>JAUMHL010000018.1:12803749-12843415 GCA_032362345.1 Sandelia bainsii
CTCTCTGTACCTTTCTGCAGGTGTCCTCGACCTCGGAGTTGTGTGATTTCACTTTGCAGCCGCTGGTCCTGCCAGCCTGCCCAGTGCCTCGTCTGCTGCTCCTTGTTGTTGTTTTGATCTCTGTTGTCTGTTGTTCTTTTCTCTCTCCTCTTTCCACCTATAGCGATCCCACACCAGGCTCACCACATCCAGGTGAAGCCTCCATTCTGCATATAGTGGGTTTCCCCTGGACAGAGGATCTGCTCCACAGTTCAGAAACCCTGGCACATCGGTGGTTTTTAGCAACAGAAAATTGGCAGAATCTGAGAAACACAAGATTTCTTCCCTCCTTGACAACAGTCTCTGAGGGCCTGCACCCTTTCCCCAGTCATCCTCACTCTGGCCTGAACCGAGTATGAGTTTCTCCGGCAGAGATGCAATCTCCCCTCGTAAGAAGCAAAGGGCTTCACCAACAGCTTGTGATTAAATTATTCACCTGAACTGAGGGGGAGTTACAGCGAAGCCTGTATCTCCTGTTCAAAGTTTACAATATCCCATTCTGACTTTGTGTATTGTGACCAGCTGGTTACTCTCTGTGAAAGGCCAATCTGTCATACATGGAGTAACAGCTCACTCTTGTAGTATGGGAGCGCAGTACATCTCTGTCTGTTTTGAGCATGTGTGAGGCAGCACACTCGTAACAGGATGGCCTGTGCAAGAAAGAGGGGTCACTCGGTCTGGCAAGTGAGTGACCAAATTGGTTATGCAATTGCTACGTAACTGTGCCCTTAGCGCATTAAATGGCTGCAACAGTGAAACAGTAATAAGTTTTTTTGAGACATGTTTGAGGACCATGAAGGGATTCCTCCTGCTGAAGAGTGTCACTGTTCATCTTTCTTTAGCAACTGGCCGGGTTGAACATCCCTTTGTATGTGCGTCAACCAGAACCAAACTCCAAACAGGGCCTCAAGGGTGGAGGCTTGAGAGCCAGCTTAGTCTGGAAGGGGGCCAGACACGCCTCACTCGCCACCATTGTGGACGTATAGACAGTGGTTTGTGATGATACACAGCTCCTCTCATGAGACAGATTCAGGGGAAACCATCATCTCCTCCTCCAGCTCAACTTGGTATGTCATCAGAAGAGAAGCGCTGAGGGCCCGGGCCAACAGTTCATCCGCCTTGTACGACTTCTCTTGTCAGGCTGGACTGGAAACGGGGCGCTCTAAACGGGAGGGAGGATGTCTTCAGGTGAGGTGAGCCGCCACCACAGGCTCTACTTTGGGGGTGTTGCGAAGACCATGTCTCTCCATCCCCTCACAATCAAGTATGGAATTGCCTGCCACAGGATGCTTCTCTGTATGGTTTGTTGTGCCAGGAGACAGCAAGTTCCTCCAGCAATTCTGGAAAGATAGGCAGGAGGTGTTTCCCCATCTTCTTTACTTTAACCAGCTTTTTTCCATCGTAACAAGACTGAGTCACCTTGGCTTGAACCTCAGGCCACTAGACACTGAACTTAGCAGCATCACGTTTGCACACATCCTGCAAGTCGAGATCCAGAATAGGTGAAAATGAGTCTCCTTCTCCTGCCTTTGGCACCACTGAGGGTGCAGGATTTGCAACATGGCCCAAAAGTGCAATGAAAGAATCATCATCTTGTTCACCCTCGGACATGAGGAGCTTCGATTCACTGTCTGATTCTTCATCTGCCTCCTCCAGCAGATAACACGGCAGGTCAGCCGTAAGGCCAGTTCCAGCTAATTCCTTGGTGAGAAGGTCAGAGACATAAAATTCTCCTCAACTCAGCCCAGCTTCAGCATGAGGGACCGCCATTTCAGCAAGGTTCATCTGCTTCTAAGCCAGGGGTTGCCATTGGACAAGTTTGTCTAATGAGCCAGTCGGCAACGGAGAACCTTGAAAGAGAACCAGCTACAGTGTGAGCACTCCTCTGAAAACTCAAAGGTGGCTTCGGCATGTTTCAGCCTGTGGCACATCACACACAGCAGGTGCGTATGCCAGCTCGATATTTTATTACCTCAGGTCTACCTCATCTGCCTTCGTGGGAGCATTAGCGATATGCATGATCACTAGCAGGAGTTTACAGCTGTGAAGCTATAGTGGTATTGCACTGCTATAGCTAGCCTAGTGTGGCTGGTGTTGCTATTTCCTGGTGGGGTCAAGAGTGAGAGTGTTCCTACTGTTTTAACGTTAACCACAGAGAGCAGCTAATGTTAGCTTGTGGTGAGTATTGCTACGCAGGATATTGCTACCAAAGAGTGTTACCATTCGGTTAGGGTGACTGTAAATAGTATTGCTATTATATACAGCCAGGGTTCAAATGACCTCTTTCATAGGAGAGGATCTCTCCCCTCCTTGACACTGACATGCTTAGTCCCAGGCAATCCTGACTGGCAGAGTACAACTGGAGCTTTACGCTGAAGGTATTACCCAATGTGAGACACAAAACAAAAACCAGCTCTATGAGTTTTTCAGTAAGGCTGAAGAACTAAAGAAGGGGGGACTAAAGAACAACTTTTTGAAAAAGGATATAGTATGAGTATAAAGACTGTAAAATTACCAGGGAAGTAAATTAACAGTAATTAATGATTTTCTATGAGTTTACACCAAGTCCACTAATACAATCACCTATTTAGCTAAACAATAAGTCCAAAATTACTTTGACTGTACAAAATCTGAATAAAGATCACACACTCATTGTTAAAGAAAACAAGGCAATGTCAGGTCAGATGTGAAAAAATTGACCTTTGAATTACTGTGTAAGATGCGGTCCGTCCTCATGCTACACAATCTCATATGAACATCTACTACTCATGTGCAAGTTCAGATGGAAACAGGATGCATGATCCTGTTAATCTGAAACAGTACAAGCAGTGGAAGTTATCACCTTACAAATAAAAAAAAACAAAGCCAGAGGTATTCTTAGTGGTCAAGAACTGTACCCCAGTCTGATATTTTAGCCAGGTCAGAGTGAGGCTTCATTTTCATCTAAATAGGCTGAGTGGTTTTGAGACACACATAACTGAACTGCAGCTATTATCTTTTAATTATGAAGTACTGTTTACTTCCACTAATATAACTTCTATTTAGATTTGCTTCCCTTACTTATTTTCCATCCAGGCAGTTACCATAGACAAATCGGGTTGATTCAAAATGTGTTGGCATTCACTTTCTATTATATATCCTTCAAATCTGTATCTTAATAGCCATATTTGATTTTAATTTATGATGTATGATATACTCCCGAGTCCATAGTTATGTTTGTGAGGTTCATTCAAAGAAAGAAATGTGAGACTGAAAACCTTTAAGTGGTAAACTGGTTTTCTAAAAAAAACAAAACTACAGCACATAAATCTCATCAGGCCACCGTCATGCACTTTTGAAGAATATCTCCGTGTACATACTAAAGTGAGTTACGGTTCCCTATTGGCTAAACAGAAAACCTGTCATGCCTGAGTTATCAGTTGGTTACAGTTTGCCACAAAACATGACATTATTTCTTAGTTCAGTTTGAAAATAAAATTGATACTGTACTAACCTTTGGTTTCTGTTCCAGAGCAAAAATCAAGACAGATCATGCAGCCAACAGTTAAGAAAAAGCAAGAAGAGCAAGGGAGAGAAACAGAAACAAAAAGAGAAAAGATGGTTAGCGATGTTTGAAGTAAGCATTATTTCAGACATTGTAGTTTCAGCAGAGAGACAACAGAAAGCACTGCACTCAACATTATAATGCGATGTAACAGTTCACAGAGAGAAATGCTGCAGAGTAGAATTAGGGGTGGCCGTGGAGCTGTTGGTAGGGCAGTCGGCAGTAGTCTATGAACCCCAGGATTGGTGGTTCGCTTCCCAGTTCCCCGACCCCCGACCCCCGATTGCCGGCCATATGTTGAAGTGTCTCTGGTCAAGACACTGAAACCTGAACCCTTGGCGCTTCAAAGGGGCAGCCTTTCCACAAGACTTTCGCCAAGGATTAATAAAGTATTAATTATTATTATTACAACATAACCACGGAGAATCTCAAGTGATGTTATCAATGTGGTAACAGTGCTTAGTAATATTTTATTTATTTCAAATTATAAGTCTCACAATGACAACAAACATCACAGGTTAGAGCCTGGGTTCTCCAGCTTAAACAGACCATAATAGTGACTTTTTTTACTTACTTTTTGACATTTTAATACATATGAATATGTTTTGACTCTCAATCACAGCAGTGATTGTAGCAAGAAATGTATTAATCTCACTTGTGAAGCATAGAGTATGTTTTGAAAGGTTATGTTTATAAGAAAAAAAGTCCACAAGCTTGAAATGCACATTTCCAACATTTTCTGGGTGACTTCAAATTGTTTGATTCATGAGAGAATATTGTCTAGTCCTCCTGTGTTTTTCAAGACAAGTATTTCCATAAAACAGAGACCAAACCCTATTTGGTATGTGTGTATTCATGAAAGTAGAGACATCACTATAAAAATGTAGATTTTTGCAGTCACATCACTGTTGCTGACTACACTGGTAAGCAGACAATTTACTACAATGAATGACAATAGAGATACAGCCTATGCCACATCCAGCCCTCTCTCTTTTGAAGTTCCTTGATGAAGCAGGACTTCTCAGTAACCACAAAGACTGCAATTAAAGCCCTCAGATACAGAGGAAACAGATTAAAGTTCATAGTTCAGAGGCAGACTGTGTAGAATCACTGGCTATGCTTAATTTATAATTTGTGATTAATAATCACAATAAGATAACTCTTACTCTTGGATATAATGATTAACTTTAGTTAACCCCAGTTTTCACAATTCAATCTGAAAGCTATGCTCTTTTACCAAACTATATAATCAATGCCCAAAGAAGGTACAACTTTAACACAGCCTTTTCACAGCAAAGGTAACAGATGTGTGAGTTCTGTATGTTTGCATGTGTATGTGGTTTAGTCGACGGAAAATTTAGCAGAGACCAAATAATATGTTAAAAAAAATCTAATTTTATTATACAAATGTTTGAAATAAAACTAAATTGTGCCTATAATATTGACTAACCCCCTTTAAAGGAATAGGGCATAGGCATAAATCTGCAGTCCTTAAAAACTGAGTGAACAACACACCTGACTCCTCTGAAAGACTTCACCGTTGAAATGGGAGAGTCTGTGCATATAGCAACTGTTGCCTGGGTTCTTTACCAATCATAGTATCTAATCTGATGGCCCGGAGTCACATTTTGGTCCGGTCTCCCACATGCCTTCTGACAAACACTAGCTGAGAGTAGATATGAACTTTTATCTTCAACTGGTGAAGAATCAAACCAATAGCTAATCAATGTATAGTCTTTTCCATCCATTTTGAACCTTGAAGAGGAATTACAGGTCTCTCAGTTTTTGAGGTCGAACCTCAGGCGATTTTCATTTAACTAACTGTATTACTTCTTAAACTAACTGCCTGCACTTGGATGCACACTTGTCTTCCTCAGGATTAATCACAATCACTTGTTTTCAGTTTTATATTTTCAGTTAATTTAGATAACTTTGTGGAGATCTCTTAACACACAAATGTGAACACAAAATGTGAAAACATCCACTGTGCATGGTTCTGGCAGAAAAACCTTACTTCTCTGTACTAATACTGATAATACATAAGATAGCACTAAGATAAATGATAACTTTTAAAAAAGTTTACATCATGCTTATGGAGCAGCACCTAAAACAGAATTTTACAAGCATTCATTTAGAAGTACTGCAAAATGTGCAACATGTGCAACAAGTGTTCAGCTGGACACTAGTATTTAGGGGGGGATTTATACTGTATCCTTTAATATAAATTCAGTGGAGAAAAATTACAGGAAATGAGGGAGACAAATATGCTGTTCATGGCTAGCATCTTAACACCTAAGCCACATTGAGGATTCTTACTTTCGTGTAAATCAGGGACAGGGAGGAGTAAGAGGTTGGTGTTGAGGTCAATGTACATCTAGAGTTTATTCCAAAATGCATTTTATAAAACTGTTACATGTGATATTCTCTATTAGTTTCAAAGGCATGTTATTATCAGTATAGTTTGGTATTCAAAATTAAAACATAATGTTTGCAAAACTAAATATTTCATTTTTAGCTTATGGATGCAAGTTGTGGCTATCAAGGTGGTTCTCCGTTCTCAGCCAATAAAGGCTGATTTCACAGTCAAGAGTCAAAAAATGAACCCTCATGACCCAGGCAAGCACTCAGATTCAGGTGGTTTCATCCATGCATCATTCCATCCATAATCCTAACCACTTTTCCTGTTAAGGGTCAAGGGGGTGCTGGAGACAATCCGAGCTGTCACTGGGCAAGGGGCAGGGTACAGGCGCCAGTCCATCACAGGGCTGACATATAAAGACAGACAATCATTCACACTCACCTAAATTCATCTATGGGCAATTTAGAGTCACCAATTAACCTAACTGCATGTCTTTGGACTGCACCTGGAGAAAACTCAAATAGACACAGGAAGAACATGCAAATTCCATACAGAAAGGCCCCTGGCCAGCAGGTGGATTTGAACCCTGTGTGAGGAAACAAACCTCTACACCATTCTACCACCCTGATTCAGGTGGTTGCTAAAATTAGATAAGGGCCTAGCATATGTGAATTAATGTGTGACAAAGAGAAACAATTTTATTCAATAAATTCAAGCACTTGTTTCAAGGGTTACTGTCATTTTGACTGTGTTGGTAAAGAAATGCAACAAACAATAATATATAAATACTGCAGTAAACAGCTATTCATGTAAAAGTTTACAAGTTATAATATCTATTTTTATAGGAAAATTGCCACAAAGATGATGTGAGATTCAATCTGTATGAAATAAACTAATATAACCTTTCAGCTGTATATATGAAAATACGATAACATCTCAAGAAGCAAATGGGAAGAAATAGGACTGCGTGCCTAGAGTTGCAATGCCATAAACTGACCAGGTCCTTGCAGACAGAGGAGAAAGATTAAAGACATATGAAAGAAATGGTTGTGCATGTGTTAGGATGTTAGGGTAAAGCCAGAGAATTATTTAATAGCCAGACCAGTAGACATTATAGTTAACATAGTAGTAGGCTTTATCGAGAAACAGTAAATAAGCAGCGTTGGGGGGAAGCCTTATATATTAAAGACTACCTACTATTAAACCTACTTTATTTCCCCAGAATGAAACCATTTCTTAGCATGAGAAACAGTGAGGGGCTGACTGACATTTTCTTCCACTACAGAAAGCCTCCTTGTTTTTTTAAAAAAATCATACACAGAGATGTCTACGTCCATGAACCAACTCTTGCAGAACAGCAGCTGTGTTGAAAGAAAGAGTAGGCAGGGAGAAGGGTTGACTTCCATGACTTAGCTTCCAGTTTGGGCAGTACTATGCAACTAAAATGCAACTTTGATTACGATTTGTAGCACACTTTGTAAGTACTTCACATTATATGCATCAAACTGCAGGACTGAGTTTGAGTCCAGAGTCATGTGTCAGATTGGACTTAGACAAGAAAAGCACTTTGGTAAGAGTTACAAAAAGATTGTAGTTTTTGTTAAAATTTTAATACAGACATTGTGTGTGAGGTGACTTTTTGATTATTCTGTATTAACCCAGCCCACAAACATTCCCTGAGTTTAACCTAGTGTTGGAAATGTCTGAGGCCAACCATAAAAAAAACTTTTTCCCATAAAACTTTAATAACATTGGCGTAACATCTGTAACATTGGATATTTTGGCAGAAAAAAATACATTGCCTATATACATCTAATTGAGATGTTAGGTATCTTAAGTTAAGTTAAGTAATTAACAATAGCATATGGGAAGCATTTGTGATTACCGCTAGTTGGAAAAGAAAGAACACATATTTGGTCAAGTGCAGTTACATTAAGTTAATATTGACACAAAAACCTGCACTGTCTGTGCAAGCAAAATATATTTTACCAATACAGTCCACAGCCATGGCTTAGCATGTTAGCATAATAACTTGCTAATTAGCATAAAACACAATGTACAGCTAAGGCTAACGAGAATACCATTTATTTAGCAAGTCTGGTCCTACGCCAAAGTATTAGACAAACTGAAATTTTGACCTGACGATAAAGGAAGGATGTCAATTGTCAACTTGATGGCGATTGTTCCTATATTTAAATTTTGTAGAGTATTGGGGCTCCAAAATCATCCTCTACAGCTCTAAAAACTGAAGATGCATATAGGTAACAAGGAACAGAGACTACATTCACCGGTAGCAGTAGCAGTAAAGTCCATGTTTGATTTAAAGTGCATTTAAGTCTGTTCATGTGTGTAGGTGGAAATGAAAAAGGGCACCTAAGCTTTCCAAAGCCAAACTGTTGTCTAAGTGAGCTTACACATTAATATGTGTTTGTACGCAGAATGGGTGTCATAATTAATGACACAGACTGCTTTTATTTTTAATGAGTGGGGGAAATGGGAAATCAACACTTTTCTTTTTGCATGAACATACAGTGTAAGTCTATTTGACCACAACCTCTGATTTACTGTAGCAGATAATAATTAGACTTTAAATATCTTTCTTCTCTCCTTGCAGCATGTGAGTACATGTAAACTAATTAAATGTGGTGGTTTTGACAAGTCCCTGGAATCCTTAATTTTGATCTATACAGTAATATTTTTGTCTACATTGCATAGTTACTTATGTATTACATATATTACAGTATACTACTATAAAAAACAAAAAGTCTGGTTGCTGCCATCAGCATGAGAACAGTTGCTTGTGCAAAGATAAACTGCCAGTATAGTGTTGTTTAAAGTGAAGAAATGTGATCAAATTCAGATGTTGTACATGCCCATTTTTGTCCCTCATTGTGAATCTTTACAGGATATTTTGAAAAAATAGACAGCTGCAGAAGTCCACAAACTTCCAACAATGCAACTGTAGAATTCCCCACTAAAATGATGCATCTTATACAGCCTAGTTTTTATTAACTGAAACTAAATAAAACTATGTTTCCACTGTATAAAAAAAACCTTTCCAAAGCCAAGCTGTTTTCTTGCTCTACTTCATGTTTGTTGAGAAATGTGTTTTTTAAGCAGCTACACAAATCATTAAGTGCAAACACACAACATACAATTATGAGAATATTTTCAGGTATACTCAAGTGTACGGGTTATCACACTTTGTCATAAAAATGCCAAGATAAGGTTGCAAAGAGGAGAGATATAATTATATACCTACAATTTTTAAGTATGACTACTTTGCTTTATTAAAGCACATTTAAAGCACAACAGAAATCATTCCTCGGTTCTGTAGCCAGAAGACAGATTATAAGATTCAAGATTCAATAAAACTCTATTAATCCCAGAGGAAAATTGTTTTGCCATGTTACAGCTGCTCTCAGAGCAAAGAAAAGAAGCAAAGCCAGAAAACATCCACACCAATTCAAATACAAAATAACATCAATCAGTATCAGTTATCATTATAAACACTCAATAACTCTCAAGTGCTGATTATCTTGTACTGGTAAGGAAAGTAAGAAGAGAAAAGAAGAGAAAGAAACCAATAAGACATGTTTCAAAAACTTCCAACACTATACGTCAGGATGATACATATGTTGTGAGGACTTTACTGGAACACAATTACTAAAAGTAGAGCTGTGCTATATCATATTGGCCAGAATATACAGTGATAATTCCTCCCCATCAAAAGGACTGATGCACATGCATCATGGCATGGGTGTCTTACATATGCCCACAAACACAAGACGAAGCTTTCACGTTGGAACAATATCAGAAGGAGTTAACTTTGAAAGAGCTTCAGTGAAGCTTCATTTCACTTTGAAATGATTTGGCAACAAGTCAGATGTAAATCCAACATCTGTGATTCATACATTGTGTCGAAAACCAACAACCAACCAGCAAAGGTTGCAAGCATTAATTGGATTTGTTCCACCACCTCAAGCACAAACCAATATGAGGAGATCATGGCAGAAGTTAGAACAACAACAACAATAAACTCCTTTAACTCATATGGGTTTTGTTTGTGACTGGTTCTCTCCACAGTAAAACAACAGCGATCAACCCTGCTCACCCTCCTCAATAGCCACTGTCAAGCTTCTTTTCCAACTGTTTCTGCCTTACTCCCTGCTGATTACCTGGATCAGGTGTGTTCAGCCAATTAGAAGTTGTAAGTGTATGGGATGGTTGGAAAACAAGCAGGGCAGTGGCTCTCGAGGGACAGGGTTGGACAACCCTGCTCTACAATAAAAGAAGAAAAGAGGGTATTAACTGATAAAGAAATGATGCAGGAGGGATTCAGGTGAATGATAAAAAGATATGCAAAAAATATGTAAGATTTGCTTTAGTTTAATTTGATATTTGATTATGGTCAATTTT
This sequence comes from Sandelia bainsii, assembly GCA_032362345.1. Taxonomy (NCBI): domain Eukaryota; kingdom Metazoa; phylum Chordata; class Actinopteri; order Anabantiformes; family Anabantidae; genus Sandelia; species Sandelia bainsii. The sequence goes on from JAUMHL010000018.1 coordinate 12,814,111, forward strand.
CTATCACTGTTTTTGTACGGCTATTCGCTGTGTCCTCTGGCCAAAACAATAGTGTTGCATGGCTCTATTATCATTTCATCATTTATACTGTTACCACAACAATATTGTGATATAGTTTTAAGTCTATATCACCCATCCCAACTGTAAATTCAAAAACAACCAAAGACAGAATGATCAAATGGACAACAGAGAAGAAACTGAATGAAAAATAATGGATACATATATCTCTCTTTTTCTAAATTTAAATTACTATTAAAAACTGTCAGAACAAAAATTAACTGGATTTTAGTGGAACTTAACTTTTTCTCATCTGACTGCTTCTGATGAACTTGAGCATTTTACAAAGCATTTTACAGACTAAATTGATCCATGCTGCTCTTTCCAGGCCTAATAATTAAGATTTATTTGAGCCAATAAAAGAAATTTTATTCATGAGCTGTTATAACCTGATAGATTTGGGAAGAACATTTTGAGGAGATGAGTAAAGAACAACCAAAGAAAAAAGACCCTACACAGAGAGAAAACTTCAACCTTGAGTAGAGACTCAGTGGAATGCAATGTTTAAAACATGATAAAACATCTACAAACAAGCGCCCAATATATAAAGTTTATTCTATGTTGCTTCTATTTACTGCCTCTACCATGCAAAATGGCATGTCAAGTGTTCTGTGCTTAATGTTAATGCTCTATTAGACTAAAGACATAACCTTGCAAACAGTGGTATCCTCCCACCGATTTGTCTCTAATTGAAAAGTACCATTAATTTTTATTGTTTAGAAAAAGACATTTACAGTACATTTGCATCAAAGGTTTACAACTAATGAGCAGAGACCTGAGAGGAGAAGAGCACAGAAATCAACTCACATTATCCAGTATGGTCCCATTTAATTTTGCCTGCTCTGACCTGTTCGCACAAAAGTTAAAACACCCATTTATTGCAATTTTCACACTGAGGTAATGTGTTTAAGTGGCACTAACCCTTTGTCAAAAATCGCATCACTCTCTAAACAGAGGTGCCATAAAGTATATTATTGTGAATATAGTAATAATATGTCTACTTAGTCAACTAAATGCATTTCACTCCACCAAATGCAATAATATAAATTCCTGTAGACAGTATTTCCAGTCTTCTCTTAATACTCTGATGATCATAAAAAGACTATTGTGTATTTTTATTTACAATTTACTGCTTTTGAAGTTTAGGTCTGCCAAAATATGACTGTGTCTCAAAATCAACTGTACCTAGTGCAGTTTGTGTACAGGAAAGAAGGGGAAAATGACAGTAAAAGGCATAAACGTCACACGAATAAGGAAGTTTCAAGGGAAATAAATGAATATTTAATGAGGAAAACTTAGTGAATACAGTTTTATACTGTGTCCTTTTTAATGTTTAATGCTGATCCAGATGCTGCTGCTCTTAAGTGAGATGAAACATGATGCTACATGGCTGTGTTAATAAGATGACAATTAGGTGTGCACACATGCATACACATAAACTCAGTGACACACAGCTGTGGTAGAGACCGAGTCCGACAGCAAAACGTACCAGTCAAGCTGCTCCTACAACCTCCACTGGGGTGGGAATAGACAGGGAGGAAAAGAGTTGAGAGAATGGATTCAGACCATGCGAAATGTTTGATTTTAGTCAGTTGTTTTGTCAAAATCTAAAATGCATTACCCATGAGTAGTAACAAACCAGACAGTCAGCACACTGCAGAGCAGAAGCACTTTTGTGTGCCTCCTTGTATGATAAGAGGTGTGTTTCCTGATTACTGTACAATAAAATGCTGTGTTTGATCATGTGCAAACTCTGGGTAATTACCCTAACAAAAAAGTACAATTTGCTCGTGGATCCTTCCCTTGCCCTCTTCCGACAACACCTGCTTGACTGTCTGTCTACCTGTTTGCCATTTAGATCTGCCTCCATTATTCAACACACTGACGGTAGGGACCAAGGGTGCACTGGTTTGTAGGGGGATCTGGTGTACCTTGAGAGGAGCAGCATGGAGTTGTGACAGGTAGATAACACCTTGATGAATAATTCAAATTAGCGTAAGCTAGCTGAGTCAGTGACAAGACCAGAAAGAAAATACAAGACATGTGAATAAATCATCAGAGAAGGGACTAATAGGCCAAACGCAGGAGAGGACAAGACTGATAATATCTCTTGCAACCTCTAGCTTCAGCTCTAGCTTTAATCATTCCTACAACCTTGTAGATGAATATTCCACATCTTGTCAGCCATCCTAATGTGTAAGGATGTCACTATATGGTGTCTTCTCATGCAGCATTATCACCAAGAACAGTAGCTCACCAAAACCCAAAACATCATGACAACCTTGGGGATACGGATTCAGCAGCTAACATGTTAGATATCATACTTAAACTGCTAAAAAAGACTCGACTGATCATAAATTGTACTTTTTAGCACAGACATACAGCCAATTCTTCACAAGAGCAGAAACTTGAAGCACAATAAAGGATGTATAATGAGGTAGAGTTAAAATAAGATGAAGTATATAAAAAAAAGTAGTGAGTCTGACCTGATCTTTGTGAACCAAAAGTGAGAGCAACTCTGGTGAGTAATTCTGGTTTTGCATATTGGTCCTCATCAGCTACCACCCAGAAACAGCCCTCTGACATCTCCTGGGGACGAATCTGTAAACACACATGCACAGTTGACCACATTTAATTGCCACATGGTTATGTGTTTTAGAGATTATAGAGGCTATTGGTTTCCCCCTCTCTAGTTCGGTATAACGGAAATACATTATTTTAATCAGATATTTACATATATTAAAGCTACAAAAGACCATTCCAAATGAAGGTGCTGCACAATAGTAGTGTCAGATCCCAAAGTATATAACCAATTTATGCTAATAAGAATTATATTCTTCTTTTGCAGTTCTTTGTCAGAGATAAGCAGCTGACAGTTATGTTGAAGCTCATACAATTTTTTTTAATTCTATATATAAATGTACTGCCAAACACAGGGCCTTCTTAAAAAAGTTTCTGCTACTTAATGTTCAAAGGTGTTAACTTTTCAACCTCTGCTGGGCCAACCAAACTTAAACTATGGCAATTAACATGCCAAGGCCCACAGTCTAAAGACAATCAACATGGTAATCCAACCGAGAGTAGTGACACAAAACGTAGACATAAAAAGAGGAAAGATGTCTTCAAAAGGAGGACAACACTGATAATAGGTTCACTACTTTGCCTTACTTGATACATTGACACACAGTGCAGTGTTGGCATTGCCTAAAAAAATAGCTATGTTTAAGCTATGTTTTCAAACACTTCCAGTATGTCCAAGCATTCCTGTATCTGTAAGATTCAACTGGTTGCGAACACAGGAGTTAAAAGAAAGTGTCGCTTTCATTATGTTTATGAATTTGCTGTTTCTAGGTTGTTCAGGGGTCCGTTAGATTTGTCAGTCACTCTAATCATCAAAGTGTTTATTCACTGTTTTCTAAAACAGAGCCACTCAATGATAATTAGAAGTTTGAGTTTGAAATCTGATTAGTGAAGAAGTTTCAGAGCAGCTTTTTCTCAAACACAGCCAGATGTGGAGGTCTCATACAGCTGTGCCATAAAACAGGTCCTCCTCATGTCCTACTAAAACTTTCATTTTACATTTCAAGCATATGGTTTAGTTTGTCCAACACCTGTACCAATATACATCTGACAATAAATTATTAATCAAACAACAAACTAATATCACTTGTATGTGAACCAATATTGCTCTACAGGGAACAACATCTGTACAGTTACCACTGAGGCTGCTTTGATAATAGCCTCTGATCATCTGTTATTTTCAATTATTACTGGCTTGGCACAAAGGTAGGAAGTTGTTGTTTAATTCTTAGAAAAACATCTGCACCGTTCAAGTTAAGTCAAAGTTAAGAGCAGAGAAAAGGGCCACTAAAAATACGTGGCCTAAATTTTCCGTTTTATTTTCCAAACGTTGTGTTAACTATAATTCCGCACAATAGGAATACACTTCTAAAACTTGGACTGCACTGTATTGAAAACCTTACCTTGGACCAGTTGAGGCGCTTCATAGAGGTCTCAAGCTTGAATTCCTTTTTAGGCCTGAGGCCATAAGGCAGGGCATGGTGAGGTGGGGAGCTTAGAGCACCCCCAAACCCTGGAGGGGGTGGAGGGGGGGCACCAAATGGAGGAGGCACTCCAGGTGGAGGAGGTGGTGCAGTACAGCCAGGTAAGGGAGGCGGAGGAGGTGGAGGAGGAGGAGCAGGTGCCCCAGGCACTAGGGCATGGGGTGGAGGCCCAGAAGGGAATGTTGATGAAGGTGCCGTCTGTCCAATATGAGCAGCAGACAGACTAACAGGTACAGCTCCAAACTGGATAGACAAGAAGAAGAAATGTATGTAGGGACATGCTGAACGCATAATACCAATAAATGCTCATTGTGGCAGTCTCTCAGTCTCTCCAGACTCTAAATAATAAAAAATTACAATTTAATACATTGTCTTGTTACAACAAAATTGTCATTTAAATGCCCACAATGAAGGAGTGCTGTTGAGCTGCCCGGGAGTGAGACACCTAGTGGCATTTTTTTAATCACCAAATCCCAGTTTATTATTTTAACAAATATTATGTGTGTCACCAAAGCACAATATACTGTGGCTTTAGGCTCCATGCAATACAACTACACTGAGTTCCAAAACTATTAAAACACATTAACTAACCACACTGTTGCACTGGTGATGACAATACTTAATAAGACACATTGATTCTTGGTTTTGGTCTCTTCAGGGTATGTCTTCATAATAAAAGATAATACCAGTTTAATAATTATAATGTTATTTTTTTGTACTCCAGTTGCTCTGCTGCAGCAAACTGTGAAATGGGCAGGTATTAATCCAGTCAACTATGTGAATGTAGTGCAAAAACTATATATCTAAGTACATCAAATAGTATTTTATTTAACCTTAAAACCCAGCTGGACATGGTTTTAGTAAAAACAGGTTGAAGGTTTTTTTTAATATTAAGGTCAGTTAAGATTTTGTCTTTTTATTATTCTAATTTCAATGTCACTGATTGTATTAGGGATTTTAGCTTTGATTAAGGCAAATACTACTTCATTACAGCAAATTTTGTTTATTACTAGTGTGATGTTTTTACAGTGTCAGTAAAGCAGTGCTCCAGACCCCATATCAATAAAATAAATACTGAATTCACATTTCAAGGGAGAAAAAATACTAAAACTAGAGAGAAAAAAATGGTTCAAACCCTTTACAGCAAGTGTGCAGCACAGTGAGCTTTCTTGTCTAATACCACTGTGCTACGGGTAAAGGAGGCGTGTTCTCTCAACCGTCCAGAGGCCAAATGCTCATAAACAGTTCATTCCATCTAGAACATACCCACAATGATTAGTTTTTTCCAAAGCTAAAAATCAAATGTTATAACCAGGCCTACAATGCTTTGTGAATTGTATCATACAAAGCAAATGGCTTATTGATCCATGCACCAGTTTTAGATTAAAGACACACACTAAAGGTCAGCCCTGGGCCCTTTCTCTGCCACTGTCTCAAGAGGAAAGAACACCTTTGATGAATTAACAAGTATGTGTGTGTGGTGGTGAGTTAGACTGACACAGACACAGCTAGACAAAGACACCAACATAAAGTATGTGTGCGTGTGTGTGTCCACACCAGCTAAATGTACCATCATCATTTGAAGCAAGGTACTATTTGAGTATTCATTCTGTGTTTGCTCTCTCAAATTGAAAAATTATCGGGAAAATAGAAAGGAAGTTCTCTTCCCGTCTCTGAGTTTGTAGTTATCTTGCAGTTTCAGGGCGTGGGAGAAACTCTCTAGAGTGTTGGGGGGGTTGATGAGAGGCCCAGTAGTGAAGCTGAAGGGGGTTGTCAGAATAAATTGCTTTTAGAACTATTTCCTCTTATGGGATAGAGATCAGAGAATTAGAAATGGCCAACATGGAGGACAGTGTTCTCATTAGACTTTGTCAGCTAGCCAGTAGAGCAGCCTCCATGTCAAACCACACGGTAGGCTCTAATGGATAAAACCTCCACCCCATCCCTGTCCCACTCATCTCAAAATGAAGAGTTATTAAAAAAAAAGTTCTATGCTAGATTTAGGAGCATTGTTGAGTAATTAAATCTAGTGTTTATAAAGGTGATGTACTGTACCTGTGACCTGAAGGCCTGCAGCTCTGCTTGGAGTTCAGCTATTTTCTCTTCACACTTAACCAACTGAGCTTGTGCCTCCTGTCTGCTTAAAAACTCCTCGTCAAACTAAAAAGAGAAAACATATGCAAATAAATCACAAGCAAACACAGATACTGAATTCATGTAAGTAGAAATCAGCAGGATTGGTTAAAGTTGTTTAAGTCTGTTTATTTTACATAATTAACATTCATTTTACCTTGATTAACTTAATTTATTGATTGAATTTCAACCATCTGCCAAACACCCATTCATTAATAAAAACATTTAAGTACCATACACTCGTGCTAATCAGTGAGTTCATCCATCTAATCAGGATCTACAATGTGCTGCTACCCTGACTTCAAATAATCATAACAGCCAATTTGACTTCATGAATTTCACTAGTGAAACAATTGAAAAACTTTTTTGTTTTAAATCATGTTGGTACAATACATTTGCAAATTTGTCATCTGTACTATGATACATAAAAGCATGGACATAACTATAATAGCTCAAGCTATAGCACACATTTAACAGTAGGCAATAGACTTAATATTTACCTTCAATGACATGAGACAGAAAACAAGTTTTTCTGTATTGCTGTTATCATAATGGAGACACTAGGGCACATGTAATATTGTTATTCACAAATACTTTTTACCTTGCATTACAAAGAATGTCTTCACAGATTGTCATCTAGCACTTGAGCATTTTAAGGTAATCAATCGAGTTATTATTTTATACCAAGATGCCATATTCTATAAGGATCACTTATAAATAACTATTTTCCTGTTTTAGAAAAGAATCAGAGCCGTTTAAATCTGTCATTTTCTTCTAAATGATGACTGCAAATTTACAGTATATTTAGCTCTCAAGTTATTGTTTTGATCTTGTGTTATTTTAATAATACAGGCCCCCTGGAATTGTCAGTGTTATATTTGTTTCAGTGTTGATATTTTTTATTTAAACAGATGTTATTTTATAGAACAAATCAGCACGCAGCAGCCAGCATGCCTTTTTGGTTTTTGTTTTAGCCAGGTGGTCTAGAGGATATGTGGTAGGATTAAGAACTAGGTTGCTTTCTGTCAATACTTGCCTTCTGCGCGAGTTCTGAAGCTCTTTGTTCATATTCCTCAATTCGAGCTTTATCCACACACACCTCTGAAAACAGAAAACACAATAAAAATACATTAGACCTTACTGCAGTATCTGTATGGTTAAATATCTGCCAGAAATGTGTAACTTGCCTAAGAGGTGACTGAAGTCAACATCTAGGCGCTTGCGGTAACTGAAGTCTGGGTCAGTGCCGCTACGGTGAAGCACAATCTGAGACACACACTCTTCAATGATCTTAAAGTACTGTGGCCTGAGGACGATAACAAATGACAACAATCACAACTAGAAACATGCATAAGTTTACTTGGTTTAATTTAATTATTTTTATCTGTTGTGTGTACACATTTCATGTGTGAAAGGAACTGAACTATCTGGGACAAGCAGCACAGGTGTGAAGATATAAGAAAAATATGCCTTATAAATAAAATCCCAACATCCTCTACAGTTATGGGTGTGCAAACATTCAGAGCCATGGCATATGTAATATGGGTGAAATTTGCAGCTGATAGGAGAGAATGTCAGTGAATTTTACATACCCAAACAACCTCATTAAAGCAGCTAACATGAGAGTAATATCTAACTTAAATTCCTACACTTTCAACAACACCTAAACCCCAACACTCAGTAAACTCCGAGCCATTTAAGAAGAAAATGGTGGTCACAACATACGCAGACAAGGAAAGGAAATGCAAACTTGAAAATGACTGAATGAACATTTAACAAAATACATACGATGGGGCTGAACAGATGACAAAAAAGGTGGAGGAACTCTGTTCTCAGTTCTAGTTTTTTCAGGATGTATGTAAAGTTTAACTGTCACAACAGAGTCTGAATGAAGATTAAAATATTAGCAATCAAACTGAAAAAGAAATGTCAGTGAGGCTGCTGGTGGTTCTTTCATTACTGTATATTCTTGACATCAAGGATACCAACAATTATATAACTAAAGATCAGTGCATCCATCATCCGGGAGAAATGTAGTCTAAAGGATCAGATATAATGCCTTACATAACGCGCCAATGGTGAATATTAATGATATAAGAGGACAGAACTTCCTGAGGAAAACATTCAAATATATTCCAAAGAAATACTTGAAGCTAATATTTAAACAGTCTGAAGAGCTACACCATATGGTATAAGAATGAGGAGAAAAATATGCAATCACTCATGCCATTAAACTACATGTTTTTATTATAAGATTATATATTTTGTACAAAAGTATGTTTCAGAGTTTTTGCCTTGGAATGATAGTCTTCATATCTAAAAATGGAAACGAAGACTTATAACAAGTTATTTCCAACTTCAACCTCAACACTTTTCAAAATGCAAAACTTTGCTGTGAATGCATACATTTTTTGTAAGTGTACATCTACTGTGAAGGTATCTCTGCATAGTCCAAAACCTATTTTCAAATTTAAGTCATAAAGAAGAGAGAACAGTTTGATATTTTTCCTGAAAAATAAATTAATTATCAAATTTGTTGGCTGAGTAATGACTGCTCTCTAAACTGAAGCTAGCTCACAAATTACAGTAAATTAGTGTTAACCCCATGATTTGGTAAAAAACACTATTTCTGACTCAATTTTAAAATAGGGGTGTAACAATTCTCCAAATCCACTGTTTGGTTCAAACCTGATTTTCTGAACCACATTTCAATTTATACCTTGATTTTTTAGTTTGTTTGTTTTATTTTTTGGGGGGAACCTTCACTCACTTGGGGGACAATAAAATTGGTGGAATGTATAATATTCAGAAAATATAGAGCTTGTCCAAACCTAAACCAAAATAATAATTTAATGATTTGCATAAATGCTGTATATGGTGCTGTGTTACAGTACAGAAATGAAAAGTTTGTTGGGTTTGTGTGCACTTTTGTGTGTGCAGTAGATATTCTTATGCTGGTATTAATGCATACAAAACAGATGGCCGGAGTACTGGCAGTCATAAAGACACTTCATAATCATTTAAAAGAAAATGAATCCAACAGACCAATGCAGTGACACTTTAGGTGTTTTTGGGTGGTAAAAAACTACAGGTGATTTCATATTCTTCAGATTAGAGCTCCATCTTTTGATCAACATAGGGTTTAACTCATACCCAGCTGTGAGTGAACCGACATAAAATAAGCCTTTGAAAAGTACCATTAATAGGAGATGAGAAATACTCTGGAGTCATGGATGCTGTAGATGGGTAAGAGATGAAAGAGACAGCATTCTCTTTGTTAGCCAATGTCACTGAGTGGGTTTAAGGCGAGACCCCCACAAACATAAGCTCTTCATCAGTGTTCAAAGGTGTTTTTGTGTGTACATTTCTCTAAGCTGTGAGATGTCAGGCACCATTATTATCACAAAGAGCATAAGTTGCATTACTGTAAACTTCTGACCAGAGGTCTAGTCAATAAAGAAAATAATGCAGCTAATGAATAGGGCTTATTCTAAATAAAAACTCAGACATTAAGGAAGATACTGAGGGTAAATCAGTGAAAGAAAAATAATAATAATAAAAAAAACTTCACTCCACACAAACTTAATTATTTAAAGTTCTGTGTATATGCGTGTGCTGCCAATTTTACCTGATCAAGTAGTCATTGCGTATAAGCATCAGGTGCTGCAGTATAGAGAGAAAATAAGGCTCTGCACTGCTGTCCTTCACCATGTTCTGCACAATACTGAAAACATCCCCCGCATCAGTGCAAAAAGTCAAGGACTCACATGTAAACAAAACCTCTGATGCTACTGAAATGAAAATGAAATTAAACAACTACATGTTCTTTTGTTTGTTTTCTCTTTTAATTTGTAAAAAAACAGTTTTGTGAACTGATCCAGTCAGCAATAACTGACATTGGAATTTTCCCAGTGTATAGAATAGAAGCCACATTTACAAGAAACAGACAGAATTAGTGGTTGACCAATTGATCGGTCGGCCAATTAATCTGGCCGATCTTTGGCTCAACTCAGCTCCTCCGCACAGAGCAGGCAGCAGGTAGGAGAACTGATGAGATAAAACTTTACTAGTTCAAAACTGTACGTCATTATACAGACTCTTGGAGTAACAAACATCCCACGTCTCTCAGAAGTTCCAGGAGTCTCACGCATTTTAATAGCGGCTCCCTGAGACCCGCAAATTATATAAAATATCCCAGATATCAGATATTTCCTCTCTTACTGTCATTAGCAGACCTACCACACACAGGAGTACTCAGCTTGGCATGACCGTTGACCTCACAGCAGTAGCAATAGTGAGGCATTCAGGGACAGTGCAGAATGTGGTTCATCCATGTTCCAGAAACGTGTTCCATGTTCATTATTTTCTATGCTCATTTAAGTCCACAATTTCTATCTCCAATTTGTAACTGCTAAATTATTGTATTTTAACTAACAAAAGCATAACAATCTTACAGATCAGCCATCGGTCTCACTGTTCTCTAAAGATTGGCATCGGCCATTAAAAAGTCAATTTCGGTCGACCGCTGCACAGAATTAATTCTTACAGTTCCAGGCATCTGTTTGTAAAAATGAAAAGGATATTCCAGCTCACTCCTGATGTCTTCCAGCCTGTGAGAGAACTCTATCATGTCCTCTTCTTTATGCTCCTCAAATACCTTTAGCTGGATGTCAAGGGCCTCATTTCTGATGGTTGCCAGTTGCTACAGATGGATTAAGGCATAAAAAGAATAAAATGTAAAACAAATGTAATTGGATAAAGTACAATAAATCAGAGAGAAAGGCTTAATCTGACATCACCACCAAAACAGACGCATCAAGCTCAAGTAAAGGCAAGCAGCTCATTCTAAACGACATTATTCATCATGATATACAGGTGTGGGTACCAGCTCCTCATTTTAATTTATATGTTTTCTTGGCAGCTACAGAAGCATTGTTTACAAGATAAACATGTTAGGTATATGGTATAAAAGCCAGTAGAAAGATTATTAGCCCAGGCACTACATATTGGTTTCTGGGTGCTGGCGCAGACAGAGTACGTGCAAACTCTCCTCTGTGTTTCATAAATGATTTGCTGGAGCAAATCTACAATATTTCACTGAAGTGGACAACTCATTTAAATATTAATACAAGGTGAGAGTGTGTGTGTGTGTGTGTGTGTGTGTGTGTGTTATGTTGTGCTTACCGGCAATATCTCTTTCAGGCCACAGCGCATAAATTCATTTCTTATGTGCAGCCTGAAGTCCAGCTCATCAGGAGATGTTACTAGTGCATTGATGAGCTGCATGCATGCCACCTGCAACATGAAAGGTACAAAGAACAAAGAGAGAGACAGAAGGAGAGAAAGAAGGGTGAGAGAGAGAACCGGAGAAAGATACGATGGACTACTTCTTCCAAAAGTTGATGAAAAACACGCCGGCATGCATTCTAAATGAGTTATGTCCCTTGGAAGCAGAGGACCATAACTAATGCATGTCTATTTTCTCCTGTCGCCAACTAGAGGGTATGATTTTAATATTAATGCAACAACTGCAGACCCATACACACAAAACTAACAGTCAATTTAAGGGCAAACTCGCTCTTTTGGAAGTTGTTTTGCATTCCCCTCTGAGTTTGGTTATTTATTATTGATCAGTAAAGTAATGCACTCATGTGTGAAAAGATGGTAAGGCAATGCAAGAGCATAAGAAGGATATTCAGATGTATTAAGGTTCACTGTCAAATTGATAGCAGGGTCTTATTTTTTGTCATGGCACTCGAACTTAATAATTACCAGTTTCGGAAGTATCATTTTAATACAGTAATAGCTAGGCAGCTAACGTTATGAAGTGGCACAAAACTTTTGTCTTGACATATGAATGGAATGCAAATGGAAGTCAAGAAACCAATAACATTGTTATATTAAAATATAATAACAGTTATGTGAATGATTTCCTACCCTCCACATACGCTTTGATTTTCATTTTAGTAAAATTAATTTTACATAAAACTAACATGCAAAGAGTTGAAAAATGTGTCTATTTACACTTACTTGCTAAATGCCCACTTTTCCTAAGCCAAAGGATGCCTGGGAAGGCCGTGCATAAATGTATTCGAGTAGGACAAAAAGCCTTTGGCCACACATTGCCATGATTAGAATAACAGTATATGTGCTTTAATAATGCATGGGGTTAAATGGGATATGTGCTGTGTATTAGGAAATAATAACAAAGCATCAATAAAACACAACTAAGGCCTTATAAACCTTCCAGTATATTTGGGTTATGTTTGTATAGACACAGATTAGATTTATGTATGAAGGAAACTCCAGCTTCCAGGGCACAGAAATTATTTTTTGTTTGCAGACAACACACCTAAATGAACTTACATTATTGTGACACAAACCAATGCAGTATCTGTTTAAAACAGCCTGCATGAAATGTCTTGAGTGTATCGGGAGAGAGATGATACAGCTAAATGGAGTGTAGAAAATGTTGAAAGTGACAAGTTTTCACCTGTCCGTGCACATTGTCCAACTACATATTGGATAAGGAAAAGTTTGAGTTTACAATATATTAAAATCGTTTTAATTAAAACAAAAACGAGTCAAAAAGACAGATTCTCCACAAGCATCCTGTGGTTAAGGGAAAGGCTATATTTAGCTACAAAGCATAAAAAAGACAACTAAATTTTCACTTAAAGTTTTTATGTGTATAAATTAGATTAATCTGTAGTTTTATTGGGATTTTTTCCTCTTCTCCCCCTCGTAGATGTTTTTCATTGTACATATACTGTATACATAATAGCCCTAAATCATTGAAGATTTTTTTCTTAACCAACATGAATACCAATATGCTCCAAGAACAGTAAAAATACAACAGATACAAGCCTTATAGAGGTGTTTGAATATTGTCCTTTTATATCTGTGAATTACATTATTTAACATCCAGCTGTGACAGAAGAGAAGAGCGCACCTAAAAAAAATGACTGGTTAAGATATGGTAAAATTGTCAACTTCTCACAGCCATTCCATAACTCATTTCAGAGAAACCTGAGGAAAACAAGGTGTCAGCGGCTGCACATGCTCTTACTTGTAATTGAACTGAGCGATCTCGTAGTCCTTGAACAATGGGACTGAATCTCTCAGTGGCTCGCCATTCCCCTGCTGTGGTGATGGCTTCAAGAACCTTTTCTAAACTAAATGAGAACATGAAACACATGAGCGAACAATTGGAGGGAAGAAATGAAGAAATAGATTCATTTAACAAGGAACGTTGACCATCACATCTCCTCTATTTTACTGCTTTCAAGGTTGCTTTTCATTACAATTTTTCCAGGTGATAAGATAAGATAAAGATAAGCATTTATTCGTCACACGCTGGGGAAATTTCAGTGTTACAGCAGCAGAAGAAAAAATAACAATAAAAAACATCAATCAGTAAATAAACAGAATTGAAACTGAATGAACACAAATATAATATAAAAACAAATTAATATAAAGAATATAAAGGTCAGTCAATCAAAGTAAGTAAAATCGGTCAATTTTATCACCTTCAGTGAAGACTTGAGGGGGATTTGGATTCAAATCTAAAACTGAACTTTAAACATTCATTTAATTGAAACTATTTCAATGTTTAATTTATTTCGATAAGAAAATTCATAAAAATCTAATATATAACATAAACTAACCAACTATTATATATAAATCCATCTAAAAGACATGCATGTTAGGTTAATTGGTGACTCTAAAATTGTCCGTAGGTGTGACTGTGAGTGCGCATGGTTGTTTGTCTCTATGTTTTGGCACTGCGATGGATTGGCGACCTGTCCAGGGTGTACCCCGCCTCTCGCCTGATGACAGCTGGGATAGGCTCCAGCACCCCCCGTGACCCTTACGAGGACAAGCGGTTAAGAAAACGGATGGATATATAAATGTTGTTCCACTTAAATAATTCCGCATAATATGTGGAACCTTTGCTCTTTCTTAACATGGAGGAAACGATAATTAAATTTTGGTATTAAAAATGCATGTCTTCTTCTGATGTAATTAAATTGTATTCAGTTGGAATCACTCGACCCATTTTCTTCTATCAGCTACACTTTTGCAATACATCCATCAGTATAGAATATACCAACACCAATCCTGCGAAATGTGACAAAGATCCTCAAAAAAAGAAATTATGTCAGTCTGCTGTAAGACATGTCGTTTGCTTTTAAATGACAATAAGAAATTGTAGTTATCAGCTGTACCTTACATGTAAGCACAATTTAAACTTAGGGACAATTTAGCTTTTGTGAAATTAGAAACGTGCTGCCTCAACATCAAAAAAGCTGTAAAGACATAGATGTGTAGAAATAATGAAAGAAGCAAAAACATACGTGTTCTCTTCACCCACAATGCAGATGGCCGACAGTAGCTTTACCACGTCAGTCATCATGCCCGATTGGGTGGGATCAATGGCTCTTGCCAGTAAAGCAAGACATTTCTCCTCCCCTAGGATTCGATCCAAGCCGTACTGTCATAAACACAAAACATGATTACCTAAGGTATGATACTGCAACAGTAAAATTATCGTGTGAAACAGTATAATCTAATATTGTAGCCTTAACACCACATTAATTCAAGATCTACATATTTATCTACCATCCCAATTACATTATTATTGTAAGTTTTGAGTTCCCTCTGTAATGCATTGCACAGTACTAAATATGTAATGCCATTCAAGTCTAGTCCAGCACCATTTTGCCTTTTTTTTTTTCCTTCATGTTGTATACCACATCCAACAAACAGGAAAAAAACAATCTTGCACTATTATTGCACACTATTATTTTCAAATAATATTGTACTATTAATTGTCAATACAATGCTTGTATGTGATAACAGCATTGTACAAAATAAAAGCCAAACAGTTTCGGTAACATTAAGAATGGTAATTACTAATGGCAATTTAATCAGAGAAAACCAATTCAGTTACTGAATTAAATATAAGCTACAAAAAATACTATAAAATGAATTTACTCTTTCTATGACAAGGGGCTTTAATTGTATAAAACAAAGTGTAAAAAAGTAATGTTGTGTCTCTAAATTTTGTTGTTTGATTTAGAAAAATCATTGAAAAGTGCTTTTGTAAAACTGGTAATACTAAGCATTAATGAGCACTTTAGTCTGTGCGCAGCAGTAGCTTCATGGTTACTACATGACATGTAACCGCAATGTCCCCGTTTCGAGTCCGGCTAGGGACCTTTGTTGCATGTCTGCCTCTCCACAGTAAGGCTATCAAATAAAGGCTAAAATGTCCCAAAAAAAAAATCTGAATTTCTAATTGGCTATTCAATGCCAGTTTTGTACTTTTATACGTTTTATATATTGCACACTTTTCATAACTTTGTATTTAGATTTGGTCTTTGTATGCAAATAGCTGAATTGTATACTTAATTTTAAATTATTGCAGTTCCCCTTAATTTTACTGTCACATTTGTTTTGTTATTCATCAATTTACATTTTGCTACTTTTAACTTGGCTTCATGTATAAACTGATGAATTGCAGCAGTCCTCTGCTTTATTTGTTCATCATACTTCAAAAACACACATGTACACTATAGCTAGTGTATACATATACAGCTTTTTGGGCAGTAAGACTCTATATTTAAAAAACTAGCAGTTCTTCTAAACATCAGTACGATAATTTACTTACAGTACATATATGCATTAACACTTCAGATCAAAGATATAGTAAGAAAAAGGTTATTTATATTGTTAAGTTGTTCAGTGGGCGGTTTCCCAATGTAGTACCTTTTAGTATTACATTATTATGCCACTGGTGACAGGCAATACAAAATATGCAACTGTGTGACTTGACACAGGAAGGCAGAAGAAAAAGAGGCTGCACTGACAGCTGGCAGAGAACACCTGTCTTCCTGGCATTGTGTGTACATCCCATCCCAAGATGCCTCTCTAGCCAGGGAAAGGTCTGGGCTGACAGAGAGGCCTACGGGTAAATGCTGGCGTCTGGTGCCTGTTGAGACGCAGGATTACATGAGACCTTACAGCACACTTTGTGCCAGAGCGGCTGGATATCTGTCTCCACTTAGTTTTAGCTCTACGTGGCAAGATTGGTTTTCCTCTATAGCTACTGTAGACTGACAGTGCACAATAAGGAAAAGTTGAAGCATTGCATGAAATAGGCAGTGCATTTTAAGCATAGGCCTATCATATTATGCTTTTTAATAGTATTATATTTGAATTATATTTGTTTATTATATTGCATATTACTGTCTATTCACTTTATGTGGAATCCCTTCATCATAATGTGATCTTATTACCTTAGTTTTACAAACTTCAGCTGCTTAACCATTTAAACAAGTTGTGCTAATTTTAAATTATTACAATACATTAAACTGTTGTTAAATGACTACAAAATATGTTATGAACGTGTAAAAAAAACCCTACTTCAACAAATGTTAGCAAACTCTCCCGAATAAAGTTAAGAAAGAGGATGGTATTTGGCAGGAATATCTGATAATACACTTCTTCTCATGACAGCCTTAGTTTTGAAAAGTCATTAATTCATATTTATAATTTTAATTTAAAAGTGATAGATCAATAAACAACGTACTATACAACCAAAATTAAGGAACAGCATCAAATGGATTTGCCCACAAGAATATCTAGTGTCATTACCTTATTGTTCATGATGGCTTTGAGACACTGGACAACTTTATGTTGGTTCCTTTTTTCAATCTTCTCTTGCCTAAAGACAAGAGACCAATGAGGTGCAGCTGACCATAAACGGTACAATTTCATATATAGATAAAGGAAAAGAGTCTGTACAAGAATAAATATGAGGAAATTCATAACTTACTGTTTCTTGAACAGCAACCTCTCCAAGATGTCCAGCAGCAGTCCAAGACCCTCATGTCCGAAGCTCTGCACCCAACTGAAATAACAAACACTGAATCAATATCACAATAGTGTAAGACTGAAAACTGACAGCAAGACTTTCATACTCATCAATCACTCTAAAAAGCTTTAAGACAGAAAAACACGTGCAGAATTCAGAACTTTGTGCTGAGGACAAAGGCAGCAAAAGTAAACATAGGCTTGCATGCGGATAAGAAAGACTACACTGAAATATTATAGACAGGGAAAAACAACAAATGGAAATGGATGTTATATACCCTTAGATTGATTTTTAAATAATTGTGATCACGGTATGTTACTAGTTCATTCCGTTTTTTATTGCATTGTCTCACATAAGACTGCCCCCTTAAAATTCTGCAACAAGACCAATCTGTCCACAAAACAACCAGTAAAATATAAATCAAAACATTAAGTGAGATGTTCTTCACAAATATAATTTAGATATGTACTGCACTTTCAATACAAAGATAAAAAAACACTTGATACACAGTCACTGATCCTCTGAGACAAGACAGAAAGATCACCATGAAGAGTTTGAGAAAGAGGGACAGAATACTTATTCTAGGATGAAGCAAGTGGCATTTGTGAGTTGTAATTTTCCAAAAATAGGTTTAGCAACTTCACACTGTTCCATCAAATAAGCTACAGGAGAATCAAACATTTCTGATGTTCTTTACATAAAAGTTGATTTTAGAAATCTTAGGAGAAGACACATCTATGTTTTCCACCACTAAAGCCAAAAAATATTTGTTCTTATTTATTGTTGTCTTATTACATTTCAGTCTTTCTCTTAGGTTACTGCTACAGCACAAGGTTGTAATGAACTTCAGTGTGGGCTATAAGTATAATCTAGATGCAAATATTATGGGAAAACTGTGAAGAACAATGCAGAAAATAGTGGTATTGATTTAAATAAACTAAAGACTTCCTTTAGTCTTTTGCTATTGCCTTAATAAACCAACTTCAACTTCCAGACTTCTTGGATACAATGAAAACCGAATGGCAACCTTTTCCTTCTTACTGACAAATCATATGCTAGCGTCTCAAAGTTTTCACCCAAAACTGGCAACAGTGGCTATAAAAGAACAGAGGAGAGGAGAAGTTTTAATACTGACCCAAATAAGAAGCACACATGGAAACAAATATTACATTGTGAGTTTAGGTGAAAAACTTTAGGTATACAGAAAACGAATGATTGTGAGCGACTCCACCCCCCTACTGACTGAAACTGAAGAACATCTCTGAACATTAGCATGCAGTGTTTGTACTGTTCTAATCAACAAGCTGCATGCCTCCCAGCATCAAATCTACAGAAATCCTCAAGGTGACATAAAATGGGAAGCTGTTATCTGAATTTAATTTCTTGAAAATGAGTATGGGGTTGTATGTAGCTGTGAGTCCATGAGGTTATTTGTCTGTTGTTACACTGTTGTGTCTGATAAATAATAGTGACAAATACCATATTTGTGTATTAAAAATCTATGAAGCCCAGACTGCAGTTGCCTTGTTTGTTTTGTTTTACTTAACTTGCATGTAAACTTGGTGATTTCCACTCAACATCTCCCACAAAAAAAGCTGCGCTGGTGATTATTAGATATGTTTGACTTGACTGCAGTGACTCAGTATAGTTAAAGATTTTTTAAACTGTGACCCATGTCTTGTTTCAAAGCAATGTTACAAATGGTGAGTGGAAACTAATGTAACCATCCCATATATATTAGATCCTAAATATATTTATTTTTTGCAGAGAAATACTGCAATAGTCTACACCATCATTTGCACACTTTCTTAACCTCATAGTCATACCTCAACCACATACTTAGAAGCAGAGATAGGTGTTATGTGCAATTAGATGTATGACTGAGAAAGCTATTTAAACGGAAACCATTGTTGCTTGATGTATTAGAGTCTCAGTGTTTGAAAACAATATGCAGAAAATGTTAGGCATCCTGTTGTTTGAGTAAGTTGAGGTGTATATAATGGACAATGGAATATGCATGCATGGAATGTACAAACATCTCAGTCATAGCAATTGAGGTTTAGTACAATGATAGTGGATGTTTATTATCACACGATCTATGTTTTAACTACTTCCCAATGAGAATAAAAGACAAAGAAAGAGCATAGACATCTACTTTGAGGTGTATGACTGTGTGTGTGACAGGGTCAAGAAAGTGAAGGAAGATGACAATAACTGTCATGGCCTTGCCGATGAAGACAGTGAAGGCTGCTACCAAGGTAGCTAAGGAATATGATTCTCATGTTTGAGAAAAAAAATTCAATTTAGCCTACGCTTCTCACTGAGCCATGGTCCAGGTCATTCTGGTTATAGAGCAGGCAGGGCAGGAGTGTTGACAAGAGCTTCATTAAAATGCATAGCTCAGTGGCAATGGCACGCTAGTTTTTCATTATCAGTAGGTGAGGCAGAGAGCAAAGAAAAATAATCAGTTGATCTATAGCAGGAATTATTGCACAAGAAACCCACAGGTCTGAGCAATCACGGTCTGCTGTAACAAATTTTAAAAGACTTCTGCCTGGAACACGAGTGAAAAGTAGAAAAGCATAGTGGCGACTTGAGTCAGCTTCCAGGTGTTCTAGTAAAAGACCTGATGAATTTAGAAGATTTCAGAGGCCAACCCGGCACAATCTGATACTGTTTTACAACATCTGGAAAAAGTCTAATTTTTAAGAGCAAGAACAATCAGGCTCAAGCAATAATGTATCTAAGGGGTGTGTCTTTGCGTCATGGCAGAAGGTCAGGAAGAGCTAGGCAGATGATAAAGCCAGCAATGAAGACAATAAAGGTGTGAAGGTCCTTCTTGTTTTGAGGCGACAGTGCTGACCACCAGACCACTGTCCCGCCCACTTCAAGCTTGCGTATTTTATAATTTGAACTATGAGAAAACTATTATAGCTATGAACTATTTGTTCCTCAGGGACACTTGATATATCATTGTTTAGCAAGTAGCATGTGTTTACAAAGTAATTCAGAAATATAGATGTCCTTAAAAAGGACGTATGAATAATATATGAAATACCATTTTTGCAGTGTTGTGCTAAATCAAATAAATAATAATTCCCACATCAATTAAAATGTTAAAGAATTAGGTGCTATAATCAAATAATGTAGAGACCTGTCTTTATCCTAGTGCAGTTACAATATGTGATTTCTATTTGACACGCTGTCTGTCTTGACTCCAAAGTGATTAAAGTAGTTTAAATTCTGTTTGCTAATCTAGCATGCTCTGGCAGCCCTTGGGTTTCATTAGTTCCTAACAACACCCCTCCCACATCCCAACTGAGAAACTTCAATCAAATTCTCTGCCTGAATGTCCTCAGTGTTTGGAGCCATGATGTGCAAAAACAATCTGAAAACACTTTCCAAAGCTTTTCTTTGCTAGACAAACTGCAGCATGGCTTTATGTCTTATCTGTTAATACTGTATTACTTTATGTTATTTGGTATCATTAAGATAGGACATAGTAAAGACACATTCAGTATCATAACATACCATGGGTTGGGTCCCTTCAATGTTTGTACCAGCCACAGAACAGATCTACACATGCTGCTTTCCTATCTGCAGTAAAGGTTTTGATGCATGGTCTATATTTTTCAAGAGCAGTGTGGGCATTTACCAAATATATTAACCTATAGGTGCACAAACACATATATTTTTTACATTTCTTAAACCTCAGACTTTACCTTTAGTAATTTAGCAGAAACCTACCCAAAGCAACTTACAAGCAAACTTACAGAAACATGGGAGCAAGTCGGGTTGCAGTGTCTTTCTTAGCTACACTTTGACATATCGCCAGAATGGGCTGGGAAATAATGTTAATATAGACGTATATGTGGATTGAACAAATAAGTAAATTAATGTGTCTATTTTGCCATAATCACTCATCACTATGAATTGATGATAATTGTTTTCAGTCTACATAGAAGCTGTAGCAGTAGTTGCTAGGAGAAGTTAAAGTTTATCATATTAGTCAAATAGGAATTGTTGTTTCTGTAACTCATCCTACATGAACCAGTAAATCAGTGCTGTGTTCTTGATTGGTGCTGGCATAAAAACATGGAGTTACTATACTTAATCCCAGTCACACTAGAGAATATTAAAAGGTTTAAAAAAAAAAAAACTGGAATCAGGAAAGTATCTTCCATTCCTTGGTCAGATTCCCCAAGATGTAGATTAGATACTGTAAACTACTTTATTTGATATTTATACGCTATAAAGAGTAGCAATAAATGCTCACTCTAAGGTAAAATGTATAACCACAAGTCACCATCAATAGAAGCAAAATAAGCACAGTAAAATTAGACTGAGAACTATCAGTTCATGAAGACACCAAGAGACAGAAAGGGAGAGAGCATTAAAAATGAGGAAAACAAATTCATCACACAATTCCCTGAGAAACAAAAACAGTCATAAATCAAAGAGAAAAATGAGGCATCTTATCTGGCTAACTTCACAGCTAAGGTAGCTTGACTTCTAACAGACTCTCAGGAGAATTTTTCCAAGGTTCCCAGGCAGAGTAGCACAGTGTTGCGCTCCACTAAAGCAGTCAAATTTATTTGAAATGTTGTTACGAGTATAACAAGTAAACCAACTACACGATGGTTCTCCAGGTATCAAGGAGCTGAAATCACAGCAGTGGAAGTAGGTATAGTGGTCATTTTATTCCGTAAGGATGCCAGTATGAGACTATCACTAAAAAACCCAACAATGCTTTTAAATACCAAGTATCTTGTTCTTTGTTTTTGTTTCTTATTCAGTTTTCACTAACATTAACTGAGATATTATTTTAATAATATTATTATTAATGAGGTTGTAGTTTGCAGGGATGTTGTGCTAGAATGCATTATACTTAAGTGTCTGTAATTTATTTATGTGTAACTTCCTTTACTTGTTCTTCTGGTAGCAGTCCAGTTCACAACAGTGCAATTACAAACTCAAGAATAAAAATTCTAAAATAAATTCCGCATTTAGAGTATCAACCAAAACCTATCATTATGGTTGTAAAGGTAGAATTTATGGCCAAAATGCTGTTTTGTATTGCATTAGATTTTTTAGGTTTTGTTCCTAATTCCAAATTTGCTCGTAATAGTGCCCATTATACGGTCATTCCCTATTAAGACAAAAGGCTTTTGAGTGTATTTTGTACTTATAACAATGCTATCGGTATGACTGATTTCAGGAATTGTGAATCTTTGTGTGCAGTACATGAGTGGGCAAGTATATGAGAGGCAGAAAGAGCACCCAAGGTTTATTTTTTAAAAATGGTGTAAGGAAGAGGGATGCTAAACCTTAGCCTACTTTATTGCTAAACTGAATAAAAAATATCTGGGGCCTTAAACCTGAAAGTCAGTTATATCAAAAACCAATTTCCACTTGTTTGTCAGATCCATTTATCAAATCCAGTTAATATAATTACATTCTATAGCCTTGCTGATCCTGTGGGCTAGTACTGTGGCCTCTGTTCACAAAAAAGAGAGAGAGCTGGAATAGCTGAGGTAGGTAAGGTATACAGGGGTCAGAAGCAAGCGTCACAGGGTGACACTTTAGAGCTGCAGGAAGTACCAAATTACCCCCAAGTCTGTCCGCTCCGCCAGAAGAAATCTGATGAGGAAGTGTGCAAGTCTGTAAGCCGATACAAGCAGAATGCTACCACCTGATTTTAGATGGAGGCAAAGAGTGAGAGTTGTTGCTAGAACAGTGCCAAGACAGTGACAGTGATCAGCATCCAAAAACAGTGGCAGACAAAATGCTTTTACTGCCAAATCAATCCCATAACTCAGAAATGTAATGGTGCTATTAGATAGCAAGAGGTTACCACTCCTGGCCCACTGTTTCTGGCGAAGACAGATTTATGGTCAAGCCAAACTATGTCATGATACATGGGCCTGATTTTCCATTTTATCAGTGGTGACTTGATGGAAAGTCTGTGCCTACAGGCCACAT
This sequence comes from Sandelia bainsii, assembly GCA_032362345.1. Classification (NCBI taxonomy): domain Eukaryota; kingdom Metazoa; phylum Chordata; class Actinopteri; order Anabantiformes; family Anabantidae; genus Sandelia; species Sandelia bainsii. The sequence continues at coordinate 12,837,226 of JAUMHL010000018.1, forward strand.
TTTCCTGAAGGATCACACAGGTGAGGGTCCCATAAACACAAGTAGGCATCGATAGATTATGTTAGTCAGTTGAAATATTGTGTTTTCTTTTCTTTTTCTTTTTTGCTAACAAACTCTGCTGTTGTAAATATCAGTTTTTCATTCACCCAGCTCTCAAGTCTTTATTTAGTATTTTATATAACTTGATGCATTTTACTAATTATTAATATGAATGAATTAATGTTAATTACTAATATTAATTTTGTTACTTATGAGTTAATATGCTGGCTAAAATCAGTGTGTTACATTGATCAAAAAAGGGAACTGTTAATTGTAAATATAAGCCATATCTTTGGCTTATAGTTACAGTTAACATAATTAATTAAACACTTGAATTTGTTTAGCCTAATTCAAGTTCTGAAGCACATCACTTCTTGGCAGTGTTTGTACATTTTTGTTATTGTCATTGATTCTAATCAAAATCAAAGGCTCACAAAAAGCTCTTAACACCAATTTTCTCTTGGCCATCTTGATAGAGATGCGGTGTTCAAGAGGGCCTAAAAACATAATGAAGTCTCTGTTCTTTTACTCCTACATCCATGTGCCGTCACTCATGCATTATTGGATAAGTACGTGGGAGAGAGCAGTGGTGGGCGGGAGTGCTTTCACATGCAAACTCAAAAGCTCAGCCTGCCAGTAAGAAGACTTTATTAGCAATGAGAAGGCTCAGACTTGGAAAAACCAAATGAAAATATACATAAAGTGATGTTGATTCTGTGTTACTGAACTAATTAGTGGCAAAATAAAAGGAAGAGAAGTAGGTAAAAGGGAGGGTAGACATGCCGAGCTAAAAATGGTCTGAGGGATAGACTCAGGGGCTAAAGTGTTACTGTGCTACGAAAGAGACAGTAGAGATTACTATGAAACCAATATAAAAACATTTTGTCTCTTTCTGAGTTATTTTTACTTTAACTGCAGATCCTAAGATTAATGTACACAAATATGGTTTACTGTAGACTGAGCAATGTACAGTGTGAAGTACTGCCACAGCAAGAACAACAAATGACAAACATCCCCTGCCGTTTACACAGCGGCACTAACTAGATCAGTTACCGACCACACAGTACTGGGATCAGTTGGCCTCCTGTTGTGATAACAGTCACAGTAAATGGTGGTTTGACTGGATTGGAGGTTAAAAGTAATAACTCATTGGAAAAATACATGTCAATACAATGGTGCAACCTCTTCTTAAATATTCAATTAAACTCAGTTTTTAATTTGTGATAAATTTTACCTTCCATCATTTTGGGATAAAATATAAGGCGAGAGTCCATAAGGTGATACAAGACTGCAGTCATTCTCAATCAGCCAAGAATACCATGACAGATCCAGAAAAGCGCAGTGTAGAGAGCCATTAGTGTCTTACTGTACACAAACTCCACATCAGTCACACATTTTAAAGTGTGATCAAATAAAATCATATTTCTGGCTATGTGGCAATAGGAGGTGGCAGAGTGTTAAACGTCAGTGAAGACTAAATGTTTGAGCTTAGGTTTTTGACTGCCTTTAACGTGGTTCAGGCAGAGTAAAATGATAATGTGAAACAAACTTGCTAATCCCCAACCTCAGAGAGAGAAAGCCCAAAGCAACAGTATAAATCTAAGAGAGTGAGACAACCAAAACAAGACTGTCAAGGATTTGCCCGTCAATGTGCCTTAGACCAAAGAAAAACCTCCTCCCTCTAGTCACAGCGTCAGATTTACTTTGACAACAAATAAACCTTGACTTCGATTAAGAATTGTGACACAAAACTAGCCATCCTACCACAAACAGTATTAAGTTCAAGATTTGCACCAGTGCATTCAACCTGATCTCAGTCTTAACACATCATGATTAGACAATTTGTAGAATGGGTACACTTAAATAATTCTCTAAATAAAACCTAAATCTAACGACTTTTTTTATTGCTTTAAAAAAGTGTGGATATAAAAAACAAATGCAGGTCACTGAAATGAAAAGTAAACAAATTGCTAACTAATAAGTTGTAGCTCTGTTCACCTTGTTATTCTATACTTATTGTCATGCCATTGTTTCCACCTTTTGATTCAATTTATGAAGTTATAAAATAATTTCTAAATGCAAAATCTTTATAAAAAATAATAATTTATATATATTTTTTTAAAAAAATGTTTATATAAAATATAATGGCATACTTTATTGATGCCGATGGAGAAATTGTTGTTGGACAGCTGCCAGACAGTACATGTCAGCACTACTATAGGGATGTTACGATGTCTTGTCCAAGGATACCTCGACATGTAGCCAAGAAGAACCAGGAATTGAACCACGGACCCTGGGGTTCGTAGATGATTGCTCTACCAACGGGCTACTGCGATATGCCATATGATGGTGATCATCATCAGAATGTTTTTAAAAACGATATAAACTCAGAAACAGACATTAGTTAGGGTGTGGTGGAGAGCAAGTCATTTTCCATTGTTATACTGTACCTGACAGGGTTGCTGGTAAGGGATACTCGCAATGAGTCGAGACAGGCAAATAGACGTTCATCCATCACCCCTGACTTCAGCTCTCCCAGAAATTCCTGGGGAGATATTTGATGGCTGCTTCTTAAGCTACCCTGGAAAAAACGGAGAAGATTTTTTTTATAAAGTGGTCAAATCAAAAGACCAAAATGTCAGTAGATGGAAAGAAAGTCCCTATTTCAATTTTTATAAGTCAATCACAAATGTACAAAAATGCCCAAGACTTTTTTCCAGTATTGTGCACATCTCTTTATAAAGCTGGAAATACATTGATCAACCACAACATAATTATGGTGGTGGTCTTAATGTTTTGGTGAACAGGAGGCAATATGGGGAAATGTACCCTCGTCTATGATTGACAGGTGTCAGAACACACAGCACATCACAGTTTGTTGCGTATGGAGCTGTACAGCTGTAGACCCAATAACCAAGTAACATTTACTCAGTAAATGAAGTATTTTTACTTAAATAGAAGTCCACCCTAATAACAGTACTTTTACTTGAGTGAATAATTTATATTCTTTGCACCTCTCTGCAAACATGTATTGTATCACTAGCACAAGAAGAAGCTAACTTCACTAATAATGGAATTACAGTACATGCAAATCAGTAAAGCATATGCATTAGCAGTACACTTATTTGCATACTGCTGTTACCATTATTGTACCATTAAGACATACATATGGAAGTTTATGTATTGTTTTTGAAACACAACACTACTAAAGCAATGAATGTATATCTAGAAGTGCAGGAATATCAATAAAACATGGCAGCATCACTATGTGTGTACTATACTGAACATTGCCATGGGTGCTCTCCCACCTCTAGGAAGATATTTGAGGATGATGCAAGTAGCTTTTCTACAGTAAATAAAACCTGACCTACAGTTTGGCAACCACTATTAAAAAAAAAAAAAAAAAAGAAAAAAAAAAAACACTGCAGTGTTTTCTATGAGTTTTAAGGATCAGATCAATATCCAGACTCCATTCCTGGCATGAGTGTGTCATCACTACATTACCGACTATGTGCATGTTAGGTCAATGTCAGCTTTACAGAAACAGGCAAAACAGTTCACACTAACTGTATATTTCTCTTCAGCATAAAAACAACTTCAGCAGTGATGTTTTAAATTAGACTAAAGAGGTAAAGATGACAACATTTTTTTTAACCAACTAATTTTTCCAGGCTTTTGTACAAAAGCCAGGAACTTAATACCTTTAAGCCAATCTAAATGCTTAGTCTTCTGCTGTCTTCAATATGACAGTAAGTCATGTCTCTTAATTAGTTTCAAATATTCACTTCCAAATAGTTTATACCAAAACGACACATTTCTAAAGGGGCACAGAGTCTAAATCTTTTCATATTTGAAAAGATCAAAATTTAGTCGCAGCAGTTCAGACAAAAATCATACCAACTGACTGCGACAGCCATCAGTAATGTTCTTTGATCACATGCAAAATGAAACCATGCATAGTCCTACGTATTCAATATATGACTATTTGTTTGTAGTTGAATAACTAAAAAGGTCATTGTGTTGTCCTGACCCCAAACCCCATAACACAGGACACTTAAAAATGTAAAACTTTGTAGAACAAAAAAAGAAATAATCTGCCACTGCATCTGCCCTGCCCAAAAACAATCTACATACTTCTTACTAAACTAGGTAATACACCTGCATGTGGATACAAGATAATATCAAGACACTCAAAGATGAAGCTTTTCCAGTGGGAGGGTGGTGTAGCGAGAAAGTTTTATTAAGCCAGCTGCACTCATGCCAAAACATCACATATTAGGTAATGTTTTTGATTCATCAAAGGCCTAAAAATCTTCCTCTATCCCTACAAGCAAGAATAAATAATCCCAACCTCTTGCAAGCTGCCAAAACAATGGAACTTTGCAGAGCGTATTGCTCCCATGACACCTCAAGCCCCAATCTATAGTGCTGTCCTCAATATATGATCTAAATAAAACTATTTGTCAAATTCTTGCTCAAAAAATCATAATTTTCAGTCATCAAAGAATGTGTGTTTTAATAAGCTTCTCTGTCGCTGCAGAAACTGATCGCCATTCATGTAGGCAATCTAGATGTGCATCTTGAGTGGTAGTAAGTGACTTGATAGTCAGTAGCGTCTGTGATTGTATTTGTTTTGTGCTCCACCCTCCTGAACTGCACCATTGGTTTAGCCCAGTGAGGTGTCTCAGGACCATGAGATATATCAATACACTCACCTCTCAATCAGGTGGTAGTCCTACGAATCCACAGTAGTCCTTTTCAGCAACACCACAACCAACTATGGCAAAAATGGTCTAATCTAACAAGTATGAATCTTCACATATCAGTGTCCACCCACACAACATGTGGGAGAAACCCTATCTATTTATTCACCCACAATGATTTACACTTCTGTTTCAAATCACTATGCAGCAAATCCAACAGGACAGGGGGAGAAAAAAGCACAGCCAAAAATGGCTTGATTCCATTGTCTTACATTACATATAACATGTGCTCGCTACTCACTCTCAGCTTGGGCAGAATAAGTGTTCCTGCCTACCCCCCAGGTAAAAGGAATACAGAGAAGAGGATACAGAGAGTGTGACTAATAATAACAGACAGAGGTTTTGTCTTCCTGTATCAACTATACTACGTCTGTAGTAGTAGCAGTACATTACACATGACAATGGTTTCTCTACGTATAACACTGTCAACCAAATTCATAAGCCAGAACCACATTTGACTATGTCAGCAAGGGACATACATCAATTCAGGTTGTAGTATTAAAGGTTAATTGGCAAAGCAGTCTTACAGTGAGAAGGCTGTGTCCATAAATTGATTCCCTTATTCCTGAATATTGTTGGGAAGTAGGGGTGGAACAATTCAACTAAAAAAATCCAATCAGTCTAGTTCGCCTATCACAAACACATAGACAATATAGTAATTTTGAATCTTTATGAACAGACACAGTGAGGAATTGTCTAAAAATCATACTTTCAATTAACAGCTAAATTTTTATAGATTTGAAAAAGTGAATTCAATTATTTCAAAGATTTAAATATTTTTTTCATTTAATGATTAATATATTTTTATGACTTGTTAAGTGCTTGTCAATGAAGAAGTGTTTATGGTCCTGATGTTCTTAACCAGAAAGGCAAAGATTTATTCATTTTTGTCCAAATAAATGAAAAGTATGTTGAAATTGGAAATGCGCCCCCCCCCTTTTACCAAAATATAACAAAGCAAAAATCATGACCCCAAAATCATGATATTAACCAAATTGTGGATTTTGTTAACTGTTCCACTCCACATGGGAAAAGAAACCTTATCTGAATGAAATAAAAGAAGAAATGTCAACTGGACAAAAAAAAGAAAAACTCAAGCTGACAAACTGATAAACTGGTTCATCTGTAATAATTCTGGCTAAACATGATTCAGTTACATTAGATAAATATCAAGGTTGAGTAAGACTTCTCAGATTTTATGCTGGCAACTATTTTTTTCAACACTCAATAAGAGAGAAACACTGTTTCCTTGAATACAGAATTGTGTAAGTGCATATTATAGACTAAACTGTAAACACATTTTCCAACTATATTCATTCAAGATTCAAAACACTTTATTAATCCCAGAGGGAAATTATTTTGGCATGTTACAGCAGCTCTCCGTTCAA
>JAUMHL010000018.1:12843515-12872000 GCA_032362345.1 Sandelia bainsii
TTAAAAGTTTAAGAAAAGACATCACAAAGAGAGAGACTGCGAAACAGCCTGCTGCAAGGCTCACGCCTGCGCACTTAACATAACTCTGGACCAAGAATTTATTCTGTTGGCAAATTAGTTAGTGACAGCCTGAATCAAGTATGATCCCTGTACACTACTTCCACACCTTCTAATCTCATAGCAAGAGATACAGTAATACCGTATAAACAAACACAGTGCCAGAGCTCAGATCAGTCAGTCTATGCCTCTCGTAGATGTTATGTTCAAATTCGCTACAGGATAGCCAGAGTAAGTAAAAGAGCCACAGCAGAACTACATACACTGCAACAATTCATGTCACACTTTAAGGGACTGCCATGATTTAAAGTGGCTAATATGGCAGCTATCGTCTACATTTCTTAGTGTTAAATTAACAATTTTGTAAAGACTATAATACCTCAATGGAATACCAAAAGGGCACATTTTACACATCATGCAACTCTAAAGGCCAACACACACTGGAAGCGTCTGACGCGCGTCAAACCATTCGCGCACATTGTTTTCAATGAGAGAACACACACCGGACGCGAATTCAAGGGGACAGTAAGTCAAGGGGATTTGACGCGCGTCAAACCAGCATTCGCTTTCTGGACTGAAACGCCCCAGCCACCGTACTTTCACTATTTCTCTCATTAATGAAATCTGTTTCTGTACTTTTGCTGCGGTTATTGTGCATATGTAAATATGCAGACATCTCTCACGCAGCACATGAGGACAGTGTGCAATCATTTACTGTTCTGACCGATCCTGACTAATCATGAATAATTAATGAAGTTACCGCTGTTGCGATGCCTGCAGAAATGCGCACAGAAGTTCTCACCGTGGAGATGTTTTATATGGATATTTTACTGAGCGATGTCTACAAACTGAAAAGCTGCAAACTAAACATTACTGACTTATTAATGTTCTGAAACAACTCAGATTATACGTAGAATGAGGAGGTATCAGTGAGTCTCATAACACGCTGCAGACTCTGCTTTAATCTCAGTTTGTAACAGATGTGAGAATGTTAAACAAAGTGAATGAGACAAAGATCAACATACAGGAAAGTTGTTTGGTGAATGCTCTTTCCAAAGCCAACGATGTATTTTGTTTTCTGTGGTTTATGGATCAATATTGTTGCTCAAATGTGGAGAGAGGTTGATGTTCAGATGTCGTCCCGTGTGCAGATAAGGCTTGATTGTATTTATATTTTAATGAAGGAGGCTTTGAAGGTCTCTCCGATTTTGCATGAGATATTAATAACAAGACCAGACTCTAGAATTATGTTATTTAATGTTAGGAATTAATAACGAGGAAAATGCACTAAAAGCACATAAATACATGGTTTCATTTCCTTAATATCAGCTTATCACTCTTCTGTAGAGTGGAAATATTACACAAACTAATGATTGAAAAAAAATTTGCGCCGCGGCCGGTGTGTGTTAGGGGCGTCATTTGACGCGCATCAAATGACGCGACCAGTGTGTGTTGGCCTTAACAATTTAGTACACAAAACATCTAATGAAAATTGAACAACCTTAGATATGATAGCATTCTTCTGCTAATAGAGCACAACATTATATAGGATCATATTTAAGTGTATTGTTCCTGAAGTACCTGGCACAGACCATGGAGAACAAATTATTACACGCTAGCTTGGCTTAGCTTCATAAAATAATAGTCATCATCTGACCATACAGTGGGGACTGATTTAAGAAATTAAGCTGAATTAAATCCAGTCTGCCAAGTATATTCCACCTACTGTCAGAATTTATTAACACTGTAAAAGATAAATCGATAAACACAAAATTTACCACATCCTATATACGAACTGATAAAACTGATGTTTTAAAGGATTTCAGGTTTGTTTACCTTATTTAACACAGGTAACCAAGTGCAGGCATATATGCAGGCTGGGTACTTTTGTAACCACAGTTAGATAGGTCCAGTCAACTTTAGAGGGATGTCATTTATAACACAAACAACTTTTTTGTAAGATACTGCACCTATCTGTTAGCCAAAAATCACTGCATTTAATGGTGAATTTGAGCTTTATGCTTGGGTTTCTTGAACAGTTCTTAATATCTGTGATTTGTTAATAGTTGATTTAAGTTAAGAGGCATCCTGAGAAAGAGTTTCTTGAGCTTTTATTTACATGAAATAAACGAAAACACCTGAGGTGTGCTGTGTTTCTATTATCATTAGCATTCAAACTAAGTATCAGATGCTAAATCCACATTAACTGAACATACTCTGGGGTCAGTACTTAATACAATATAGTATATAGTATCACCTGCAAAGTTTGCTCTTTCAGCTGTATTCTCTTCTTAATGATAAAAGAAATTGAAGTACAGCCTTTTAGGTCTGGGAGAAAAAGTCTCCATTTCTTCTGAGATTTAATCATTTGCCCCTGAATACTGACAGTTTTATCACACTCGATCAAGATCTATCTGTCTGCTTTGAGAAGAAGTACAGCGAAAGCTCAGGGCTCATTGCTGAAACAGGAAGACCAATCAAGCATGGCAAAGTCCCATACACAAAATGTAATCAATTATTTTCTAGCACTGAAAAATGTAATTTCAAGTTAATGTCTTACATGCAAAATATTGCATGTTGTGGTGCACTATTATTCAGAAACATCAACCATTTATGCCATGATGCACCAGAAAGTTCTAAAGTTGAAAATCCATCTTGATTACCTTTAGGACAACTTGTGCAAGAGCAAAGCAAGCAGAGAGACAGTGAAGAGAGAGGGAGAGGGGGAGAGGGGGAGAGAGAGAGAGAGAGACTCTAAACCACTTCTTGTGAAGTAGAGACATCCACTTTTCCACCACTAATACACACGCTTCTTTTCAGAGTACGTTTGCTTATTAAGCAAATTATTTATTCATGACTGTACAGGATATTTAAACTAATAAATTAAATTCCAGACATTAAATTAGCCAGAAAGGAAAATGTAGCAAAAAATATGCATGCATTCAAACACTCACAGTTTTAGAAGCAGTAAAAATATACTGGATGACCATTTCTCTCTTTGTGTTGAGGTCCTTTTCTCTCAAAGGAGTCTTTTTCTCCTCATTCAAGTTCATATCCTCCTGAAAAATAAAAAATAAAAACAGAGACGATAAATGGCATTTGATTTTATATTACCATATTTGTACCATATTTGCCAAAACAAATGGTAGCATTTTTTCTTTTGTTTTTTTCTCTTTTCCTGGAAATAATTTTTCAAATATTAGAGTGTCATGCATACAATTTTAGAGGATTAGAAGTTTCTTTTAAATGTAGTGACAACGCCCTGTGTTCGTTAGCCTGTTATTGCAATAATGTTTGTTGGGTTAAGGATGTGACTATTTCTGTATAAGAAGAATTTCTGTTTTTGATTATCTATTTAAAGTGAAATCAACAAAGAAGTTTCTTTCAGCTGCTCCCTCTCGGGGTCTCCACAGCGGATCACTCCACATATTTGATTTGACAAGGATTTCATGCCGGATGCCCTTCCTGACCAATCCCTCCTTATTTATCCAGCTTTGGGACCAGCACTAGGGAGGAACAGGGACGTGAACCACCAACCCTGGGGTTCTTAGACAGTTAACAATTGCTGACTGTCCTGCCTACTACGCCACCATCCCGGTAGTGTTGTGTTAGAAAATAGCAAGCTCAAACAGTCCTCAAAAAACAGAGCACATCCGCATTGTTGAACTTGTTTTATCCAGAAATAAATACAGATTTAAGATATGTTTATTTTTATTTCAATTATTTCCTGTATATTTATTAAAGTATGACACACATTCAAATTTTATTCAAAATATTTAGAATATTGTTATTCAGTGTTTCTCTCCTAAAATCATTACATTTATCAGATGTCAAGTTGGATTATAATTTTTTCTAAGAATATTTTTGGTGATATTACAATGACAAAAAGACATACCATCATCTTTTCAAAAAGAGCCAAAATCTCTTTCTCCGAGGTGATCTTTGATGAAAGCTCCTCAAAAGGATGTGAGGTGGATGATGAAGAAATGGACCAATCATTAGTATTGTGTTTAGAGTGCGATAAGGGTGGCCGCTCCTTTTTACTACCCGGAATGCGAATGCTGGCAAATCTGTCCAGCTGTAGAAGAAAGAGACAGAAAACATGATTAAAATAAGGTAAACTTGCATTCAGTGCTAAATTCAAATACATAAAAGATTAGACTATAAGTATATGTAAATGGTTAATAAAAGGGACGGTTGAAACAATTAGCCTGTTAATGAGTTACAAAAACAATGCTTTTAGTGTGAATAAAGAACATCTGTTTAACATGTTGAACAAAGCACTATTTAGACATCTATAAACATGAAGAGTTAACAGAGAAATTATTGAGAAAAGCAGTCTGTGCTGTATGGTGACAATGAATCCAGTGTCTGGAAACGAAGACCAGTTTTACTGCCAATCAAAATAAGCAGAATAAATGACTTTAAGTAAAGTAATGTAGATGTTACATAGACTGACAACCAAGAGAAGAGAAAGCACACGAAGTTCGATGTCTCAAATCTTACCACATCATCTGTGATGTTTCTAAACGGTAAGTGCTACAGGTAGGGACAGAAAATTTTAAATCATTATTAAATACTGTAAAAATGTGTTTTTAGCAGCAGTCTACATATACAATATAAAAACACATATTTTAATATTAATAGCAACACGTTTTTATTGTTTATATTCTGCATGAGAGTTGATAATATTTATTTAGTGTATTTCTGGCTGCATTAAGAGAGCTGCAATCTGAAAGGATGTTGAGAAACATTGATGTAGTTTTGTCTCTAGTACATTACATTTATTTAAAAATTCGAAAAGACACAATCTGATCGCATTTGGCCTAGACTGCTAAATGACACACCCTGTGGCTCCTACTCAACCACAGACATAAACATCCCAGTGTTATAGCTAAGACAATTTAGACAAAGGGATTAGTAAAACAGCAAGAGACTAATTTTACAGATGTCTGTGGTTATTTATCAACAAGAGGACTGATAACCAGTGACTAACAGTTTGTTTGTTTTCTAACTACCATTTTTTCACCAGTAGCTCTACCATGAGTATATGCCATGAATGAAGTGAATGTAGTGTGAAGTATACAGTGGCTACCAAGGCCTTGATCTGCAGGAGGGAATGGGCAATGTATTCTAACTGAATGAAGCGCAAACTGAATCACATTCCCCCAAAGCCTCTACAATTAACAGTAAACCTAATGGGTTAATTGCAAAACTTTCTTTGTAAAAAAAAAGAAAAAGTGTGTCACAAAAAAACTAACTTCTTACCGTTTCATTAAATCCAAGTTTGGATGTCTAAACTTTAGTGTCATGTTAATCAACAATAACAAAATAATCATTTAAACAAATAATGCTGCATAAAAAGTACTTTGCTAACAAGTCTGCATATTATACAGGATCCACTTATGCAGTGGAAGAAACTGGCATTAGGACTGTTATCTGTGCATACCAGCTACCCCAGTGCATGCCAAGCAATTTTTGTCTGCTGCTTGTTCTGCTCCAGGAGATTTTTAGTTTGTTTTTCTGTAGACTTTCTGGAAAGTTGCCATCTGCACTTCGAACAGGTGTAAGAGTTAAAAATGCCAAAGGAATGTCAATACAACCATACAACTTCAAAATGTTACCATAATGAAAAGTTGAATAAAAATTTTTTTACAAAGGAATGTTAAGTTTCCCTCAAGCATAACCACTGATTTACAGAACCTCTGAAATAAAATCAATACAACAATGTTTTGTTTATATAAAAAAACTGGAATAAAATGTGTCAACCTGTCAATGAGCCATCCCCCTAATGAGTGGACTGAAATTAACATCATTTTTCTTGCAGTATATGTGGAACAAAAAGAACTAAGATTGTTACATGCCAAGATAGATGGCACCAACAATTAACTATCCAACCGATACAGAAAGCCCTCACTAAGTAGGCAAACTAGAAAATACTAGAAATTCATGGTGTTAACAGTTTGCAAAATGGCAAAGGGTAATTTAGTACACAGATTTTAAAATGCCTAGCAGCTGTGTAAGAACAATCTACAGTGGAACAATGTTAAAATACCAGCCAGCATGAGTGCCCAGAAGTAGAATTGAAACGTCAGTCAATTAATTGATCACCAATAAAGTCAGCAACTACTTTGATAATTAAGTTATTGTGAATTAGATGTAAATTAAATTTTCACTTGGCCTGTCTAATAGATTAACCCTCAAAATATATGGTACATTAATTAATTATTGATTAATAAATATTGAAAAGTCTCTAGCTGCAATCAGGAGCTAATTAAAACTACAAACTATAATTTCTGATGAGATCATTTCTGCCTGCAGCCATCAAACTGTACAACTCCTCTCCTTTCTGTAAAGGGGAGGGGGGAGGACAGCTATCATAATCATATTTATGTAATCAGATGACCATTTATTTATCATTTATCAAGGGACATAATTGTGTTATCAGTTTCCACTACATTACACCCAGGACTGATATTGACTGAAAATGACTATTTTTATACATTGTGTATTCTGTAAATTGAGTATTTAGTATTTGTGTTGGTGTTAATCTTTTCTGGTTATGGTTCTTTCTTTCTTTCCTTTTGAACCGAGAGCTGCTGTGACATAGCAAAATAATTTCCCTCTGGGATTAATAAAGTTTTTAGAATCTTGAATCTTGAATAACGGAACTGTGGCTCCCATATAGACAGCTATGGTCCCTGTTGCTTTAACAGCAATGCTTTAGTGTTTCCAAAAATCTAACTTATACAAATATTTTGTTTTAATGTACAAAATGGCCTGACAACAGTAATTTCAAAATGTCGCTGAATTCACTTTACTTTCCTCTATCGCCTTGTTAGTTTAATTAAACTATGATAACATCTTATTCAATTAACAAAGACAAGTAACATGTCACTCAGAGAAAACTCACAAAAAAAGGCAAGCAGAAAATGAATAGTTCACTGTTATCAGGAGAAAACAAAAAATAAATAACCCACCACCCAATCCAAATTAAGACATCTTTGGTGCTTTCATCAACTACACTAGCAAGTATTTTCAGGAACGTTTAGGATTAACAGCAAATGCTATATGGGCAGCAAATACTTATCAGATTGTATATCACATTCAGCAATGAATAGAACAATGATGCTGCAGTTCATTAAAAAAAAAAAAACTGTTAAACTATGGTAAGAATTTCCCTTGTAACTTTCAAATGTGTACATTTCCTGACAAATTTGTTTATAAAATAAAATTTGTCCATTTTTTGCAAAGGTAAAATACCTTCACAAGTGTGACAGAAAAAAAATTAAGATGAAAGTGTTTTGTGATAGTGGCAGTGGCATTGAGGCATTGTGATAGTTCTACAGTTAACAAAATGGATATGCAAAACGTTTCACCCATGTTAAATGCATTCCCAGTTCACTTTTTTAGCATCAAACTCAGTTATATTGCCCATCAATATATGACACCATAAATCCTTTTCGGAGCTTAAACTGTCAACCAACTGATTTTGGAGGGGACTATGGGCAGTCTTTATCATTTTTAACATATACTGAAAAAAACAAAACAAAAGGAGCCTCTCAAAAGAACATTAACATGCTTCGTAACATGCTTCTTCTGTTCTAATATTTTCCACAGCTTTATAATGCTCTGATTGAAAAAAAAAATCAGCCACCTGCACATTAAGTTAATGGCAAATCTACTTTCTGTCAATTATACTAAATATTGTGGTATTGCAGTGCCATCTACTGAGATGACAGAAACTAAATAAATCCATGACATTCACTGTTAAAATGCTTACTATGTTTTTCAGTTATTTGTTGTTATAGTACAAAGTGTCAGGACTAAGCTATATTATTTCTTACATTTAAATAGAACCAAAGAAGAGCATTTTTTTATGAAAATCATTGCTCTCCAGGAGGAAACACAGCCTCAATGTGCTTGAAGCACATTTAACTTAAAATTAAATAATGGATACTACATTACAGTGCCAAGTCTCAGCTTTAATTTGGGCAGGTTTACATCAATACTGAGACAACACATAGTGCCCAAATTGAAGAATTTAAAAGTGATGGGACTTGGCTACAAAATCTATTGGGCATTGGTGTCATTTCAACATTAATTCATGCACAAAAGAGCTCACAGGTGGCGCAAAGTTGCTTGAGTGTTGAAAGCTGCTGTTTGAGGCAGGTTGACTGTCAAATAAATGAGCATGAAAATGAAGAAGACAATAGTGAGAATCAATGTCAAAAATATTCACAGCACAGCTTCCCATTTTGCTGAACGTCGCTGTTGCAGGTTGACAGTTCAAACAGCAGATCAGATCAGCTTTCGCTAACTAACATTAACCCCATGACTTAAATTGATGACAGGCCAAACTGAAAGCGCGCTGTTGTCAGTGTGCTTTCTGCAATTGACAGGGAGCACTTTCATTCATCCATAAGACCTGTGCGCAACAGCAGCTCCATTACCATGGAGCCAGCTCCTTTGTTTGCACCTGGGATCAGCTGATCGTACTGCCGGCATAAAGGATTTAACTTTTGAGAACTCTAAACATCCCCAATGAGCTAATGAGGAGAACAGCGAGGGGATGCAGGGGAGGAAGAAAAAGGCAAGAACGAAATAAAGAACAGAGACGAGTGATGCGCAGGGAGAAGGTGAGAAGATTTAAGCCGCATCTCCCCTCTCTGATTATGGGCAATGTGAGGTCAAGCTCACAGCTCTGGTGAGGAAAGAAAACATCTTCAGCAAGTGTAATCTGATGTGTTTCACAGAGACATGGCTGCATGATGGTATTTCCGACTCCAGTGCTAATATAGATGGGTTCAGAGCAGTAAGAGGAGAGGAGGAGGGATTGCCGTTCTCATTAATAACAGGTGGTGCCATTCTGGTCATGTAACTGTGAAAGAGCGTGTCTGTAGCCCTGACATTGAACTGCTGGCTTTGGGACTCTGTCCATATTATTTGCCCAGAGAGTTTTCACACACCCTATTAATTGGCATTTAGATTCCTCCGTCTGCTAACACCGCCGCTGTGTGTGACATCATACAGACAATCACCACCACTCTGCAGACCAGACACCCTGACGTCTCACTAAAACACCCACCAGGGGAGAGAGGACACTGGACCTGATGTATGCCAACGTTAAAGAGGCCTACATCTCAAATGCCCTCCCTCTCTGGGCAAGTCAGATCACAACCTGCTACATCTCCTCCCTCAGTACACACCTTTGGTTCAGAGGCAGCCTGCCACCTTTAAAACTGTCAAGAGGGGGACAGAGGGGTCTAATGCTGCCCCTGCAGAGATGCTTTGAAGTTACAGACTGGAAGACTCTATGTGAGATTCACTGTGAGGACATTGATGGACTGACAGACTGCATCAGATTACATCTTGTTCTGTGTGGAGGCCCATGTACCCATCAAAACTATCCGCTACTCTCCCAACAACAAGCCCTGAATGCAAAAAAGAGGGCATTCAGCTGAAAGGGGTGAAAGGGAGGCAGCAAAGAGGGTCCAGAGACTGCTGTCAGTCAGGATCAGCAAGGGAAAGGAGGCTTACAGGAGGAAACTAGAACAAAGCCTTCAGCAAAATAACACTAGAGAGGTGTGGCGAGGCATGAGGATCATCACTGGCTAGAAGACCAGCAGCCAGGTTACAGGGGAGCATGGATCGGGCCAATGATTTTAATTTAATATTTTTTTGAGTAGATTCCAAGTTGAGCCTCAGAGTCACCTCCGCCTCAACTTGACTCCAGGCACCTCAATCCCTCAGTCACAACTCAGCCACCACCCATGTAATGACCTTCTCAGAAGATCAGATGAGGACAGCCTGTGCTCCCCAGCTATGTGATGGTCTCCAACACATCTTCAACCTAAGCCTGCATCTGAAGAGAGTTCCTTTTGAGTGGAAAAAGTCATGCTTAGCTCCTATGAATAAGAAGTCAAGTCCCAGTGTCCTCAGTGATTACAGACCTGTTTTTTGATTTTTCCAGTGCATTTAACACCATCCGGCCTGCACTGCTGGGAGAGAAATTAAAAAACATGCATGTTGACACTCCAATGAATTCCCCTCTCTATGTGGGAGAAGGTGGAGGTTATATCTCAACTAAAACGCAACAGCACTTTATAAAAAAGTCCAGAGCCTGTGTTCTGTCAATTTAATCTACTCATCAAAACATCCTACCTTTGTGCACTGCGCATGCCTTAGACAGTTACGGTTCGGGGTTACGAGTTACGCGGTTTAATTATCTATTCTAATGTATCAAAATGCGCTTCCCCCCTAAAAGTAGGACAATCTTCTGGGTGTGGAGCTGGACCCTCTACATGTTGTTGCTGAGAAGAAAATGCTGTCAAACTCCTATCAAAATCCTACACAATCCCTTCTAGCCACTACACTGTGTCCTGGCTGGATAGAGGAGCACGTTCAGCCAAAGACTGATCAACCTCAAGTGCTCCACAGAGCACCACAGGAGATTCTTTCTGCCATTGGCCATGAAACTGTTCAACTCATCCCCCCTGTGTTAGGGGAGGAGGGAGACTGACAACGATCATAATCATTATTTATGTCATACTTATGTTATCACTTTCCATTGTACTACATTCCACCCAAGACTGACTTATTGACCTATTTCGACTATCTTTAGATGTTTTTGGTTGATGTTTTATTTATTTGTACTGATGTCATTTTGTATTTGTGTTGGTGTGGATCTTCTCTGGTTGTAGGTCTTTTTTTTCCCCTTTGAACTGAGAGCAGCTGTAACAAGGCAAAACAATTTGCCTCGGAGATGATTAAAGTTTTCTTAAAGTTTTTGAGCACACCTAAAGATTCTTCAATTAATTATTAAATAATACAATTACATACTATACTATTACAATAATAATAATTCTGCATCTCTCTGCTTGCTGTCCATCTGAACTGTTGTTCATACACCAGCTGGTGGGAGGTACTAGTTAGGCTCCTACATGCTTGGTAATAACTTATTTAACTTAGTAACTTATAATAACTTCTTTTTATTTGTGTCTCCATGACTGACAGTGACATTGACACACGAGTGAGCAAGTGCAGTGGCTGAGTGTGTGAGTCTTGTCTGAAGCTTCAAATCCTTTTTGACACAAACAAAAAGAAAGCCCCAAAGTGTGATAAGGCTCCATCCGGCCATCACCATCACTCAGCAGGGTCAACCACACATACACCCAAGAAGCTATTCGTGATGACGAAGTGTTGTATCCTTGGCTCGCCAAGTCAATCACTTGATGTCAGTTCAATTGAGCTAATATCAGACTAGACTAGGAAGGTCTGTCAACATGTAGCAGCCTTTGAAAATAAATCGCCCCGACAGGGTTGAAGTGGCCAAGTAACAACGGTAAACAAAGGCAGTGTTTAAGGTAGCGGTCGCTGTTTTGCTTTCACTGTGTAAGTGCGCAAGAATCCATTGCTCCATTTTAATTAGTTACACATCTTCAAATATGAATGGTACCCAACCCTAACTCAATACAATTCTTTCCTGATAAACTAATCTTTAGAGGGCTTTGTTCTGGGTGTGAAGCTGGACCCTCTACATATCGTAGCTGACTGGAGGATGCTTTGTAAACTTCTCTCAATCTTGGACAATCCCTCCCACCACCTACACAATGTGCTGGCTGGACAGAGGAGCACGTTCATCCAAAGACTGATCAATGTCAAGCGCTCCACAGAGTCTTAATCTTATTAATTATCATAATCATTATTTATGTCATAATTATGCTATCACCATTGCACTGCATTCCACCCCAGATTGTTATTGACCTATTTCAACTACCTTTAGATTTTCTTGGCTCTACAGTTTTTTGTATTGATGTTATTTGGTATTTGTGTTGGATGCATCACAGCATCCTACGACTGTAACACTGGATACATTCACACATACAGTTTACTTGTGTGGACCGCCCAAGTATATTTGGCCACCCTTTTTTTATCTGTTGAAAGAACAACACTATCCACAATCCACTGACTAGAGGACTTTTTCCCCTGCGCTTTACCATGCCTGTAGGTTACTTGTGTCGGTGTGTGTGTACCTTCTGCAAGTTGGTGGGGAGCAGGCTTCAATACAACACTACAGTGTATAGCCAAATATTGTCTAAATAAGATAAGAGTTATCACTCTGTAATAGCTCTGAGCAACTAGAGAGGACTGAGTGTCTCTGTAATGAAGTTCCAAAGACTCTCAAAATAGAGTCAGATGTCTTATCTTGTAAAATCCTCAGCTGATCTCGCATCAGCTTCAGAACCTCCCAGTTTAAATGTTTATATGTTCATAAATCAAGATCAACTTTTAGTTCAGAATCGGAAACCTTCAGTGTTTAAAGCAAGCAACTGCTGGAAAATAAGTCAAAGTCAGTAGGCTTTTAATGTGTCTATACAACCACATACTATACAATCAATATTAAGTCTTCTTCTGCTGCTATGTACAGGACTACAGTAAACTATATGTATCATTAGTATTAATACTGAGCATCTTTGGCATGATTATTTGAAAAACTCAGACTAAATGAGAAAATTCAATTTAGCGTGTTGCAATGTACACCAGGTTATCACTCCTGCTACGCCATCATGGTGGGCCATCACCACAAGTAAAATCAAATTCTGTGAGAAACTCTGCATCACCACTGTAGCCAAAATAAAATAATGGGAAATGACTATCTAGTTAACAGAGCCCAAAGTGACTCATTCATAGTACTTAATTTGACTGACCTACAATTACAAACCCAAATTTTCATTTTTATACACCACATATACAGTGTGCATATGGTTGTGATATGGTGTTTCAGACCACAGTACAAGACTGCAGGTTAAACACACGTTGGCAGTCAATCTGTATGGTTTAACAGTGGTTGATGGTTGGTTTTAACCAGCACTCACTAGTAGGTGAAAAGGTGTTTCTGTTAGGGGTAGTAAATGTTAGCCATGTAACCAACATCTCATCAGTGGAAGTGGAAGTGGAATAGTCTAGACTGAGAATCCAGTCCTGTACAGACTATGATTGCAGACTACAGTCTCTGAATGGTGGCAACAAGGAATTAACATGTGGTAGAACGCTCATAAGAAGGGTCAAAGGCAGGTTGAGTGTGCATTAAGTACATCTGTGTCATACAGGAGTCTCCTGTCTGAAAAGGGGATACGTTTGTATCATTAATAAAAGCTGCTATGGGAATGAGACATGAAATAAAGAATGGTGTGTTTTATCCAAATAGCAGCATTTCCTTACAATATCCAGAAGAGAAGAAGAAGAAGCAGATAAATGGCAGCAGACAGATTGTTGTTTGGTCTGTAGTAGTAGGAAGCACATGGATTAGGGTAATGGATAAACCCTGTGCTAATTTTAACCTTTTGATTTCTTACATGCAAAACAAAGTCAACAAACAGGGTTACTGTCGTAAAGCTCTAATATGCAGAGCTTGCACAGCACACAACTTTTCTTAACTGTGGAGTATTACCTCAGCAACAGACATAAGATCATGTTTCAACTAAGCACATTAAAGAGATAAAGAGCTCCACATGTGCACTAATGTTCTAGTTCCCTAAGGTGTACATACACTTAACAACCAGTTAATGTATCATGTATGTATATTCACTGTTGTATGAAAAAGCGACAAAATATATATTACCCGAAACAAACTGTTTCCTGTAGTCACTTTTTCTTGTAGGTTTCGTACTTTCCTCAGTGTCTGTGTGTGAGTGGTATCCATAGATGTATCAGAAACAAAACTTAAAGAGACAGGAGAGTAGAGACAGAAGTTTAGACATCACTTGGACTAATTATTTCAGCTAATACTCACAAATTTAAGCTTGCGGTCTCCTTCGTCGTAACATGACGTGTTGACGTTGGATGAACCCTTCTTCTTTTGACATTTACTGTCTCGTCCCGTAGTTGATTCAAACCGCTGACAATAACTATCCATGTTATTGATTTTATGGTTTCTAACGTTAGACGAGCTGATGGTCAATGAAGATGTTAACGTTAATCTTCTACTGTAAAGTTAACGTTATACAACGTTAGCACGAATCGGAAAATGCAGAAGGACCACAGAATTGCAAATTACATTACCATTCCTGAAGTGCCGGACAGCTAACCCCGGTTAACACATGGATAAAAATAACACTAGTTTGTCGAAATCCACGTATGTTTTACAGTTCACTACCAGAAACGCGTTTAACTAGCTAGCTAAGTTAGCTAACGTTAACTATCGTTCATTGGTAGCTGTACTTAACGCTAATCCAATTTGTGGGCAGTCACGTAACGCTTTGGTTTTCACTAACGAAAGGAATGCGGCATACAATACAACGATTTTCTTCAATAACTACTTTTTTATCCAGACATTAACAGAAAGCTATATTATCATAACAAACAGTAACCAGATACACTTATGGAACAGACATTTTTGACAGACCCGCGCAATAAGGATGTGGTCTCAGCGTGTTTAATCCAACCAATAGCATCTACCGAGCTCCAACAAATTGAATCGTGATTGGTTTACAGCTGGATGGCATTTTATTGGTCTAAATCAGCTGTCAATCAGCCGTTCAGCTTGTGAAGGGTGGTCGTTTTATAAAACCTGGGTCACCCGTAGGTGCTATGGTTTTGCGTTCTATGTGGACTGGGTCCACCTTTGGAGTGGAAGTGGTAACAGTTTGTCTGTAGTCATTCGTGTTATGTAATCATAACAGCTGCAAGTTGAACAGCGTTTATAGTTTAACAATGTAGATAACAGCAGATGTGGCACATGTAAATGCAATCACGTGTCTCAGAAACAAACGCACCTGTTTCATTAACAGTAGGCTAATAGTAACAAAGCATAAACATGTATAGTGTATATCTATAGTAACAAAAGTTATTCAGATTTCTCCTGTAAATTACATTTTACCAAAAGTCCAGTCATTTTAATATTAGTCACACAAGACAAACTATTATGTACAGTTACTTTCTTCCTTTTATTTGTTTTTAAGTCTTTGAATGGTTTATCTCTATTATATTTATCAGATCTATTAAACCCCTACATCCCCACTCGCTCCCTTAGGTCGGCTTACCAAATGCGTCTGCATGTCCCAATGTCAAAAGGTAAAACTAAAGGTGACCATGCTTTCGCTGTTGTGGCTCCAAAGCACTGGAATGAGCTTCCTCTAAATATCAGACAGGCCCCTTCTCTTGCTGTTTTTAAATCACGGTTGAAAACACATTTTTATTCCGTAGCCTTTAACACCACTTGAGGTCTTAACTGGTCTTAATTTATCCCTATGTATTTCTGTTAATTGTGCTGCCTTTGGCTGTTTTAATCCTTTTTTTTTGTTTTGTAAAGTCTTGCTTGTGTTTTTTTTTTTATGTGTACAGCACTTTGGTCAGCCCTGTGCTGTGTTAAAACGTGCTTTATAAATAAAGTGGAATGATATGGTTACTAAGTTTGAATGTACTAACACTGTTGTGTCTTTATCCTACTTAGTGTGTAGTCTCTGGGAGTTGATTGCATAGTAGCAGGTGAGATCTACACAAAAAATAGAAGGAGGCAAAAAGATCATTAATGAAAAAAAACATCTTGTAGTAGAACATTAGGTGTCAATCATTTTCTACATATTTTAGAAAATACTTATACCCCACACTGCTTATGTTACCCTGCACTCATGCAGGCTTTCACCTTTAGGTGGAACTTAAGCTGATACTGGTTGATGCTGGGGGGGTTTTCACGCTGTTATACTGAAAGTAGGTTTCTTTAATATGAGGTGATGTGATGCAACAAACAGAAACTTTTGTGATATCCTTGTCATGTGTTTTACTCAAAACAATGATTTCTCCCCAAGAAATACAGTAGCTACAGTATGAGGGAGAGTTCTCCAATGTAAAGGCAACTAGTATGAAACATTTGTGCCCCTGGTGAAACTCATGAATTATAGGAGAATATATTGATTGTGTGTTATTGATAGCAAACCGCATTTGTTATTGTGCTTGGTGGATGTTCTTTGCAAGCTGTTCTATTGTTCTGTTATTTATCAGTTACGTGTAAACATGAGGGATAATAATAAAGTTTATATAGCAATAGGATAAAAAGCCCAAGGGTAGAATTAACTTTACACTGCATTTGTGCTTCCAGACATGTCAGTCCTTCTTAAAACATCAGCACTAGAGTCCAGTGTTAATTAGACATGTGAAGCCTACTAATGGTTATAAACTTAACAACATTTGGTTGTAAGTTTGAGTGATAGTTTTTGAGAAAAATGCTCACTGGCAAAAACAAGTAACATATAGCATGGGCTTAGCCAACAGGCAACTGGTCACAGATTTCATCTGTCATTTAACTCTTGTAATTTGCTTAACTGTTATTTTCCAAGCATCAGTCATTTAAAAGTGGAGCAATGATTGGGTATAATTATGCATCCAATAATACCATGTCAATCTGCAAAAAAGCAGTGGACTGGCACAAATTCTCATTCCTAAGTAAGCTGACATATGGATGCTGATTTGTACAAGCATAGCTTGAATGTTAATTGATGAAAACAGATGTGGCATACATGTATTACATTTATATCTTTTCTCGTCTTTCAAGGCAAAATTTGAAATCACGTGTCACCATTGAATAAAATCAAAATCAAATCTGGCTTCCTTTTAATTAAACCTCTTCATATTTTCTTATTGTTAAAGACCTTTGTTCCTGGAATCACTGAAATATTGTCTGCATGGCCAGCAGTGTGTTAACACTTCTCATCTAGCCAAACACAAGCCTTGTTGTGCCTTGCTAATCCTCAGACAATGAGAGGTCTACCCTTCCAATTCAGACAAAAAACTGCCACAAGGATACAAAACCCCAAACGCCATGAATAATAGAAATTCAAATGTTATTGTATGGGTAATGACATTGATCTATTCTATTAAAGCAAACAGTCCACTTACTGATTATTTTGTGGGTTTGCATTCTGTGTGCTTTCTTGTTCTGATTTTTACAACACAACATCGACAAAGCATAATCAAATATAAATGGTACAATTCTTCAAAATATAGTACTGGTTGTTAAAATATTTAAATTTAAAAACTGTATAAACTGTAATCTATTGTGCTAGTAACAAGAAAATTAATCTTTTATATCATGTTGTATTTAATAATTGCAACAGTGTTGAATACAGATTGCTATGTATGGAACAATTATTAATTATATAAAAGTCAAAAATCTGGACAGTTTTTCTCTTGCCAGACGTTGAGACAAGAAAGTCAAAATGAAACTCAAGGGCTCTTACTCAGTAAGTGAGATATTATCCTTACAATGAAGCTTCATTACTACCCTGGTCCATTTCTACTGGCTTAACTTTACAGCTCCTCAACATTTATAATAATTATTTATGTCATATTTAAGTTATCATTCTCCATGCCATGCACTACATTCCACCCTACATAACCTATTTAATCAAATTTTGGATTTCTTTGTTCTTCTTTCTTCTTTTCTGGTTGTGGTTCCTTTCTTTCCTTTTGAACTAAGAGTGGCTGTAACAAGGCAAAACAATTTCCCTCTGGGATTAATAAAGTTTTTTTTTTATCTTTAACCTTGAAAACCGCTTCAGAGTGCTTATGCTGCCATCTCGTGGTTTTAGTTAAACGTGTATCATATAGTAGCAGATTGCTGACACCCTGACAAACATGTTTAGTATCTCGTTAAATGAAAGTAACCAAACGACACATTTTCTACCACACTGAAATCTCAGAGACTGTTTTTTTTAATGCTGCCATCTACACGTGTTCATTTCGTTCTAAGTCTATTGTGATGGCGAACAGGTCACTATGGACCTATTTTGACTCTCTCGGCATTTGTAGAACGCGACTCAATCGGTGACGTAGTAACGTCCAACACTCACATTAGCTAGCATTATCATTGTCACGAGAAGAGGAGGATAATATGTATTACAGTATCAGATAATCGCTATTCGTGTGCGACAACTTTAAACCTTTCGGTGTCGTTATTTACAAACATTTACTGTTTGGACGAAAATGACCGATCTGACAGATTCACTGACCAAAGAGGGCTGGTAGGTAGCATGGAAGCTAACGTCAGTGTGGCTAGCTAACGTTAACTTACCGTGGTGCCAGATTGGTGTTAGTTTAATAGTAACTAGCATTAATCGTGATCTTGCTACATCAGAATCTGTAAAATTTGTAAAAAAAAAAAAAAAAAAAAAAAAGTACGGGGGCTTCTGATACACATACGACTACTTTACGTTGTGCAGATTGTGACAGTGTTATTAGTTTTACTGAAACGAAACAAAGTAGCTACGTTAGCGAGATAAACAACGTTAGCCTGCTAATATGCCATTTAATGCATAACATGCCATTAACGAAACGCAAACAATTGACGCCACAGTTTATGTTAATCGTTTAGCTACATTACCTTTCCGTGCAGTAGTGGTCAAAGAAACCTGAAGGCACTCATTAGAGCGCCGATTTAAATTCAGAAAACTCTTCCATCTTTGTCCCCAAAACACTTTAGAAACTGGAGTGTTTATGAATTCTCTGAGGCTAATAAACCCACTAAGAAACGTTATATAAATATGCCCCATACATTCAGAGACATTTAATTCTTCTGAGGATGTTCTCTTTGTATAATATATAATATGACCAAAGATACAAACGCAAAACATTTGCCTCCCACATTAAAACAAGGCCTTAATGATGCATAATTAAACCTTATCACACAGTGAAACAAACTTTATGTTCAGTTGAACTAATTATAAAATGAATGTTTTGATATGATTACAAAATAGTCTAGTTTTGTATTTGGTTGTGATGTGTTTGGCTGTAAAAACTGAGATTTTTTGTGACTTAAGAGTCAGTGGTAGAGGATCTCTGCTTCAAACCTTTGCCAACCTCACCACCTTGTCTGTTAACTTACAGGTACCTCAGCGATGAAGGCATAGCAGAACTGAAAGGACCTGCTGATAACATAACACACAGTGACATTATCCGTATCGCACTTCATGTAAGTTGTACTTTTGCAACTTTTACATATATGTTATTCCAGCATAGCTATAGTTGGTTTTGTGTTTCTGAAGCACTATTAGTAAGTGTTATAAACAATGGGTTTGCACTGTGAGCAGTTGTTCACAGTGGTTGTGGTAAGGCATTAGATATAACACAGAATTACTTTTCTGATGTATGCCATCACCCATCCATGCTAATGAAACAGTGGGTACACAATTAAACTGGGTGTTTAGTTCTCTGTCAAGTTTCAGTATGTTTAGCACACAGTCACTTCAGAAAGTATTTCACGTCTTGTACACTGTATTGTGTTGTAAATGTAATTTGAAATGGATAAAACTGACATTTTGCCAATCAGTCCACATTCAGTAATCCATAATGACAAAGTGAAAACATGTTTCACATGGCATTTTTCCTAATATAGTAAAAATCCACTGAAAAAAACTGAAATATGCCGTTTACAAAAGTATTCACATCGTTTGATGTGGCACTCCAAATTGTAACCTGGTGCATCTTGTTTGCTTTAATGTACCTTGGAATGTGTCTAAAAATTGAAATTGAATTGCTTTCCCATAGCTTAGAAAGACACATGCCTGTTTCTATAACGTCCCACAATTCATGCTGTGTGTCAGGACAAAAAACAAACGTGATACATTTGTGGGGAGGCATACTTTAGATCAGGGCAAGTCTATAAAACCACATCTAAAGCTTTCAGGGTTTCCATGAGCACAATGACATCATGAATTGTGAAGCTGAAGAAGACTCTTCGTTGAGTTTGCCATCTGGCCAAACTGAGTAAACAGGTAAAGAGAGATTTGGTCACGGAGGTAACCAATCGTTCTAAGAGAAAACAGAAGGCCTCTGCAGAGATGGGAGGACCTGCCAGAATATCAGCACACCATAAATCATTCCTTTTACAATAGAGTGGCTTCATGGCAGCCAAACTCAGTAGGCATATAACAGCCCACTTGAAGTTTGCCAGATGACATTTAAAGGACTCTGAGGCTGTGTCTGAAATCACTCCCTGTACACTCATTCACCGCTCCCTTTATAATGTACACTCAGTAGTCCACTCAATAGTGAGCGGTAAATTAAGATTTCACTTGCTAATCGTGTGAGCTGCACAACTGGAATTTTTTTTTATATTTAAAACGGAAAGCAGTGCATTGTGGGATTGTTAGCAGAAAGCACTGAGCAGCAGATTGCTCAGAACAGAGGGAAGGAAGAATCAGTCTTCTACCTGACTTGCAGTAGAAGTGCAGAATGTACAGTGCATTTACTGCAGAAACTATGGCCTTTAAGTTTTGGCCTGGAGTGCTGCTAAAAGACCTCAGTCTCCACTTGGCCTTTTTACTGCATACCTGGTTGAACCTACATGTAGTAACTTGGTGCAAGATTTTGTGCTTCAGAAACTATTATTAAATCTTTGAAATGTAAATAGTTGTTGCTTCCCTAGCAAAACAATTATATCATCATTTTGCCCATTTTGTTATAAGTCAGCATTTTGAAATATTGTTTCATAATTGTGTTCACAGAAATTTTATTGAGGCATTAATGTGAAGAAATGATTGCTGTGGGAATTAAAAAAAACTTTGTTTTAGGATACTGTCAGCTGCAATAAAGCAGGATTGTAAACAGGTAGTGTGACAAATCCATCTGGAATCAATTCCTTGATGCAGCAGTATAGAGACAATTTTTACACAGTTGATGATTATGTTGTACATGTACAGTTTTAATTAGACTATACTCAGTAAACCATAAAAATGAAAGTATAAAACTCAATATGGTCATTTGGAGAAAGATAACTGTTCACTTTTAGCTTTATTTGAAGGGTCAATTTCATTAGATTGTACTGAGAAAACCATAAATCAGAATTACATCCTTATTACACTATATATAATATTTTGTACTGCAAATTTGTCTTATAGTGCGCAGGTATGGTTACTTTACTGCTTTTAATTAACTCCATGATCTCAACTGTGGGACTGTAAGTGAAAAGGCTCCTCTAGCCTGTGCCAGAGTAGCATTTGGTGAATTCCTTTTATTTTCTGTTGCATTTTGTGTCATTTCATGATGACTATTATGATTCACTGTTATTATAACTGATTATTTGTTAATATGTTTCTTGTAATTAAGCAGTATCTCCTTTGCAGAGTGATCTTCGGCCTATTGGGAGGAAATTTCTATCATCTGATATCAATAGTGGAAGAACTGAGAAAGTGAGTGGCCCATAAAATGTGCTACAGTGCTACAGTGCTACATTTATGAAAATACAGATTGTGGGAAATTATGTGCTATGTTTGTTGTTTTTTGTAGCTGATGATCAGTGCTATGCAGGCTCAAGTTACCATCTTAAAAGCTCCACTCATGAGTTCCACTAGATGGCCCTAATGCACTGACAAACTGGGATCAAAGTGATGGTTTTTCAGCTGTGAAACTGGAGTTGAACAACTGTAGAGAAAAAGTGTTCCAAATATATCGTCATAGGATCAAAACAAGTAATTTTATGTGAGCTTAACCCCTGTTCCTTTCTAGCTCAGCATGAGATGCACACTCATGTCATCATGGTCATACACTCTGCCACTCTACACTCTGCCTTGTACAATATGTATTATGGCTGAAAAAGCGAAAACCAGCTGAGCTTCAAAAACTATATTATAGACTACATACAGTTTGTAGTATTACATGTAGATTATATTTACACATTTGTACATCTTTTATTATAGAAATGGAAGTTATTATTTTAACGGATAGATCTGATAGACACATTGAAACAAAATCATCACAGAATTTGAAGCTAAGTAAGCATTTATTCAGATGAATAAAGAAATGTGTGCTGCTAATGTATATGTAAATAAGGAAATAGTTGATTTTATGATCCCTTAGTTTTTGCACATACTCCACTGTTGCAGTCCTCCCCCACATGCTACTGATTTTCTTTTTAACCTATAATTCCTTTATGGTGTCTTGCACATGGCCAGTTGGAGGGTCCATGTGTTCTCCAGGTGCAGAAGGTGAGGAACATCTCAGCTCCTAAAGACCATGAGGAGTCCCAGGGTGCGCCAAGAATGCTACGCCTACAAATGACAGATGGGCATACCACCTGTGTTGGATTGGAGTTTAAACACCTGTCTAAGATCAGGTACCTATATAACAGTTCTGTCGCATCTAGGAATATGCTCAGTGTAAATAACTTGATGTTATGTATTGTAATTGTATGTATTATCACTGCATGCAGTGAATCACATTACTTATGTTGTTTTAAGAATAATATTAGTAATATATAAAAATAAGTAAGAAAATTAGTAAGAAAATAGTTTTAGTAGCTATGCTCATGCCAGTTTCTTATACTATATTCAAAGCAAATGTGTACGATTCTTCACACATTTTTCTCCTTCACCACCTTGTCAACACTTACCCCACCACATGCCTTAATTTTACCTTTATCTGCAATTTCCACATTGTGGCATCTGATCTAACAATTTCCAGCCTTAATTACATCTCCATCCCAGCAACGGTGGCCTTGGTGACTGCTGCCATGGTGACTAGCCAGTCTGTACAGGTGGAGTGGCCAGAATGTGGGCCTTGACTTCCTGATGGGAAGAGAGGAGAGAACAGAACAAACCCCCTCTTTATGAGTAGCACACATACACTGGCTGCCAACAGCGGTGGTTAGTGTTTCTTATGAAAGTGTCTGCTTTAGTGTGCGTGAGGCCGTGAGTTAGTGCCAAAGAAGGATGAAACAGATTACAGGACTGTTCAGTGTGTGAAACACTGATATAGCGGGATGACAATTAAGTATTAAGTAGCAACATTGATCAGAGTGATTGGTTGTGAGTGCTTGTAGATGATTGACTCGAGGATAGAGAGCGCCTCACTTCTGCACTGGCCAGAGAACAGAATCTATCCCAGAGGTTTGGAGTGAAATCCCTAATTGTTGCTTTGGCATCCGGCATCAGTAGCTGGAAATCCCTCTAAGTCTCTGTGCTTTCCTAATGAGAGAGGCAGAGGCCTTATCAGGCCTGATGAGATAGAGGGGCTTTTAATTTTCCATGAGGATGGGTGAGCAGCTGGGATTATTAATAGTCTCTCCTAGCCTCACCACCGATCCCCTGGCACTGCGAGTCCCGTCATTTATAAAGTGGCATGGGTAAGGCAATTGGTTGTGGGGCTCAGTATATAAAGTTCTAATGTTTTAACACCCACAAATGAGTTTTAACATTGACAACTGGTTGAACATACTTATATGAAGCAGTCTTTCTAACTACATCTTATAGTTTTGTTTTTGTTCTTTTTTCAGTCTGAATACCCCCCCTGGGACAAAGGTAAAGCTCCTTGGCACAGTCCAGATTAAAAATGGTATTTTGCTGCTCGATGACTCAAAACTCTCTGTGCTTGGAGGAGAGGTTGATCACATGATAGAGAAATGGGAACTACAAAGGGTGAGGCTTGACTTTTGTAATGATGGCTCATCTACTTTTGCTCAAATTCAAATGTTTTAAATCGTTTAAAATGTTCATTAAAGGCCACCACCAGTCTGCCATCTTACATATTGATATATATTTATATAAATATATTCCTGTGCTAGTATTGTAGTTTTAAGAACGATTTCCTTTTACCATTCAACTTGCAGAGTCTGGCCAAACACAGCAGGAGTAACATTGGAGCAGAAGGTGGACCTCCTCCCTTTGTGCCATTTGGTCAGGTGAGGCTATATGCAGTATATATAATAATATAAATATATAAACACCAGAAGAAAACAGTACGACTATAAAATAATAACAGTAGAATTTTAAAATAACAGGATAACAAAAATAATACAGCCAAAATAATGCTAGTTTATAATAATGAGATCTTAGCAGTGACTTAATTGTCAGACATACTGTTGAATAACATTAACTTCACAAATGTATGCATGGGACAAACCAAGGCTTCATGAGTGGGCCTTGACGTCCCTTTTCTTGTCAGTGTTCTCTCTCTGATCTTTCTGAACAAATTATGAGAGTCTTCAAAATGCATGACTACATTTTAATTCTGCTTTGTTGTCCTACCATACATATTGCAAACAGGTCAGTGACAGTTTTTTTCCCCCATTCCAACAATGTATGTTTGTATTATTACACAATTGACAATGAGAAAATTGAGATAAATATTTAGATCTATCAAAGACCAACAAGCTTCTAAACTGCCCCATCAAAAATAAATATGCTCCAAATATACACTTCCATCATATTGTCAATTGGTATATATAGGATTAACTTTAAAAAGGATAACCTTAAGATTTTCCACGTTTTATGTTTTTCCATATTACCATTATTTACTGAAAATTAAATACAGTAATTTCTCATTTTAAAACCTCTTAGCCTGAGTTAATACTCCCTTGGCAAGGATCACAGCTTTAAAGTGGCATACATCCATTTCCACTCAACACTTCAAATTGTGATTTTCACCCGTTCTTCATTTCAGATTTGCTTGAGCTTTGTAAAGTTGAATGATACGGATCATATGGGAATTACCATTAAACATTCTCTAGATTTTCAGTGTAACTGTATTTCTGATGCCAGGTCATTCCAGACCTTAGTGTTGATTTGATTTCTGCTCAGGGTTGTTCTACAGGAATATTATTCTATTCCAAGGTAATTAACACTCTGAAGCAGATTCTCTTCAAATCTGTGCCTGCATTTTCCTTGGCTCTATGTTCAGTCAGTCAATCTGTTCCACTTCTCCCAGTTCCTGCTACTCAGGAGCATTTTCCCAGGAGCTGCAACCTTCATGCTTCGCAGCAAGAATGTTTTTAAAAGTGAGATGAGCTGGTGGGTTTTCACTGGATTTTCTTTCCCCTGAAGAGAGTAATTTATTTAAATCAGTATATGTTGTGCTGTTGCCTTGGCTGGTCTTGCTAATCTATAGAGCTCATTGACAGTTATGTTTGGGAACAGTTTTCTGCCCAATATGGAAAAATAGTCTACAGTGACGTCTATAAATTATCCAGTAACAGGGACGTTGTCTATGGAAAGACACTGCTGTTGAGATTTTCATAGACCATCATTTAAATATACAAATAAAAATAATATATATAATATAATATTTCATTTATCCCTAGTGAATTGAAATGGTAGCAAAAATCAGTGGGTGGAGATCTCAAAACATAAAACCCAAGTAAAATCTGGCCAGCTAGGTAACAACAGAAGTATTTAGGATAATGTATTTCCTTTGTAATTGGGGTAAACTAACCTCTTAACACTGAATACATTTAGCATGTCATTGCTGTTAAGTCATTAACAAGTTTTCCAGTTTTGCATGATTATTGTGGTCTCATTCTGACTCTTGCTACATAAGAGGTCATCAGTTTAATCTTGTTATCAGCCACCTACTTTCCTTTTTTTCCCAAATATGTTACCTCAGGCTTTATGAACTTACCATGCTGGGATTGCAAATGCAACTAAAAATGGTGAACTTGCTCGTAAGCAGAAGTCGTTGCTAGAGTGAGTTCCTGACTTCTGACTGAATTCCTATTGTCAATAAACAAATACATTCCGCCAAAGTCACTGTTGATATTTTTGAAATATAGTACAATAATATAGTGCAATTTATTCACAGTTGAGTTTCTAAACATAAACTGTGACCTGGTAGGTAGCTTTGGGACTTACAACAAAATATTAGAGTGCAGGTAACTTTTTTAACAGTGTAATGTAATTCTGCAAAAGATGATTTTCTTAAGGATCTATACGTGTCCAAGAAAGATCTTTGAGAACATGTTTTTATTCATTCTATTTGCTCCCCTTAGAAATGTGCAAGGAAGGATGACGTAGACAGTAGAGAACTAGACCAGAGGAAAACTCTCCAGTCACACGGTGTGGTCAAAAGTCCTGATGAAAATGATGAGTTTGAAAAGCAGCGGACAGCGGCTATTGCTGAAGTGGCCAAGACCAAAGAGGTATGTAAAACTCTATCATGGATATGTCTTTATTAGCTGTTATGGAAACTACAAGGCACTTTTTAAGCTACTGTGACATCTTGAGTTTTGACACTTTAAGGTTGAACATTGGATTTTCAGGGTCACTCTGTTTGCTACATTAACAAACATTATCTTAATGATTGCAGTTTTTGAATAAATGATTTCTTTTTGGCTCTTTTCAAATTAAAAATTAGATTTACATTGTTAACTAAAAGCTTTTGCTTCTTGCGATGACTGTATTGCTTTGTCCAGCTCTGCAGGTCTATTGATCTTAATGTTTTTTCTTTTCCTTGTTAGGGACCCCGCACATTTGGTGGAGGAGGAAGTGCAGGCTGTAACTTATCCAGTGCAGCTTCCTCCCGGAGCCGAGACTCACACCAGCAGAGGAGACGAGAAGACAGGGTTGAAAGAAATGAAAGCAGACAAGATGGAAACTACCGAGAGCTGGTGAGAAGACAAACTTAGTCAAAACCTGTGAAACACTTTAAGCTTGTGTTGAATTGGTTTTATTTCACATTACTGAAGCTTCCATTCAGCGCAACAGAGCAATTTAAAGGTTGGGACTTGTTCTGTGTTATTTTCTTTGGTTTATTTGGTCTTTGTTGGCGTCTTACTTCATGGCTCATAGACAGCGTGAGGCATTGATTGTGATATTGCAGAAATCGATATTGGAGGTCTGGTCATGTTTACAAATCAAATCCATTTGTCTTGCTTTGTCTTACGACCTGCCTATTTTTAGGGTGAACTACTATGGAACAGGACAGTGTTTGGCTTGAGAATGTTTCAGTGGTGTTTTGAAACTTGAACACACATTAATCCAAGCTTAAACACAACTCAAAGCAACACCCATGTTGGGAGGGGAAGTTATTTTTGTGTGTCAGTCCAATCCAACTTTCTCTCTCACATTGAACCTTACTTCTGTGTCTGATATTACCAAACAAGCATTGTCCATGCAAATCTTTTCCCCCTCTCCCTGTATATTTTATACCTTTTCTGTTTCTATTTTATTTTTTATTTATTCTCTCATTATGTTGTCCGTGTAGGTGGATGAACGTGCACTGAGAGACATCATGGAGATGGGCTTTAACAGGGAGGCTGCTCGGCAGGCTCTGATGGATAACA
Organism: Sandelia bainsii; assembly: GCA_032362345.1. Classification (NCBI taxonomy): domain Eukaryota; kingdom Metazoa; phylum Chordata; class Actinopteri; order Anabantiformes; family Anabantidae; genus Sandelia; species Sandelia bainsii. Next base: position 12,870,619 of record JAUMHL010000018.1, read on the forward strand.
ACAACAACCTTGAAGTGGCACTAAACAGCCTACTAACTGGATCTTATGGCAGCAGACCTGGGCCCGTGGCAGCTGAATCTAACAAGCCGCAACCCAGAGGTACACACACACAAACACACACTGCCCACTTGTTTGGAAAAATGCCCCATAGCTTGAAAGTCTTTGTGTTTCTATAAAGTAAGAATGAGATTGGTGGTATAGCGTGGAGGTCCTTTTAAATGCAGTGAAAATTGCCAGTAGTCTAGTTAAAGGTCCACAATGGCTGTTTTAGTCCATTTACTACAAATTGCACACACACTTTACTGCCAACTGTTTTTCCAAGCACACGGTAAGGTTTCAGATTGATATGCTACTTTACTTGAAGTCATTGTTTTGTATTTGTTTCAGTACTGAAAATCAACTTGCAGCAACTTACAATTTGTTCCATCATTCTAAACTAGCTGCGGCCTTTTTCATCCTGTGGTACAACAGCTGAGAGCAGGGACTGTTTTTAAATGTGTCCCTATATTACTGCTCACACTGAGCGCATATGCACAAGCCCAGACCTGGAAAACCTTGCCACGTGAAATGTAGACACTGTACACTTTCAGACATCCACTTTAATTTATCAAAGTGTTCTTAATTTGTCTACATAATTTTGTTTTGGGCTTCTTCTCAGCCAGAGGAAAGGGAAGGGGCAGATCCAGAAATGAAGACGAGGAGGAAGGAGCAGGGGGAAGGCCATCTGGACCAAGCACTCTGTTTGACTTTCTGGAATCCAAGATGGGGGTTTTATCCATTGATGGTGGGTGAACTGGTTCAGGATTCATTCTAATCTGTCATGTTACCTGTCTTAGGTCCATAACCATCAAGCATTTTTATTTCTTTCTTGATGTATTTCAGGGAGAAACACATTAAATAGTGTTGTTTGGATACTTTTCAGTGCAGTTCTTTGGTAAGAATTTACTAATTAATAGTAGGTCAACATGAACAGAGTCATGGTTGCTTTTAGACAGATGGTTAGCTGGAAGCCATGAGCTGGAAGGGATTAAGTCAAGTTCTCTAAATGCTTGAAATCAGTGCTGGTGTGAAAGGCCAGTGCAGCACTGGGCTGCAATTGAACGATGGAATGAACAAACTTTTCATTTTGTATAGATTCTAATATTTGATTCACTTTCATCAAGGACTATATAGTTTGGCAACTCCATTAGTGATACTTCGGTCACTTATTTAGTGTTTACTTATTTACTACAGTTCCATTATTGTTAATTAAGTCTTTTTAGCAATTTTTTAATTCATTGAATAACAGTGTGTGACATACACTATCAGCCAAAAGTTTGGACACACATAGAAATGACCATGTTTGTGAAAGAAAAGCAGATTTCATAACATCAAATTGATCA
>JAUMHL010000018.1:12872100-12897163 GCA_032362345.1 Sandelia bainsii
CACAACTGAAGACATGTATCTTTTCATGAAAAACATAGTAATTCCTATGTGTGTCCAAACTTTTGACTGGTAGTGTACGTTAATCTGGTATAATGTGTATTCCTTCTTACTGTTTATGGGATTATTGTTTTGTCATAGTTTTTGATTGCACTGCTCTTTTTTGTTTGTTTTCTCAGAGTCAAAGAGCCAGGCAACTCAGAAACAACATGAGAGTAAAGCAAATTTCTCCAACTCAGACTATTACTCCAAAGACACATCTCAGACTAAGTTCTCCTTGCATAATGACCACAGGCAACAACGGAATGACAGACCTCCTCGCTTCCACAGAGACACTGATTTTCCCAAACCTGGCCAGGAGATTCTTTCCAACTGTGCAAACTCCCAAACATCAGCTCAAACCCAGCAGTGGAAGGGCCATGATAGATGGTCACGAGGAACATCAGACAGATTGCTAAATGACAGGAGAGAGATGCAAGATGATCAGATTTTTTCTTCTTCCTTCACAAATACTTTCACATGTTCAAAAGTACCTCAGCAGCAGATGGAGTTTAGTGGCTCTTACCAACAGCGATCCAGAAATGGAGATGGTGGTGGTGGGAACACAGCTGCACCATCTCACAGGAGAGGTGTAAAAAACAATGTCCCCACTTCTAAACTGGCTAATTCTACAGGAAGTGAGCTGGATGGAAGAAATAATAATAAACGTGCAGACAGAACTGAAGAACCAAACAGCAGAAGGAAGGGGAAGACTGACCGACCATACTCGGACCACCTTGACCGACAAAGGGATAGTGGGCCCCCAAGCTCAAGGGGAGGAAGCTCAGGGATGTCCCAAGAAGTGGGATTATCACGAGAACCCCAAATTATGATGGGGGATCCTTCTCATTTTCAAAATGGAGATATGGAACACAAAAGAACTGGACCAATCAAGCCAACAAACTCCTCTTATCCCCCCAACAGAGAGTTGCCCCCCAAAAAAAACACGGCTAATAACCCTGGACCTAAAAGAAGGTCAGGACAAGTCAAAGGTCAAGGTCCCCGAGGACCAGAGAAAAGTCTTATTGTGGAACACACTTGGAAACCCGGTGACCACTGCTTGGCTCTGTACTGGGAGGACAGCAAGGTAAATGATCCCTGCATGGATTAACATAGAAATACTTGATATGTGTTGAAATTTGTTTACATTCAACTTACTGTTTGTCAAGTTAGAGTAAGTTCACTTAAATGAATTAAACAAATTAGTTCATAATGTGACATATATTGGATAGTTGGACAACTGAGACCCAAATTTGTGACAATTCATTGACACACTGCAGGATTCTAAAAAATGTCAAATGTGTTTTATTGTCTGACAGAATGTTAAACGACAAAAAATGATTTTGACTCATTTTCTCTCAGCGTTGACAGTCTCTTACATTTGTTTGTCATGTTATAATTAATTGACAAATTTGTCTAGTGTTGACACGTTGAAACATTTGTATTAAAATTATTACTTTTCTGTTTGTGATTGTGTGTGTGTGTGTGTGTGAGAAGTTCTACCATGCCAGAATAGATGCTGTGCATCCATCAGGCTCCACGGCTGTGGTTGTATTTAGTGATTATGGGAACTGCGAAGAAGTCCTGCTGCATAACATCAAACCTGTTGCTGCTGATGCGTTGGTAAGGAAAAATAAATTTATAATAGAGTTTATCATTCATTATTATTATTAGATCTGTGTGGTTTGGTTAATACTAAGTGGAAGCAACATCTGTATTCAAGTGGTATGAGGAAAATTGATGAAATATGAATGACATGACAGTTTGATTACTCACACTAACATCACAACCTTATTAAATTTACCATGGCAGGAGGAAGATGATGGTTACTATGACAGTTCACTAGAGTTTCGCCGTGGGGGAGATGGACAGCCTAGACGCACAAGACCTACACAACAGTATTATCAGCCACCCAGGGCACGAGATTGATGTGTCTGCGTTTAACGGCAGGTAAATTAATATAAAAACATTTTTTCATTCATTATTAAACATGAATCATAATTATGTGTACGATATGTGATCATATTATCTATGGAATGTTTTATGCATAACATAACTCTTTTATGTATGATTTGAGTTTTGAAATCTGCAATAAGCATGTAATAGTATAGACCTTACAGAGATCATTTGTAGACGTGTCTATTATCTTTTTTCTTGCATTATTGTAATTACTAATTACTGTGTATGATGCATAATGGAATCTTAAGCCAATGACAGCTAAAATAATCATACTCAAATGTATGTAGAAATTGTTTTTTTCTTAATGATTTAATATTTTACTGCTTCTGTTGATATAAAAGGTATTTCCCAAGCAGCAGTATGTGATTTCATACCCTGAGATGTGTCATCAAAATCCAAACATGGTTAATTTGTAAATTTTGTTTATTATTTATTACATTTATTTTCTTCTTTTTCTCAATCCATCAGTGTGCTTTTCCCACATCCTTCCACGGCAGAGATCATGTCACTTTCTGCAACAATCCAGAGTGCTTCCTGAATTTATAAGTGTCCACATTGTCAGGACATACAGAACCTTTCAAAGGGCTTGGACACCATGCAAAAGTAAAAGAAAAACTGGCATGATCACATGTTGTTTTAGTTAAGGACATGTCTACTGCATATGTTGTGAAGATTTGTTAAATGGCTGCATTAAAATAAACAGTTACTATGATATGTAGTGGATTTGTTGTTTTAATGTGTTATTTTTATTATCTAACTCAAATGATGAATAAACTAATGCAGAGCAGAAAAATAATCCTCTCAGGGGTCCTTGGTATTATTTTTAATCTCCAAACAGTAGTTATAATTTTTGTTAAGTCTTAGTTTATCCATATGTTAATTAAAGTTCATTTCAACTGATGACATTATAATGTTTTAAAATCTGCTACCAAATTTTCTAATACTTACAGCTTAAATCTGTCATTTATCCTCTTGTGGATACGCCTAGGCAGTACAAGCCCATAGCTTGCAGCACAAGCTCATTTGTTGTGCTCTCTGAAGCAAATCCAAAGGGTAAGACAATCTCTTCCCCTTGTAATAGAGATGGTTATACTGCGGAGATATCATTTTGCACATAACAAAAGCGACTGTAACTAGCTCTTCAAGCATTGCACATGCACCAGTGTGCTGACTGTGTATGGACATGTGCTTTCTGACAGACAAGTTTTACACACGAAGAAGTAATCTCCACCTCATCTCCATTTCACTGTTACCAGCAGCAGGAGAGAAATGGACAATGGACCAAGGTTCAGCAGAGAGGTCGCTGTGCTATTCTGTATCACTGGTCCAAAGGATTTGCTTTATTTTCCAACTGAGGCGCCAAGCGAGCGAGATGAATAATTAACAGCTAGTAATATGGAAACCTATCCGTTAGGGAGGAACTGAAAGCGAAGCGCTTGAAAGAGTTCTTGGGGACTGACTACCAGATAATCATTAATAATTGATTTTCAATCAGGTAATTTTTGGTTTTGGTTGGAGGAAATAAGCTAATTTCATACTGAATATTTTTCTCATCACCTGAAATGTCATACAAGACTCATATTAGGCAAAAGTCCTATCATCATTAGTCATTAGACTCATTAAATGTAAGGTTATGTGTGCAAATGAAGGGATTTGTTTTTTGTTTCTTATTCCTAATGATTCTTATCATACATAAAACACATTGTAAATACAGTGTTACTGTAGTGTGACAGGCAGTTTTGTTCTTCATACATAAAGTGTTTGACCACAGAAAATGAAAGACCGTCAAAACTGGCCAGACAAATTGGATTACATTTTTTGTTCATGTTTGTGTAATGGCAGAGTTGATGCAATCATGTTGATGCTGTCAACAGACTAAAGCTTCAAATACTATACATATTTTTCTGTGTTGGATAGACCCCCCTCTGATTAGATATGATCTCAGTTATCCAGTATTCTACAAACTATTTTAGATTTTGATTAGATTTTGCATGCAAGGATTTACAAGAAATTTACTGGGGCAGCAACTCACTGTTTAATGTTTGGGCTTGACAGGTTTTAGTATAGGTTTAGCTTTAGTTTGATTTTATTTCCATTTATATTGGATTATGAGAGGGTGGAATTATTGCTTAGTGGTTGGCACTGGAGTCAAATCCTACAAAGATGTTCTTACAGTCCAAAGGAAACTGTTAACAGTAAAATTTCTTGTAGGTGTGAATCTGAATGTGTGTATCTACATGCACTAACGATGTGAAAGACATCAGACGTGTCCAGAGTTTACCCCACAAATACACAAACACAAATACTAAAAGCATGAGCACTAAAAAGATAGTGATCATCATCAGTCTACATCCTGTAATTGAATATCAAGGTGAAACGATATATTTTTTTATTTATACGCATTGCCCTTTCCCCATTGATTATGATGATTCACCTACAAACCTTAATTTTGTTAGGAAATATCCAGGGTTTGTGGAGTATCAGATTGTTCAGTGGTGTTTTATTTTGATAATATAAAGCAGGAGTTAGTTGTGCAATGGCAACCAAAAGCATATGCATCATATTTTCTGCCTTACAGTTCAACATATGCAGGCTTATTTGGTACAACATATGAATTCATTTGATGTTAATGTGCATACAGTATGTACAATATATAGTCATCATCAAGTCAGTCATGATGATTGTGTAATAACAGTTAATTTTAAGTTGGGCATCAATGTCTGCAACAAATTTCATGGCAAGACATGCAATAGATTTAAAACTGAAAAAATTGATTCCTCCACTGTGAACCATGAATGTCTATACAAATATTTTTGGCAGTCTACCCAATATTTGTTAAGAACAGTCTGGTCCACCAACCAATAGAAAGGCAGACCTACTGATTGACACACCTACAGGTATTCCACTAGCATGGTTAAAACATTGTTAATGAAGCACTGAATACAAGCTTGTTTCTGCGTTCCCCTTTCCAGGCCTCTCTAGACCTGCAACCTGATAACCTTCACCAACAGGAGGAATGCTTTTCTCTCCTCAAGAGGGAACAACCTTCTTTCTCACATTAACATCCCCTTTGCTCTGCCCTTTCATTTCCCACCTGCCTTCCCCTCTGTGTATCCCCATTCACAGCTGTTGGCCATTGTCTTTATGCTTACCTGACCCCTCACCCTCCATCTCACTACCATGGTACCTTTGTGGCAGTGACATATGAACCCTGTGATCTTGTTAAATGCGTCCTTTCTTACATAATTTCTGCATTGCTCTCAACAACCCAACCCTTTCTCTCCTTCCCATAGATGGGAAAAAGGACACCAGAAAGGAGGTTACATGAAAGTGACTGGTTAAAGAGGAAATTTGACTTGGTAAGACATTAAGCACATGGTGAAACAGAGAGACAGTGTGCTGGTATGGAATTATAGTGCATTAGCTTTATAAGAAGTGGCTTTTGCATTGAATGCATCAGGATCACCCATCATTAAGTAATTTAAGACAGTTAAATTACTCCTTAAATCATGTGGAAAAGTGTGTGCATTTCATGCTTGTTTCCATACGGCAACACTAACTCTACAGAATATTACCCCCTAAGTGATATAGGAAGAACAGCAAGTCTGTTTATTTCTATTTTGAAATAGTTGTCTGCATATGTAGCTTAAACATCAGAACAGTTCCTCCCAAAAAGTCTGATTTTAGACCAAGGCCCTGATTTACTAAGATGTCAAGTAGTGAATTGTTTGCGCAATCTTGAAAATTGTGAGTTTTGTTTGTGGGCGTTTTGCAGGTGATCTACTAAGAAAAAACGTATTTAATGAGGATTTTGTGTGTTTCACTGGTGTTGTCATGTCAAGTTTAGAGCATGAACAGGAAATTCGATCCAGATTAATTAAAGCTGTTAGTGTGAGAGGCTAATAATCACTTTTATGAGATGGGAATCTTAGTAGTACAGCAAGAAATGCTTTATGGAAAGATCGCTCCTGTAACTTTCAGTAAACCAACAACCGCATAAAAGTCACATTTGACCCCTTTCAGTGGGAGAGATGCAAAATCCACAATTTAAGTCAAACAGCTCGTGCTGTTTTTTTGTTTTGTGTTATCCAGTTTGCATATGATTTAGTACAAGCAAACCCTTAGTAAATCAGGGCCCAAGTCTGTTTCCATTACTTGGTTGCTGCGAACAAAGACTGCACAAAAGGTGCAAGCTTCAAGCCTCCAGAATGGTCTTTTTAATTGTTTAGCTATGGAAGTCTCTAGTTGTTGTTTGTGAATAAAAAAATATTAACTCAAACCTCCATCTGGTATATGATCTATATCACTAGCATGCAAAACAAGTGCCATCATGTGCATGGTTTACTGGGATCTCTAGGCAAATGTCATTTGTTTTGCAAAGCCTAGCACTTACTCACATGGGTGAAATTTTAACAGCTGTAGTGTTGGAGAACACGCTTACAACCTTTGCATAAAATCTACCACTCTGTTGCTGGTCACAGTGTGGGGACGTGTATCTGATTTGAATTTGGGTTTAGTCAAAACTGGATTTTTTGTTCCATTTTTCAATGACACATTGTTGTGTGCATGTAGCAGTTACAGTGCATAGTGGGACTATCATTCTCTTTGCCAGTCCTCTGCATTTCTGCTCTTGAAAATTGCCTGTATGATACTGTACATTTTTCTATCAAATATTCTTCTACCAGTTTGTTCATTCAAATGAGCTAAGAACACTCTCTAAAGCTATTGGCGTTTCATTCTTTGCTCTTGTACTAAACATGACTGTGATTGCAGGAATGAGTTGTAGGTATCATCAGATTAATTCAGGGAACAGGTTCATCTTTCATTTATGTTTATGTTTCATACACACCATGCCAAAATAAGTAGACTTTAAATGAAGATTCACATTTAGTTGTCACTTTTAACCAATCTTTCCACACTATGCTTTTCCTAAAACAGATCATGGAGTCTGAGTCAAAACTCTTTGAGACATTATTGGATAACTAAACTGTGCTGTGAGGTAGTTAAATGAGAAACACTAAAGGGTTAGCTCATGAATTAATGAAATAATTTTGTGCATCAAGTCATAGTGCTCATTTAATCAGTGTAACTGAAACATTCATACAATAATACGTAGTACAAAGAAAGTTTGCTATACTCCAGTGTTATTACTTGAATTGCAGTTGAGAGGCTCAACACTTAATGAGCAAGATAGGTGCTGCTTGTCAGTGCTAATGGCTGTTTTCAGTGTGCAGCAGACCATGGCCTACATGGGTCATTCCTCAAACATCCTGCCAGCATTTGTTGCCAAGCACCCCTTGTGTTACTCATAACACATGACAATATAATGGTCAAATGGGGCCAGTTATTTTGACCAAAGACAATATGGAGTAAGGGTGACTGATGAATCAGTAGCTGAGTATTGATCTTTACTTTGACCACATATGGGTGTATGCACCAAAGCAAACATGGAATAAAGCACCTCTCTGTCACTTTTATGGACCTGTCCAGTTCCACCTTATGGCTACATGCCACATGAGGAAGAAGTATCATTGTGTCCAGTTAGTGTGGCCGCCTTTGTTATTGCTGCTTACAAAGAAGACCTGCAGGGTCATATTTTGACCATGTCATCGGTATGTCATTGAAACTATACATTTCTAAAACAGAACTGCCCATATCATGGTCATCAAGTTTTTGTAGGTGTTTTTTCCTTTGCTAAAGTGATATGTGAAGCCAGTTGTAATTGACAGAACTGTATCTGCAGGCACAAACAACTGCCATAGTGCTACTTGTGTTCATCCATCCACATGGGCTTCTTTATTTTGTCTTGGGGTCACACTTTGGTCAGGTTGCTGCTCATATCATCTATGGTTAATAGACTTTGTTTTGCTGTCCATTGTCCTGATTCCAATTCCCCCCAAAAGACATACACACTCTTTAAAGGGCAGAGCTGCTGGTCTGAGCGGCTGGTTGCTTGTTGTCAAAGAGTGCAAATATCAGAAAAGACATGACTAACTAGTCAGCGACTGAATTTGCTGATGAAAGGCATCTGAAAAGTGGAGCAGTCTTTTCATAGCAAGGAGAAAGAATTCTCTGTCAGAGGTTGAGGGAAAATCTTTTCTTCATTAGATTTGGTTGGTGCAGAAAAGCAAGTTGTTGGGAGCTAGATAACTCAATGTGTTATCCGACTGTTCTGAGGTATTTAATTGTACATTTGTAAATGGTGTAGGTGATACAGAGTGACTTTAATTATAATATTTACATTTATTTAGTCACTGGGCAGGCACTTTTATCCAAAGCAACTTACAAGTGGGGTACAGAGCAAGCAACAGATCAGAGAGAGTCAGGGAGAAGACATTTGAAACAAAGTGCCAAGAGAAGTGTTTTGTGACATTATTAATGGACCAGAATGTAACATTATGCAAATAGACTTTGTAAAACTAAACAAGCTGGCATCACATGTGGACAATACACACAAAATAGTAGCTGCAATTTGATTTTGCATTAGTGAAAGACTGCATTAGACTTAACCTATTTAAGTGCTTTAATGGCTATACATTTTTTCAAATCACTGATGTTTTATGCTAAACTATGAGAAAACTTTAGAAATATCTATTTTATTTCAATCAAAATATGAACACTTGTAGAAATAACAACATAAAAAAACATTGTGATCAATAAAAAGAGATAATAAGACCAAGAACAAATATGTGCCCAATCTGAAGTCTTCAGTGCACTATACTTTAGTCAGCTGCAATGGAAAATAAAGACAGGTCTTGCCACACACCAACAATTTAAATCAAAAGTTAAGTGTTTATTTAAACATAAGCTCATTATGGGTTAATGTTAGCACAGTGTTGCTCAGTTTTCCCTGACATCGCTCTCTAATATGAAGAAACATGAAGAAATTACTATGTTTATAATGAAACAGAAAGAGATAGAAAGACTGCCCTTTGTGTCAGTCTGGTTAGTTGACAAAACAGCCACTTGGCCTTGTGTTACATCTTGTTCCATGACTTTAACAGTTAGGGCATTACTGTATGTTGTAGAGGTAGTGAACTGGGAAGCAGAGATTTTTAAGCTAGAAGGGAAAAGAAGTGTTTGGTTGGTTGTAGAATTTTTTAATACAAAAGTTGTGCTCATTGATTTTAACCGTGGAACATACAGCTTTTACAAAGTCATACAAAATTATTTTGTAATCAAGTTGGATTAGTCATGTAGTTTGCAACAGTCACCTATACTGAATCAACTATTCAAAACAAGAAACCCAACCTATACATTCCAAAAGTGAGCTTTTTGGCTGGTCTTGTAATGTCATATCACATCTTAATTAATTCAAAAAATATCTTGGCCATAAGTTCTTTAATGAACCTCAGGACACTCAATCAACTTTATTTGTGTTGTGGTAAAGTTTACTTACTCAATACTTTTATAGAGTCAAATTTCAAAAATAAATGAAACAGACATACTTCTATCATTAAAGAGACACCAAGACATCAAGAGACACATTTCACTTTGCTGAAAGAGTCAGTGAGCTTTGTTCAGCTGCTCTTTTCCAACCAGCATGAGGTTTAGAGATCATGAAATTGAGCTGGGACTTGATTATGAATACGTTTATAGTAATCAACAGAATACTGAATCTTATCCTTTAAGCACTGAGGAAAGTGGGGATGTGATACTTCTGCTGGTCGTACTCCTCCTGGTCACTTAGACACAGAAAGGTCCTGCCATGTAATCTAATGTAACAGTCCTGTAACAGATATTTGTTGTCACTGACACCATTTCTAGGCTCTGTTTTATGGTTCAGGTGCATGTACCTAAGTAAGTTAAAAGTAAACAATGTTTCTAATGTCTTTTCTAATTGTACTTCAAATTATTATTAATAATAAGAAGAAATCATAATTTCTTAGAACCCTCCAATGTACTGTAATGCAATGTACAATGCACAAAAATGCAAAACTAAACCAAACAACAACAAAACAAAAGTCTCAAAATATTCACATGTACAGATAGTCTTGCAGAAGAATGGAGGAGTACTGTATTGTATTTGTAAGGCTACAAATTGAATAGTACATTGCATAGAATTTCTAGTTCCTGGTCATGAGGCTTATATAAAAATACAACTGACAAGCATTATTATAGGTAACTGACCTTCATGGTGCTACAGTCTGTATGTGAGAGTTGTAGTCTCGGACATCTAAAAATAAAATTTTCCTCCCACTGTGGTGTAGTTTGATGGGAGTCACCTAAACACATAAGCTTTTAGGTATAAAAAAGATGCCTTGCAATAAAATGTAGTATTATTATTATTAGAAAAATATCCTTCTGTACACCTCAATAAAAAACACCAAATAAGTTTTGGCTCAATGTATAATTTGTGCTAAACAGCTAAATTTGTCAAATAAAGTAACTAAAATCTCTTATATATGCTTATATATCATAGAAGGGTATTTATTTCTTCCTGCGTCTGGTTATATGGATTTCACAGTACAATTATGAAGCATGCAGGGCAAAGGTTACTCTGGAAATCATAATCACAGAAAAAACAAATATAAGAGAACTTCAGCGTTTGAAAGGTGCTGTTCCTTAGTTGGCTGACTCTGTAACTTTGCTGTTGTAGTTTGTCATCCAAACTGGCAGAGTATCTAATTGTCAGAACAACAGCAAAGCTTAAAGCTTGCATGTGTTTATAATTACATGGTCAAGAGTAGCCTCGCAGTGTTTGCTAATCAGAGATGTAAAACCACTCTCATACAGTATATTGACCTTAGTTACCAGCAGAAATGATGTAATACTTTCTAAAGTTGTAGTGAAAGACGATATATTGCAAATAATCTCAGTTGAGTTATGTTGTCTCTAGTTTCAGTGTTCAGAATTTAGGGGTAAAATTAGAAGTTTATATTAAAGCCACAGTATGTAATATTTTTCCAAAACATTTTCACTACAAACCTATGCTCCACAACATATCTTAATAAGGAGAGGTGCGGTCCAAGCCTCCTGGGAACCAGACTTGGTTTAGAGTCTCATTCTATAGTGTTCCATATTATAACTTTAGTTAAAATGAAATTACACAGTTGATAAGGAATGTGAAGTGAAATTTTTCACCCAGTAAAAACACTAAAGTCAAAGAATCATAATGCGTAAAGTCAAACTTCTCAACCAGAAGAATATCCAATACATAGTGTATAACCTACATAGCCTCTGAGCCTGCAGCTCAATCGCTCAAAAAGCTACATTGTTAAATGTGTCATTTGTAAAGAGAAAGAGGGGCTTGTATCTAGAAAAAACAATGCTGTTTTGCATTATATGAAATAATAAGACTCACTGTCACTTATTTGTCACATATACATATACAGGTTGACTTTTTCTTGGTCATCTTCTTTGATGCTAGCTGCAGTACGTGACTTGTAAAGTTATGTCTCTCTGCTAAAGAAGAATGTATTATATTACTTGAACTGGTAAGACCTGAAATAGAGTACAAAAGGACTATTTCCCTGTGAAACCATTATGACTATGGCTATTTATATTGTTTTAACCTTATAAGTGAATACAAATCTCTAGAATTAATCTACTTCTACTAAATCTACTTTTACTTAGGAAACTTTTATGCACGAAACATACATACTTTAACTCAGGGCATGTCAGCTGTTACTCCAGTTACTTTGGTGGCAAAAGATGAAAGGTGTGTCCATTCAAACTACACTAATACCAAGTGACATTTGCATTGGTTTTTTCCTGTGTTCATCTTTGTAAGTCACCATTACATGTGAATATATGATTATTTGGGAGACAATAAGAAAGAGTTGCATCTGTATGAGTGAGACTGTCCTCACTAGAGAAACTACAGTGCAGGCAGTTTTATGAAATATTGAAGACTACTTGTGTGTATGTTGTCCTGACAAGCATATCTAGTCGTGTCAATAGCAGTGATTATTCTCTGTCAACCAAGGATTCAGCTTTTTATATAACATCACAGAAGGGGTTAGGAGGGAGGTCAGTTTGGATTGTTTGACATACAAAGCAATAAATCATCAGTACTATTATGACTTTTTACTAACTAGTTTGTAGTTGTTGGAGAAGAAAATGATTATTTCAGTGTTCTGAATCTCTGAATTTCCCCATATCTATACATGCATGTACACAAGTATTTAACTGTGCAGAGACGAATAGTTTGAGTTTAAACTCTGGGATTTGACTGGGACCGACTCCATAAAAAAGTGACAACATAAAGCATGGCTTCTATTTGATGTAAAGCAGTTAAATGTATTTAAATGAGGAAGAAAGATGAAAGCCTTATGTTCAACACATTGGGTGCCATGAGTGAGCATAGAGTTGGCTGAACTAGTGCCATATGGCAGATGAGTGCTGGCCCTCACTAACAGGAAAACCTGAGACCAAACAAGTCACGTCATGAGCACTTATCTCTCTGCCCACCTGTTTATATCTGTCTCTCTCTGTCCTTTAATCAGTCTTTGCACTATATGTCCTCGCCTCTCTGCCTGTCTTTCTGTGTCTGCCTGTGGCTGTCAGGTTAGAAACCACATGTAGATGTAGAGGCCATTTCCCTATCATTGCCGTTCTTTCTCTCATGTAGTGTTAGCCCTTTTCTGTCAGGTGTATTTTCTGTCTTACCAACATCTATGAAATGCTGGAAAATTAACATGACATTTTAAACATGTCCAATTACATCCCTGGCAAAAGGTGTTGAATAAGGCATGTGTTTGTGTTATGTGTGAATGCATGATTATTATGTCTCTACTCCACTCACATCCAAACATAACATACCTTTTCATTTACAATGCAGAGGTTCAGTGATCGGCATCAATCAAAGGCGGAAAATGTGAGAAATTATGTTTTTTTTTCCTAAAAAAAAGTAGCACATTTTCTTCACCAAATTAGGTTAGCAGACTTAGTTCCCCTTGAGAGAAGAGACGGCTTCCTGAAATGCATGAGTGGCTAATATTAACAAGGAGCACTCATCTGGCACTCCATTAACTCAGACTGGTGCTACAGCTTGGCCAGACAGTAAGACCTTATAGGGCACCTCCTTTTAAAGCCTTTTTGTGCTCTTTTCTCTGAGCAGAAGAAGGAATACATACTTGGACAATGCTGCAGACATGTTCAACACTCACTCTTACCATGAGTGGAGTAGTGTGTCATTGTCTCTTTTATTACTTGCTTTATTTTCCTATGTTTTGTGTGTCAGCTGTGTTCCTGTTTACAGCAAGACTTTCAAAAAATGATCAAAACTGAAGTAATTTACAGAATACATTTTCAAAAGTATGATACAGGAATAACTGACTGTCTGTCTGACATGGACCTTCATATACCTAAATGTACATATGTGTTCTACAGAGCCTGGTTTTCTACACAATGTTTTAAACCTTTAGCATTACATCAAGTACTTTAAAGCTAATGGCAGACGTTAACTACTACAGACTGGGAAACCCCATAATAACTTATCAGCACACACAGTTTCCTATCTTGACAGTTTCCGCAAAGCTTTTGGTAGTTTTGAGCATCTGAGTTGTGTATACACTATGTATCAGTTTTCAGTTAAATGAAACATGACCTAGAAAAATTTGAAATGACTGATCACCAGCCTGCACCTGAAAAGGATCATTATGTTCCCCTTTAACAGTTATTCTGTCATTTCTTTGAGGCTCCATGTACCTCTGTTTCATATCAAACTGAAATGAACCACTGGAAAAAGTAAATCAGCTGAGTAAAGAAGAGGGGGAGTTAATGGTCTATAAAACTTAGTGATCTTTCAGAAACACAAATGCATTGTTCCAACTGGACTTGCAGTCAACTAACCAGAGAATATAATTTCATTAAAATTATCTTCTTGTTAGTTAGTTCCCCTCTAGAAATCTATTTCCCACTCAAATTAAACACACTAGTAGGCATAAAGTACATGATTTTGGAAGCAAAGCAGTTCAACAGTTAGACTGAGTGAACACCATTGCTCCAAAAAATGCCTGGTTGGCTCATTATTTCAAGTAGCATTATTAGGCTCAGGACATGCTAACTTCCCAGTGTAATTCACACAGAATTTTGTGAAATAAACTGATACTTACACTGTAAGTTTCTCTTTTTCAGTTTCAGGTCTAAGAATAGAGGGTCATGTTTGTTACACAGATAGTAAAACCTTCAAGGATAAATTTGTGATTTTGAACTGAAAGACATTTAGAGGCAGGATGCGAACAATGCTATTGTTTGAATGCCATTTTTCTGACCTTCCTAACCCTCAAATACAAAAAATACACTGCAACATGAGTTTTTAGTGTACATACAACTTGATGGTAGACAGGATTTGAAAGGACATGTCCCAAGGGAGAGTGCAAGTGACTTACACTACTGCTGATTTAGGCACATTCTACTCACACTAGTATTTTAGGAGGGATTTCTAGATAGTTTCGTCATTGTTATTACATTCACATTCCTCGTGTAACTTTATGATGCACATTTCCCCACTTCTCAGTGTCACTTGAATAATTAAAAACAATCAAATTCAGATTAAGGGAACAGGAAATATATACTGTATCTTAAAAATTGTGCTAAGTGCTATTCAACTACTGTTGCAATTTGTAAGGAACTAACCCTAACTCTAAAGAAAAAAAAGGTTCAAATTTCAGTTAATGCTTAAAATAAAGACTGTGTATGAAGATGATCATGTTTGACTAAAATGAGCTTTAAAGAAAATGTTTGTTATTGTTAACAAATCTCAGAAAAATAATAAAACCTGAAATGAATTGTGTCTATTAAGTGGAAGCGAATGAACTGAAGCTTCAGCTGCAATAAAAAAAATGTTTTTATGTAACACAGTACAACTGCAAATTAAAAATGTATACATTTCAACTCATCTGTTGCTGAG
This sequence comes from Sandelia bainsii, assembly GCA_032362345.1. NCBI lineage: Eukaryota > Metazoa > Chordata > Actinopteri > Anabantiformes > Anabantidae > Sandelia > Sandelia bainsii. Next base: position 12,886,952 of record JAUMHL010000018.1, read on the forward strand.
CTGCCATAAACACCAGGTACATGTGATGCAAAAGACCACAGATCATAGCATTTGTAAACAGACAAATATATTTGTCTAATAATTGTAACTGCAAGCTAAAAGCATATAAAGTCAGCCACTGTACTGTACACAAGTAGTTAATAATCCCCTCTGCCCATTCTCATCTTTGAGTAACAGCATGTCACTGACTCTTGTCTAATTTGTATCAGAAAAATCTTAAACAATGCTATATTGTAAATCAGTGGGTCACTTTTTTCTGTCAGACTCTCTAAGGATATTTAATTATGGCATTTGAATGAATAGGCTCTTTACAGAGAAGCTGCAGCATAGTGAAGACTGTGGTATTTCAGTTTATGTTAAAAATTGCAAATGTATTTCTTTCATAATTCATATCATATTTGAGACAATCTGAGACATGTTCTCTGACCCCTGAAAGATGATCTGTGTACTGTATGCAGTGGGGAGGGGCTTTGACAGCTAAATCTAAAATGGCTGCCTTCATGTAGTGACTCGCACATTTGTGGCAGGTAAATCTTTGCCAATTTTATTTTGTTTGTAGCATAATCACAATATCAGTTGGTGATATTGCAAAGTCTCAGTGAAACGTCTACTGTTGAACTTGTTCATTACAAAACATAACTATATTTTCAGAGTATAGCCTACTATATTTACATACATCTCAAAACACTAATCCTAGTGGACAATAATTGGCAAATTTTACATTTTAAACCATAGGAAGAGAAACAGCATTGCCCAAATAAACTGTCTTGTGGCCTGGAAGGGAGGAATTAAATTGTTAGCAGTTGTGGGAAAAAAGAAGTTGCTTAGAAATACTTTGCTTTCCTTAATTCCCTGGAAGCCCTTCTGTGTTTTGCTGGGATGAAACTGGATGAAACTCAGAGAAAAATAGGAAGAGGAAGAATAAAAGGAAATTAGTAACGTAATCCACAGCAAGATCAAAAGAGTGTGATTTGATTATATTTTGTTGCATCATAGAAAATGAAAGATGTTTTAGATCAAAGGCAGTGATTTTCAGCAGGAGAATATGGACATGCATTATTGAGGATGGTGAACAAAGTGTGTGTTGGGGAGGGTCGTATTTGATGTCATAACTTGGGAAATGTAGCCTCTCCTATTCAGCAGACTTGTGTAACCCAACCTGGGCCTCGCATTGTGTCTTTATTTGTTTGATTTCGAGGCAGGGGCATTACAATAAAGCCAATCTGGAAATGGGATCAGGCTGTGACTGATGGTAATTACCTGGTGTCTACACCATTAAGAATTTAATGTAATTTCAGATAGACTTTCCTGTAGAGAGCGTAAGAAAAAGAAAGGTTGCAGGGGCAATGACTGAGCTGAGTGTTTAGCTCTACACAATAAAGAAGAAAACATCTACAAGCAAAGAAAAAGATATATTTGGAAGCTAGCTTAAGTTACTGTGTGGCCCTTTTGGAGATATTTAAATGAAATCAAGGTTAACTGTAGGGTTTAGAGTTAATTAGAGGACTGTGACAAATAGAGGAATGTATGAATGAAAATGGTATTTGATGCAGTACAGTCAGTCCTGATATTGAGTTACTGAATGCAGAACAAATTGCTAGGAGTGCTGACACAAGCAGCCTATTTGTACTTCAGTAGCAAAATCTGGATTGTACAGGATCTTCCATTAACATGTGGATAGAAGAAATGTTTGTTCATTTTCAGTTTACAGAACCCATGTTGGTCACTCTACCAGTGTGGATGAGACTGAAATATCACAGCAATTGAATGGCACTCAGCATACAGGACCTGCTAAACATCAGCATGTTAACATGCTGATGTTTAGCTCAAGAATGACCCTCAATCACATTGAAAGTGATGATTCTTGCATGTTTTTTCAGCATGCAGTTCCCATTACTACTGTGACATGGTGACAAGGCAAACAGAAGATAACTGGATATTGGGAACAGAAGGAATTTGTGTTATTTTGTACGCCCTATTTGTATCAAAATATGCAAACTGTTTAAATATGTAGCCATAACTATGTCAACTTAAATGTTAAATGACGAACCACAAAATAAAGAAAAAGGTTCAAGATTATTTTTAAAAACAGTAATAAGTTATAAGTTAGTAATATATTATTTCATTGTAAATTTTAGGATTATTAATGTAAAAGCATCTGCGACCTGTGCAGAAGAATTGTGATGTCATAATCAAACCTCACCATTTATTAACCAGCACCACTGTATGTTATTGCACAAAGGAGCATACTTCATCATCATAACAGATGGGTTCAACCCACAGTCGACCCAAAGGGCTTGTATGACTGTTGTGTGTTTCTTGTCTCAACATGCTGAGGGAAAATGACTAAGAGTTGGAAAGGGTGAAAGAGGCACACTGAAATAAAATCTCCATTGTTATTACTGCAGTTAATCATGCTGTAATTGTTTGCTCAGTGTAAAAATATAAAATTGTGCAGAAACCATCTTAAGTTCTGTGTTACTTGGCTGTAATCAATCGCTGCCTGGAAAGCTGCCTTATTTAGTGTAGTCAGTATTGATTGTGTACTGATTCTTATATAAGTTTGATCGTGACAGTTTGATTATGACATAGCGCCTGGATTGCCCAGGGCACAGCTTTCAGGCAGTGAAGACATTGCAAGACAGATATGCCTTGCTTACTGGATAAAGCTAGATCCAAATTCATCATCTATAATATTATATAATAAATAAACTGTGGGGAAAAAAACCTACAAGATGAAATTATCAATGATGTAAATTTAAAGGTTCCATTCACACACGGGCATGAATTTTTTCTAATAAAAAATAAATAACTCAGCTTTGACATTTTGAACTTGCTCACCTTTCTTGTTAGAAAATCCCTCCTTCTTGCTCACACTCTCTCTCTAACTCTCACAAACAAACAAACACATGTAGTGCAGGTATGAACATACTTACACTGTTTGTTCTATTGATCTCACACAGCTTGACAGAAAACTATGAGGGTTTGTGAACATGTTCACGTTGTTGACCATACTGCAAGTGCATTTGTACTTCCAAGAAATTTGTACAACACACAACACAAGCCAGTTCAACTTGTTCTTAATAAAATACATTTCCTTTACATCACAAGTTCCTTTTTTGTTATTCCAGAACCTACATTGTTACCTGTCTTGAAAGACATTACAATTTTTTTATGCTGTATGATTATAAGCTTCCAGCCTATTTGTGTAATGCAGAGTTTGGTCAGAGGTGATTACTGACGATTACACTGAGCTGATTCTAGCTCCTGATGTGCTCTGTACATGACATCCTGAAATACAGATAATCACTTTAGAAGCTGCATGTGTGGAACAATTCTCAGTACAGGTTTGTTTGCATATTTCCTGCTTTGTAAGAGCCAAACCCTTACAGGTTTTAGAGGACATATAATACAAGTGAGTTCCTCACTTGGGAGTGGGCATAATTAACAGAAATACAAAACCTTCTTTCTACTCCATTTAAAATGCAGAAGACACGTTAGGCTCATCTGGTTGAGGAGAACGCATCAAAACCACTTGTTCTTGGGTGATATTTCCCACTAAGAGAAGGTGATAAAGATTGCTTAGACTAAACTGATTTGATCTTGACAGGAGCAGCTGTAGCCGCAAGTGCAGCACAGTGTATTCCTTTTAAGTTTGACTCCAGGTGTTAACTTCACCACCTCTGACTTATGCTGGTGATGACAGAACAACACAGGCTCTCAGAACTTCATCTTCAACTGTTTCATCTCGATCTGAGGTCAAATGCAATACTTCATTTGGACACCTGATTTGACATTGTGTGAGGAGGATGTAACCTAAACTTGATGCAATTTGACTAATAAAGATGTTCTTTTACATTTGTTTTCATATAATGTTACCCAGTTGGTATTGCTTTAATCATATAATGCACATTAGATGTAACAAAATGTTAGAGATTGAATGGCAAATGTAAATCTGCATTTTGTGTGTGGGTCAATTATTGTTACAATTCAGCAATTATAAAATGCCATGGAATCTGAGAGTGATAAAAGAATGTATCTTTCTTATACACACACATTTGAAAATATGCACAAAAAATCCAATATATTATAAAAATAAATTCTCTTTAATGGGTACTTTGATTTTCTTTCACAAAGCATTAACATTTTTTTCACAGACACATTCAGGATTGCATGAATTTAGAAAGGAGGGTGATGCATGTAACTTGAAGCTGTTTTATACCAAAGAAACTTGGATACAATTCAAATTGTTCAGTGTGATAAAAATATGTGACTCTTTGCCAAACTGCAATGGTATTAAAAGGTTTTACACACTGGACATAATCAGTAACTACTTTGAGTCTTCACATGAAGTAGGACATCTGGTTATTAACCATGGCTCTCAGATGTCACACAGAATGTTGACAAGAAAAATCTTAGTTCAAGGTCCACTTACTAGATTTTTCAAAGCTTTCAAACTCATCTGACAACTCACTTGTGATGTATGAGTATAGAGTATATTCCTCATAAATCATTGTATGAAGTATGGCAAGAAATGCATATTGTCCCAGAACAACTGAGCTAAAGATGTGAGACACAATTGGAAGAATCCTGGGCACCGCATTTTGGGTCTATTGTTTGAAACAGTTTTTCAAAGAAACATTTGTTATGCCTTGAACTGGATTTAGTCCTTTCCATGCCAATGTAAAAGTTTTATATAAAGTTGTAAAACATACTGTACAATATTTACACTTCAGATTCAATGAATTGCTCTGATAACTCTATAATAAAGCTCTTATCATTTTCTTATCATTATTATTTATTCCTCACTTTGGTTTTTGAAGATATCTGGATTGAGTGTGACTCAGATATTGTAAAAAGTAAAACAGAGAATTGAATCTGGTGTCTGATTTGATGACACAAGTCAAATCACACCATATTGTAGTAATAACAACCATATGACAAGAGCAAAAAGAGCAACTTCATGTAAGAACTATATTTCTTACAGTGAATTTTGTAAACATTCATGTAAACAGTGGTGGTTTTTGGATGTGTGAACAATTGAATATCAGATGTTTGAGATCTGCCGGAGCTTTCTGTTCACAATCTGCGAGTCATTCTTAAGTTTTCATTCTTAGTCATTTTTAAAGGGAGTTCCACTTCTGATCTTTTCTTTCTGTGCTTTTTAAACCTTTTACAGCATATGTAAGATGTCACCATAACAACCAAGAAGAACAGCCCCAGACATGTCACTGAAAGACCAATGAGGACAGGCTGACAGGGGAACAGCTCATACCTTTCAGGTCCTTCTGTCATCTGGCCAACATACCAGGGTCTCTCCTCTACCTCTATGTCAGACTCTCTGGTCAGCAGACTCTGAATGTAACTCTCATTACTCACTGTTTCATTGACAAAGAAATTAACCATGACTGTCGAGTAGAGTGGTTCTGGCTGACCATGATCACTGACCTTCACCAGAAGGCTGTAGAGGCCCCGGTTGCTGAGCTCCCTCTTTAATGTGATATTCCCTGTTTCTGGGTCAATGGCAAATGACCCTGGCTTGCCACCTTTCCTCTTAATAATACTATAAGCAATCACAGCATTCATCCCTGTATCCTTATCCACAGCATACACCTCTGTGATTGATGTTCCTGGTAGCGTATTGGGTAGCACTAGCATGTAGGACTGATTGGACTGGGGGAAGAGAACAATAGGTGGGTTATCATTTACATCCAACAGCAGCACGGTCACCATGGTAACACAGGAAAGTGTGGGCTCCCCCCCATCGACTGCCTCAATCCAGAGCTGATATGTCCCTTGTTGTTCACGGTCCAGTGATGTCTTGGCTCGCAGCGCCCCCCTACCTGTGTCTATCATGAAGATGTCACTGCCGTTGAGGATGGAAAGGGCCACCCAGCCATTTTCACCAGCATCAGCATCCGTCACAGAGAGGACCCCAATTTCACCATACCCTGGGAAGTTCTCTGGCACAAAAAACGTAAAGTCCTTATTTATGAAGCGTGGACTGTTATCATTGCGGTCTTGAACGGTCACCACTACAGTTGCAATCGACTCCCTTCTAGGTGTCCCCTGATCCATCGCTCTTACTATGAACCGATATGTCTCTTTCTCCTCACGGTCCAGTGATGTGTTCACAGTCAGGACACCTGTCTCACGATCCAACACAAAAATTCCAGGAGCGTCACCTCCAAGAAGATAGACTACTTCCCCACGGCTTTCACTGTCCTGATCAGAGGCTTGTAACTGGGTTAGAAAGGTGTTTGGGGGATTGTTTTCTTCTACAGATATTTCTACTAAAGACTGCTGAAACACTGGCGCATTATCATTCTCATCCAAAACCTGCACCTTGAGGAAAGTCTTGATGACAAGCCCTTGAGTATTCTGAGCAACCACAATTAACTCATACTCCTGTGTCTTTTCATAGTCCAAAGGCTCTGTAATCTCCAGTAGGTATTCATTCTTGAACAGCTGATAGGGGACAAATCTAAAGGGTCCAGTACCTTCCAAATAACAGTCCACCCTTTGGTTCATATCAGTGTTTTTAACTGTAAAAAAAGCTATTGGAGAAAATGCTGGCTCGGACTCCTTTATTGTTATCACCCCATCCTTTTCTGGTGCAATGTACCGGGGTATAACAGCCGGAGGTCCAGTGACAACTTTGATGATATGGACAGCAACAGTGGCAACAGCAGGGATACAACCAGGTCCATTAGCAAGAACAGTAAGTTTGTAAAATGTGGCTGTGCCAGTGTCTATTTTCCCTGCTAGCTTGATCAGTCCTGTGATTCTGTCCAAATGGAACAAGCTCCTGGCGTCCCTTGGCACACGTTCACTGTAAGCATAGCTGATCTGAGCATTAACACCAAGGTCAGGGTCAAAAGCATGCACACGCGCCAAATGTGCCCCTTTGGTGTTATTCCCATGCAGAGTGACATTAATTTGTGACTCTGTGAATTGGGGGCAGTTATCATTCACATCTGTGATGACAATTTTTAAAGTAGCTGCACCAAGTAGAGGAGGGGTCCCTCCATCCTCTGCGATGATATCTGTAATGTATTCAGCCTGTGTTTCTCTGTCCAGAACCTCTGTTACAATGAGGAAGGGCGTCAGCTCACCTCCCTCATTCTCCTCAACATCCAGCGTAAACATGCCAAAATCATTAACCAGCCAGTAGGTCTGTACCCCATGAAGACCCAGGTCCGGGTCAACTGCAGACTGCTCCACTGCATAACGAGCATTTATGGGTGTGTTTTCTGGGACAGACATAAAAATCACATCCACGGGGAACTTTGGCCTGTTGTCGTTCACATCCTCAATAAAGATCTTAACTTTGATGAGCTGAAAGTACTGCTGAGGCAACACAAACACATCCAGTGAGAGGACACATCCCTGTCCCTCTGAGTTATCAGGACAGAGGGTCTCCCTGTCAATCTCTGTGGCAGATGTGTAAAGCTCTCCGGTGGTATTATTAAGGTTCACATACTGTTCACTGACCTTCTTTTGCAGGAGACTGAATAAAAAGGGGGGCTCAGCAGTAAAATCCAAATGTAAGTCTACTCCAATTGCCCCTATGAAGGTCCCACAGGGTAATCCCTCTTTTATTTTATAGATAAGCTCTTTTGCTTGGCTGAAATTTGCAAAACAGGAAAGAGGGCTGGTGTAAAGCAAGAAGATGCACAATCCCTGTAACACAAGATAATCAAAGATAATAAAGTTTAATGAAAGTGTTTAATGATGCATTATTATTGAATGTGAACATCACTAGTTACTATATAATAACCGCTGCCGAGTTGTTTTGGACATCGACAACAATGATTTGAAGCACAATCAAACCTTATTGTATCTCCAATGATGATTTAGCTAAACAATCCATTAACTGTTTATTTAGGTTTATTAAGTTTGTTTAACAAAAATGTCTTTAGAATACAAATTGTGTAGCGTAGAAGAAAAGGAGGGTGGTTATGCTTTAGTAATATAAAATAGTATTCACAGTTTCATATGAGGTTTTGTTGAGTAAAAGTTAATTCTGTTTATAAGGATGATTATCATAAAACTTACCCATATTCCTCCTCTTTGTCTAAGGCTGAGGTGTCTGCTGTTGCACATGTTTATGTCCTATTCCAACACTTTCTCATAGCAGGAAGAGTGTCAACTTAAGTAACCCAGGCATTTTGAACGTTGAGCAGTGTAGACATCTGCTGAGTGCTATGCCCTTTTGCTATCTGACTTAAACAAGTCATTCATCCCAGTGCTGGCTCAGGACACTCCCACCATATGCAAATCAGTCCCTTGTGCTAACCAATCAGAGCCAATGGCCACTGGGAAACCTACTTCAGTTCACAGATGCCTTTTTCACACATGCTATAAAAGCACATCTGAAAACACACACCTGCGTTTTCTATCCACAACCATGTTGTCACAAGCAGCTGCATACCTTGTATTCCTGTGGCAAAGTGAAATATTAACACAGGATACTTTTCAAAATGTAAAATATTCACAGTCTGTGGATTACTTTAATCCAGCATTAGTTAAAAAACACTACAAAAAAACCTGTAAAAAATGAATTAAAACATATATATAGCGATATCATGATGATGCATAATGTTGGGTACAATCACTGAACTTTGACTTTTGATTTTCTAAATGTGTTCATATAATTTCTTTATTACATACAAACAAAGCCAGCAGAGAGAGGTGATCTTGGCATCACAAGTGGTGCTATGGTCTGATTCTGGATTGAGCCTTTAACTAAATCAACCCCATAATCCCCATGTGTTCTAAATGCTGGGCCAGCTGTTTGGTGGGATTGGAAGCATACTGCTCAGAGAAATTGAGTGATTGAAGTTCTTTATAAAATGGCAGATTGAGACTGTCACACACACACACAGCCTGTAGCATGCATGTGTGTCCTTGCTGTCATTTCTCAGCATAAGGGGATAGTAGATGAACACCTACACCTAAACTTAATAATACAATTCATGCATTTTCTTTGCTATTTGGTGAGCCTATGTTTTAGAGTTGTTAGGCACTTAGCAAAATATATTACATAGTATATTTCAGAGACAGTATCATAATATAGATAATTTACAAATCCATCTTGTATCCAGTATCCAGAGTTTCTTTTTCCATCCCTGCACTAAGCTCAAAAATGTTTCTGTAAACACTTACTGTAGGCACAGTAGGCTGGGTGGCTATAGAGCATGGGAAAGCAAAGGATGAGGGAAATGAGAGTCCTTTGGGAGCTGCCTCGGGCTGCAGTGGGCCTGAGGTGTTCAGCTGTTGATTACCAGTGATGGTGTCTGTTGAGAACAGTTACATTAGGCACAGGATGTTTATGCTTTTGTACTCATGCTTTTTTTGTGAAAGAGAAATGAAAAAGAAAAAAAGTAGCAAGCTTGTGGAAAATCTAACCAGATCACATTTCAGTTTTGAACTGAGTTTATTTAAATGCAACATACTATATTAAGAAATACAGCATATTCATATTTTTATTTTGCTTTCCGTTGTGATTTTTGTGTTCTTGTCAAACATTCACCCTTTCTTAACTGATCAGTTTCTTAATTCAGCTTTTCTTAATTGCATTTTATCCATGAGGATAAACTGTGGTTGTTTATTCTGTGTTATGTGTCACAAAAGAAAATGTTTCAGACAGCATAGAATTTGATTTGGTTTTACATTATTTGCTCTGTAGTAGTTGCATTATAAGGAGCAGTAGCACAAAGGCCAGTTATGCTTTGTGTTACTCAACCTGACTCTTTGACCTCTGTGTTTACCCCGATCCAACTACACTGCTCAAAAAAATTAAAGGAACACTTTGAAAACACACCAAATCTCAATTGGAAAAAAAATCATGCTGGATATCCATACTGATATGGATTGGGTAATGTGTTAGGAACAAAATGATGCCACATCGTTTGATGAAAATGAAAATGATCAACCTACAGAGGGCTTAATTCGAAGTCACCAAGAAATTTTAACTGAAAAACTGATGCGGCAGGCTAGTCAAGTTTGCTGAAATGTCATTGCAGCAACTCAAAATGGTACTCAGTAGTTTGTATGGCCCCCACATGCTTGTATGCATGCCTGACAACGTCGGGGCATGCTCCTTATGAGATGACGGATGGTGTCAAGGGGTATCTCCTCCCAGATCCTGACCAGGGCATCACTGAGCTCCTGGACAGTCTGAGGTGCAACCTGGCGGAGTCGGATGGA
>JAUMHL010000018.1:12900519-12928968 GCA_032362345.1 Sandelia bainsii
CCACCCCCCCCCCCCCCCCCCCCACACACACACCCACCTCCCCTGCTGCTCCTCTCCTCCACTGTTCTCTCCAATCAGTTTCCTCCTTTTCTGCTCTTGTCAGCTGTTAAAGATAGCTCATCTGGAAGGGTGAGACAGAAAGAAAAGAGGGAGAGAGTATGAAATCACATGAAAACCTTGTGAGCTTATATTTGATATGCAGACAGACAGACAGACAAAGAGGTGGTAACATAGTACAGGAGTGTTAAATCTTGGTGTGGTATGAGTGTGCCTCTGTGTCTCTGCAGGTTGGATATATCATTGAGAACATGTGCTGTGGTAGAATGTATGCCCCTCACAGCTGCAGCCAAGGAGATTACTAGCCAGGCTTCCCAGTAATGAAGTTTCTATCGATTGGCCCACCACAGGTTCTTGTGTCTGGCTGCTAACAGTGTGACTATTTCAAAGCCTCAATTTGAGGTTTTTGAGTACATCAATTAAGGTATAAAATGGAGTTTCCAGGAGGGTGTGATTTGCTAATGGAAAATAATTATATAGTAACTTCTTATAGTTCCATAACCCAAGTCAATTTGTGTTTCAGCAGTGTTAGAGAAAATCCACTTTAGCTCTGGAATTACTCACAAGCAACGCGTCACATTCACATCTTTTCATCCTGTGTTTCTGTGACAGCGAAGCAGTGTGACAACACTTGCCTGTGAAGACACAGAAGTAGTGTGAAGTGCAAAACCCTACACACTCAAATTCTGACATAATTAATTAAATATTAAATTATATTTTTAAATTATTATATTTCTCTCTCTCACACACACACACACACACACACACACACACACACACAGAATTATATTGATTTCCCCTATGATCATGAGGACGGATTATTGAGGAGCTCTATAGAAAAAGGGGGAAAACAGAGAAGAGCGAGAGGAAATAGAAAGTTGGCTGAAATCAGTAATTATGTATATTCAGTGCATCCTGCCCCAGGGGTAGGAAAGTCTCAGTCTGTTATTATTTGTACAAGAGGAAATAGAAGTTATTTTTTACGCAGATAATATACAATTTATTTTCATTTAAAGTACGTGTGTAAACCTGACAAGAAAGACAAATCCCATCTCCTTTTCATATATATCTAGAAAAGCAGAAGGTTTAAACAACCTATTTATATCCTTATCAGTTATTCATTGGGAGCTGGACACATGGCCATAGGGTCTAGGTACAACTCTACACGAGCTCATTAATGCAAATATCTCATCAGAGATTCAGTTGCTGTTCAGAGCAAAGATCAAAATAGGGACGAAATGTGATTGAAATTACTTTGACTGTAAATAGATTGTGCCAGACATGTTGGTTTGAGTATCTCAGAAACTGCTGATCCCCTGGGAGTTTCATGCACAACAGTATCTAGAGTTTACAGAGATTGGTGTGAAAAACAACATCCAGTGAGCAATAGTTCTGCGGTTGAGAATGCCTTGTTAATGAGAGAGGTCAGAGAGGAGTGAGCAGACTGATTGAAGCTCACTTTAAGGCAACAGTAGGTTAAATAAGCATGTTTTACAACAGTGCTATGTAAACCTTAGGTCTTTCTTAGCTGACAGCAAGCGCAAGCTCACCAGAACTAGACAGTATAAGTCTGGAAAAATAGTGTCTGTAACACACAGATGTTAGGGTCAGAATTTTGTTGATGTTGAAATGTAACGTCGGATATTTTAGAAAACCAGAGAAAGAACACAGAAAACCGGATGCAGATCGTATATTTTTGGCGGACAAAAATACGTTAACTGTGAACATATGATCATTACATTTAACAGAAAACGTAATCGGGTCGCAATTACGTTCTCTACAAAAATGTAATTGGGATTGCAGTTTAGTTGTATACGAACGTAATTTTTAGGAGACAGGGCTGGTCTGAACAGTTCAGGCTGCTGGTTTTGGTAATATAATAGAATGGGCAATTTCTGGTCACATTTAAGGGCGCTTAATTCCAACAGAGCAATGTTTAAATGCCACAAGCTACCTGATCTGAGTATTGTAGCTGACCTTATGTATTGCTTTATGGCACTGATGTCAACTGTAATAGAGACGGGATAACCAATTTGTTTTGTAATTAATAACTATGCTGTGTGTGTGTGTGTGTGTGCATCGTTTGTGCATACATGGAAAACATGTTTACATGTTAAAGGAGGCCTTTGAATTTTAACCAGCTGAAGGATTTCTCAGCTGCACCAGCTCTCTCGCAGTAAGTGATTAGACATGCACTTTAGTGGGAACATCAGCTACATCACAATTTACTTCAGAATCATGGAAATGAACGTGAAAATAACGCTACACAAAGTGCATTCTGTATGCTGGCTTCATTCACTTCATGCTGTCATTTTGCCAGTGTGAATATGTCTCCGGATGTAATAGAAAGAGTGCTTTATGGTTTGGACTTTTTAAACTTTTTGGAAAGTTTTGTCTCTCCAATTAATTAAAGTGAATATTCGGCAGATTCTTCTCTCACCCGATGTTCCTCCTGTCTCTGGTCTTTTGAGTTCATCAGTGCTGAACATAGCCGGATGGTTAAGTACACATCACAAGAACATTGAGCAGGAATGTTAAAATTATGGATTGAATCCCAGCAGGATGAAAGGGAGCCCAATTTATTCTATGTCCAGCCTTTCTGACAAACTCTGTCTCTTCTGGAACATGGAACCTGCTACTGCTGTTTTTGCTGGCTCCAGTGCAGAAATTGCTTTATTACTTTTGATCTCCTAGCATGGGAAGATGGGTTAATACAGTAGCTACCTGGTCTCTTTATCTCACAGAGAGAGAAAGAGTGAAAGCGTGTGCTAACCCATGATAACTGTGTATAAACACCCTGGGGGATCTGTATTAATATTATTTCAGATTTTGAAGGGTGCGTAAAGAACAATTATGTGCATTTATCCTTCGCTTCGTTTGGATTTGAAGTTACTGTTTGCCACTATCATGTGGTCACTAAAGCCGCAAAGTTCAAAATGGAGGCAACATACAATACTGTCACAAAATCTGTGCTGAGGCAGTTCTTAAACAGTTCTATAAAGACACAGAGAGGGTGTAGAGACACACCAGAGGTTTAACATCTTACACTGGCAGACTCACACATTACCACTGGTGTTAGTCTAACAACTCACACTTTACTTACATATGACCTCAAGGTCTAGTCTTGTAACAGTAACAGAAAAAGCTAGGGATCTGGAAGTAGAGACCAGTCACTGTGCTATGCTGGGCCATGATTCGGAAGATGAAGTTGGGGTTAAAACTTATGGTCAGAAAAACGTTTAACCATAGGCATCCATTACATAAAAATAGCTTTAAAACTACAAAGACATTTTCCTGATTGTTACATGTTCAAAAATACCTTTGACACTACTGAGCCTCTGCTTACTTGAAGGTACTGTACACTCACTAATGAGTGACAAAAATACCAAAAGGGCACAGATGAGAACTAAACACGGCAGTGAACCCTCAACCCTTGGCACCTTAATGATAAGTAGATGATGCACCATTATGTACATTTCAGTGTACATAATGTCATCAATACAATTCTGCACATATTTTGATGAACAAAATACTGAATGTGCACAATACAGAATCACAACACATACAAGTGCTCACTTTAGTTAAATATGTATTACAGTATGATTATGTTCATGTAGGGCCCATGAGCCCGTAACCAGCTTTTTAATAACACATGGATATGCATTATTATCAGAATAGCTTAGGATTGTTTCAATGTTTTTTCCTGTTTGTACAACATTTTTTAGAGATGTTGTATGATGAAATTTCTAGTTATTTCAAGCCACTATACTGTACAGCTCCAATAACTGGAAATGATAATGGTCCTGCTGTTTGCTAATGCAGTGATACATCATTGTGATGCTGATGTTGTGTTGTTTTTATTGAGAAGCCTGAAGTGGTCTGATGTGACAACGTGAGTGAAGATCCTGGGAGACAATGGACTCGCTCAAGGTCACATCTGACAAGACATTGTGTGCAGAGTCTACCTGACTGTCTGAAGAGGGGTTGGAGGGAGGATAAATACAGTATGTGCTTCATGTCCTTTCCATGCATCTTTTATTCCTCTTCTCTGTGGTTAGCATACTGAGTAGGGCCCGCTAAAATACATGTTGCTTTATATTTTAGATCACCTAATGCTCTGTACTTACTGGCTAACATTTGTGCTACGGTCTGCAGGCAGCTGTATTTGCACAGTATGCTTCCCATTCGTTCTCTGTTCACATGGGTATTATGCATATGGATCAGCATGGGAACAGCCTGCACTAAACAACATAATTCTATGCCAGCAGGCTCTGTAGGTGATGTATGTCCTTCTGCCCTCTGGAGAGTTACGAGCAGGACTGAACGAGGGCAGAATGTGGATTCTCGGGTGTCCTTTTGATGGCATGTTTATTACCCATTTGTGACATTAGATCGAGAGCCCAAGGAAACTGCCAGGGAAGAGAAGACTGTGTGACTGATTCTGTATCTTTATGTGTGTGTGTCTATATTTATGTGTGAGTAGAAAGGAAAGGGGAAAAAGGACAATGAGGGCAAAACAGTTACTGGAGACGGTACAGGGGAAAGCAAAGGTTAAGTAAAGATGAATTGGACATGAAGAGACGAAAGAAGACATGAAGGAAGTGGAAAGGAGGTTGGAAAGGAATGGGGCATTTGGGAGGTGGGTCATCTGATGAAAAGGGTATTGTTTTCCCAGGGGTCAAGCTGTCAGAGTGACTTGGTGGCATTTGTTGTCCCACCTTTCCACTGTGACCTTACATTAAGCCAAGGGGAAACAAGAGACAAACATAGTGGCCTGACATCAATATCACAACTGACACAGCCTCTCTCTCTGTCTTCCTCTCTCAAGCAGACACATGCCAACCCATCAGTCCATCATGTGTATTTGCAGAGACAGACGGCATCTTGCAAGCTCAGGACTCACTCCAAGATTTAAGCCTGAGAAAGCAAATTATGGGCTGTGTTTAATTGATGATATGACTCACTTCCTCTCTAAACCTCAAAACCTCATGAACAGCTATTTTAGCTCTGTGCTACAGTTATAAAATGAACTGTGACTCATAAACTACATGGTTCATACATTTCACATATTTATTCCAAATCTAATTTCATAAGCTAATATATGACAAATTTGACATTTCAGGAGGAGCTGCCATGTTTTTTTTTTCCATTTAAAAATCACTGGTAAAGGCCAGTGACAGCCCAGTGAATGGTGCATTCTGCCTGTCAGATGTCCTATAGGAAATATTTATACTGATGTCTGAGAGAAGAAGAAAACTGTCAATCATCTATTGTACAGTCTACCTGAAATAATGTCTATCTCAAACAAATGCCTATTAGCAAATGCCTCAAGCTTAGGATTGTTGAATAAATCTTCCTGACCTATAAACTTCCCGAACCTCTGAATCCTCTGTGGCCATCATAGACTACATCAACTAAATGGATGCTTCAGTGTCATTACTGATTTCAGTACGGTAATCCATATTTATGAAGACAATCTTTCCTGCCTTACAATCATCATTTTTAAAATATTTTTTATGTGGATGGATAGATTGATGTATAATGTCAATGTAGAAAATGTAGAAATTTTGGTCAAAGAGTAATGAGAAGGTAACCATCTCTATTCACTTTCAAACACCTCGCTCTCTCACTCATCACAGATTTTAAACTCCCACATAGACCATCCTTAATCACCCTTTGTTCACGTAAAACAACACCAAAGACCTCCAAATGATCACTTCCCCAGTAACCTATCTCAGCTGTCCTCCCTCTGTATGATTGTCAGCATCGTTTACCCCTGCCATATTTTCTCACTTTGCTAATTTACCCACAAGGTGAGAGGATGCTGGGAAGCTTCTAAAAGTCCTCTGGCTCCAGATGTCTGGACCAGATGTCCCATTATTTCTGCAGTGGTCCTGTGATTTTATTTTTATCTGTTTCCAGCTCTTTGCACCTTTACTAACCCCTGTCTTCCCCTGGACACATGCATACGTATGCATGCAAATAGAGTCACTGACCAAAGTATCCTTTGAGATTAGACCCATGTTTAAGATTTATCAAGACATCTCCTAATTAAAGGTTAATAATTAAAAAGTGTGTACACAGTATTTACAAACTTAATCTCCCATATGTTCTTTTACAAACTTCAGTGTTATTGTTAGAGAATGTAAATGAGCCTACCAGTTATACACCATTATACCCTATAACACCCTATTAGATATATTACCTGACACGGTAACCATGACATGGGCTGTTGCTGCTGTACAGTAGACAATTAATCAGCATAGGTGATCAGAGCAGAGCCTAAACATATTGATGCTGCAGGAGTAATCAATAATTATAATTACATTTATCAGTAATTGATTAAATTAAGTGTATATATATCTAAGTGACACTTTTTTTTTTTTTACATTTGATAGTATGGTTTACTTGAGACCAACTTGATACTTTAGCTGAGTCTCTTGTCAGACCTCCCGGGTCCACTCACATTATTAATACTACACTATTTAATTTCAATAAGCTGCCCCACATGCTACCTGGTTCGACTGTATAGTAAATAGTGGTGTTTAAACAAACTACAATCAAGCATGTGAAACAGATTAAAGTATTCTCTTTTTTTGTGTGTTGTGGCTTCAGTTGTTTTTATTGGCAGTGTGTTGTTCATTTGCGTGACAAGCCACCAACTCATGGGGAGATCTCAGGCAACTGAACTCTAATCTAAAGTTCCTGCATCAGTATCACAAATCAGGAGAAATATAAATACCTTGAGTCAACAATCTGAGACATAGAATGCTTAAAAAAAAGATTCTTTATGCACCATGACTGCAGCAATAATTGATGTCAAAATACATCAGTGCATTGTGATTTAGTTATTGAGCTGGAAATTAAAATGTGAAAATGTGAGTAAATTCTGGATGGTATACAAGTCATTCCAGTAATTTGATAATTAGATAATTGCCCAGCCTTATTCTTCTACTGATAAAAAGCATAGCAGATACACATATAGACTATATGAAATCATTAATTTTAACAAACCCATGTAATTGTAGAATTGAAGAAATCCAATACATAAAGTATATCATTACATCACCCATGTCTGAATCCGCATGTCAAAGCAACAAGAAACATGTTCAGAGCCCAAAATTTGAGAAACTCTGGTACAATGTTTGTCAGATTCTCTTCAGTGTAGCTGTCAGGATGTCATCAAACTGCTTAAGAAGCTATAATGTGTTTCACTCCGAATTCATATAGCCAGATAAGGATCTTTTTGCTCTGTATATAAAAGTAAATGACAACCAATGCAGTGCATTGAAGCCCAACATCAGGACATCAAGATTTTTTTTATTGCACTCTGTGAAATGCCTTCTCAGTTTTTGATCCCATCGATGTAATGCAAGTGGCTGAACTAATGACGAGCATCATTTGATTGAGCCCCTGCTGAGCTTACCTGCCACTAGATGGCAGTGAAGCACTGTATGCGGCATGTGCCTCGCCATTATGTGTTTGCTGTTGTCGCTGTTGGTTGGTCCTATCTTATCTTTTCTCAGATCCTTCTTTCCTATTGTAGCACGGGAAGATAAAACCTGCCAGTGCACACCGGTATCATTTAGGGATCTGTTGCTGCTGACAGCACATGGATAGTTGGAGCAGAGATAGAGAAAGTGTGAGAGAGGGAGAGAAGAAAGTGAAAGGAGAGGACACAAAGAGGAGAGCAGAGGAGAGATAGAAGAGAGCAGTAGCAGCACAGTAATTGGCCTGAGACATGCTGCTAATGCAGCCTCATCTTCACTCTATTATTTCTTCAAGCACTACTTCTCCTCCCCCTTCTCTCCTGTCTTTTAACCCCACATACCTTGTTTCTAACCACACTCTCCACTCACTCACTCCTCACTTTCCATTTTCTTCTCCTTGACTCTCTCCTTTATCACACTCATTGAGAGCACTTTCTGTCCTCTTTCACCTTCTCAAGTTTCTTGTTTCTTCCTTCCAACACGTCCCTTTCTCGCCTTTGCATACAGCACCTCTTGGTTTTGTTTTCATCTGACACCTCCAGGGAATGAACATCAGGGATGAGCACCTAAAGGTTGAAGGGCAAGAGAGCACCCTCAGGGACTTCTGCTCAGCCTTGACCTCTTTTTGCTTCCTGGTTATCTGGTACCTAGAAGTGGATGATGTGAAAGGACTCAAGACGGTCTCAGCAAATTTTAATTTAATGAAGATGTTCTACCAGACAATTATAACTTATGAATATTTTTAGAATTTGGACAAATTACTCATCTTCGGGATAAAGTCGTACCTCCATACATTTTAATAATTGTCTTTTTGTATGGTTGCAGTCATCTCTGCATTCTAAAACGTGAAACTAAGTCCAAACGCAGAAAGTGGTTTGAACCATATGAGCGACTGATTCTGATATACTTAGAACTACAAGCTTTCGAGATAAGGACTAAAATGGTTTACATCAAAACCCAGCAGACTCACAGCAAATGCTGTTGTTTCCTCTGTGACGCAACAAAGACACTAAAAGCTCTGCAGATAAAGGAGGTGACATATTCAGTGATTTTGATTTATGGCAATAATTCACAGCACAGATTCTTTTCTCTTCATCTACCTCCCTATACAGCTTATGTTTATAATATAAAATAATTTTATACTGTATGACATGTGTGTGTGACATTGTGTCGCAAGAGCTATACCTTACTTTAGTGTATTTTATGGTCACAATTACCCACAGCCTTGACCAAAACTAATACACTTTACTTATTGACCTACAGTGGAGTCTTCTGTGTGATGCTGTGTGATAAATGATTTGTGATTGTGAAGTCGAGTTACAAACATATATAATCATATATCAGCATATCAGTTGTTCAGCAGTGGTTAGTCTTTTAAAAAGTTGTTTTCCTTAAAACATTTTGTGTTTTAAAGCAAAAACTTTACAGCAGACTTTTGTAATAAGAGTCTTGTTTTACACTGATACTGAAAATTAAGCTCTGAAAAAAGGCTGTAAAAGGCAGCACACCAAACTGTTAAGATTCACACTGTTAACCCAAACCCACAAGCGCACACACACACACACACACACATGCACAGACAAACATAATTGGATCCTACACACTGCTCACATGGGGGGGGACCCATCTGGAGGGAATGTTTATGTGTGTGTGTGTGTGTCTGTGTTATAAGGTACATTTCTCTTGCAGTCCACCCTTAGACCCTGGGCTACATTTGCTCCCATCCATCAGCCAGATGAGCTGTGTCCTTTTAACATTGCTGACAGGATGGAAAAATACATTCAGTTAATATTTTTATTTGTAGATTAGGACCCACAATCAATAACACTTTTGGGAAACAATTGGTAATATTGCAGATTGAAACAGATGGCTCTAAAATTAGAAATTAATAATGACAACTTTAAAAAAGGTCCCCTTCTCCCAGCATCATCTCCTTCATCATTATGTACCTGTAACATTGTCTTCTACTGTGACAGGCAGATATATACAGTCTGCTGTACTGAACTGTATGACAAGGTGAAAAACAGAGAATGTATGTTTATAATAATGTATGTGCCACTTGCTGCTGTGGATGTATACACCTCTCCTTTAGCCATGTGTGTATTTAGAGTGCTTTTTCAGCTGTCAGCTTCCAACTACATGACCTGGTAGAAGTTGCTGTTTGTGCTCAGCCTTCATTGTAAAAGATTATTTCTCATTCACATGATGCGTTTGTGTATGCAAATATGTCTGTAATATTGTTTGTGTAGAGGCAAAGCAGTGTTAATCAGATGTTTACATGCACTGCCTCGTAAATATTTCCAATTGTACATGAAAAATTCTGTGCAAACTTGAGAGACCACAAAGCGCTCTTTATGTGCACGGTTTGACAAAAACATGTATGAGTTTTGGGCTCGATTTTCTAGACTATCTGACTATCCCATGGATCAAAAGTCACATTTAATATTTTTGACATCACATTTAACAGCAGCATAAATTATGAGGTTTTTTTATGTACATGAAAATCACAAAGACTGGAATATAGTGCAACCAGTTCCTGAAGATTGCCAACATACAACTGGGACTTTTACAAGGTTCAAAAAAGAAAACAAGAGATGTTCTGATTGGGATTTTATTATACTACCTACAGCACATTACAGCTCCCACCCAGAATGTTCATGATGATTCTTCTTTTTCATAGCCTTTCATAGCATTATTTTGTCATATCATTTCCTAAATACACCTAGCTTCTAATGAAAGGAAAACATACATGTTGTCAGAGAGTTAAAGTAAATCTCCATAGCCATAAATTGCTTTACATTTTTCCCTTTAAAAAAAGCTATTGCCCACCCACCATGCAAGGCCATCCACACATTTCCACCTCAGTGGTGCACACCAAACAACTTTTCTCTACCCTGCAGGCAACAGTTGCTGATGTGCCTCCATTTCCATCCTGATTCCCATTTGCTTTCAAGTGCCACTACTTCCCATGTCTACGAGTCTGTCCATCTCCCTAGGGGGTACACACATCTCCTGAGCCTCCCCCTGTTCCTCTCCCTGTTTCGTTTCACCAGACACTTTCTTAAAGGTCAGACACCAACAGGGCCTTAAAAATGCAGGGGTGTGAAAAGGGGGATGAAGCTGTACCTCAAACTTGTAAACAGCCCAATCACAACCTGAAGGACAAATGATACAATGGTCAAATCAATTGGTCAAGTGGATTCAGCCATGACTATCATCAATAAAAATCGATCTGTGGTGGCAGAAGGGTCATGAATGGTTTGCTCAGTGATTCGTGCATACCCGTGTTATGATTTGATTATGTGTGTGTGCATATATATAAGGGAGGTGCAAATGTCTTCTGAGGGCCATTATAATTGTGACATTAAAGAAAGTACAATGAATAGTCACAAAAACAGAAACATACAATCAAATGGAAGACAACACTATATATTCAATCTTGTTTCACTCAATTCCTTTAGGTGTTTGTGCTTACTCAACTCCTTGTTAAATTTTGAGGTATGATTGCGTTTGACTGCATTTTGTTGAAAGATGTTTCTAATATATTATTATATATTATACTTATATTACTTTCTTTACATACATATTGGGTTATAAAAATGAAAATTTGATTAACAACTTTCAAATTATAGTAAACAACAGTATAATAATAATAACAATAATTCCAGAAACAACTGCTTAACAAATAATTTAAATTTAATCAAAAGCTATTAAGATAAATTAAGTTTTATGAAACTACGAATTGTTATTAGATTATAAGAATATTATAATCTATGCAATAATTCAGTATATGATTCATTATTATACTGTTTATAAGGATGAAGTCAAGGGGCACAGACCGTTAGTTAGTTACCATAGATTTGGGATATTAATATGTCATTTTCTGTCACTGAATCAAATGAAATACATTGTAGCCACTAAAACTCTGAACAGAAACACCATTTGTCAAAACACTTCCAGCATGTATATCTGTGCCTCTGGTTTGCCCATTTACAGGTTGGTACATCTCCTTCAGGCAATGCTATGCATTCCTCTGAAGAGTATGTGATAATTTCCCATTTTCTGTCTATTTTCATCTATTCCTCTTACATCTTGTCTTTTAACCTTTGTCTTTTGTTTTATATTTCAGCTCTAACTGTTTGTAGATATCCTCTTTATGATTACATCCACCCTGTTCCTCCCATTGCATCTGCACATCTAGCTCTGTTCTATTTACCATTTCTGCCCAGTTTCTATCTTCTCTCTCTCATCCCTTCACACCCTCAAGCCAATTTCCCCACAGTCCCCTTTCCAACATCTAGTTTTCTCTCTATATCACCGCTGATCTACCTTTCATGCTGGGCTCCATACACGGTCTGATGCCCTCCCTCTATGTTTATGCTGTATGTGTGTTATTTGTATCCCCTACCTGGCGTAGTGAAACTCATTGCTTTGTGTAAGGCACTGCTGGCCCCACCCAAACCACTCACTATGCTGTCCGTGACAGGGGCCAGGCTGCTGAAGATTACACTTCACTGAGCAAGTAGCCTCTCTGCAGGCCTATTCCCAGCAGATGTGGCTAATGCAGCCTATTATCACTGTGCCCCCATGCCATCTTTTCATGTCTCTTTTTCCACCCCATTTTATTCTTTTACTTAAAGTTACAATCTGTTATGTGAAGCTAGGTCATCTCTAGTGAAGGCAAATTGCTTGTCATCCATTTATAAGGTTTCAGTGTACTGTACATTATGGCCACGTGGTGTATGTCCATTGTTTTACATAGTTTTTTTTAACATATCATGTTATGGTAATAGCATAATTTACCAAGACTGAAAAACATCTTGGCTCCTTCTTAGTGAATAAATTGCACATAATATCCTTGATACAGATTGCCTCTATTATTCTTAGGTTGAAATGTATATTCAAAAAGAACATGTAAATTGAAAGGTATAACTTCACAAACATGGTTATGTACAGTGACCTTAGTTCTATAGAGACAGCAAAGCACTCAATAGACACTTTGCAGAAACATAAAATGCGCAAATGTAATGTATATCCTCAGCTAAGCAGCATAAGCATTTTTTTAACAGCAACAATTTAATGACATGAGTAAGTCATTACAGTGTGTCATGTTCTTCATAATATGGGATAAAACATGCTGTTCCACATTCTTGCTTATCATTACTCATTAATGTTGATTTTCTGTATTTTCAAGGCAAAATCAACACTTTATGAAAGCAAATGACACCTTATCATTGTTCACTGAAGCTTCCTTGACATAGCAGCATGTTTCTAATATACCAAAGGTTTAATTAGCATTAATTAAAAACTGCTATGCTGTTGTCTGTAATAGGTTGCAGAAATATGGCATGGCGTGTCACATTATTCAGAACCCCTGTAAATTATTGAATGAAATAAACA
Source organism: Sandelia bainsii (assembly GCA_032362345.1). Classification (NCBI taxonomy): domain Eukaryota; kingdom Metazoa; phylum Chordata; class Actinopteri; order Anabantiformes; family Anabantidae; genus Sandelia; species Sandelia bainsii. Next base: position 12,913,467 of record JAUMHL010000018.1, read on the forward strand.
AAGTAACAATTGTGAGAGTGAAAAAAAAATGACTCTTTACAAATAATACACACTTTAAATCAGTAAAGATTTAAAGTTGAAGATATAGAAATTTTCTATATACAAAATGTTTTTATTAGCTGTTAGTGTGTTGTAATACTATAGTGTTTTGTAAGTTTTTTCACATTCCCCTCAAAATGCACATTAATTTCAGCGGCCACCTGGTTAAAGCTCACACAGAGAAGGTCTGTGGCCTCGACAAGCCAGCGTTCAAGCTGTGTTGGCCAGTTGGTCAGGGCACCAAGGTTCTGCTGCCTCCCACCACCTTGTAACCCCCTTCTTTTGTCTTACAGCTGAAGCTTAGAACACTTTAGAGGACACCATGCTCCTCTTCACTGCCACAGATGGCCCGTACTTATCTTCTTATTGAATTTCCTCTAAATGATCCCATGAATCTCATGAATCTGATGTTGCTAGATTAACAAATGTTAAGTAATACAGCTGAATCAACATGACTTTGTGCTTTTTTGTGCTTTGCTTCAATATACTTTCTAACTCTTCTAATCTTTATTAAATTACATCTGAGTCACTATTTCCAGATTCACATTTTCATTGCTTGTATTTTTCCAAAGGAGTGACTCTTCCATCATTTGCAGACCTCATTTTCTGGCATGTAATTGTCTCCCTTGTTTTCAATTCCTCATAGAGACACCATGAAGGCAGTCATTTTGGTTGTGTAGTGTGTTGCGGTGGGTATTAAGTGAATTACTTGAGACTTGTTTCAACTTGCCCTAACCCTATCTTAACCTTAACTAATCCCCAAAGCCATAAGCTGAAATACACCTGGCACCTCTCTGTATCCAGCAATGCTCAATGTTATGCTTAAATATGTTTTTCACTAATTATCAGACAATGGCTGATTTTTTAAGGACATTCAGATGACCCACATGGATGGACAGCTATACTCCCTCATTTGCTGCCTACCCTAGCATAACAACTGTCTCCTAACAATTGCTACAAGGCAGCAGTGGCTAAGCATGACTATCCAAGAGAGAAAAAGCTATCCAGACGTACGTCCTGTCCAAATCTCTCTTTAACAACACTGGACCTAGTTCAGCACTTATAGTGAATGGATGAGAAAGGGACACAATTTTGGTGCCATCTTTCTTTTGCTCTTTTAAAAAGATGAGCCTAGAGGACCGCAGTCAAGCCCAGTTAGACACACAGCCAGACCACATCTTCTTCTACTTTTTTGGATCTTCTGGAGCTAACCATGTCTCCATACTGAAATTGAAGGCATGATTACTAGTCATTTCACCCCTACAGCGGCTTGGCTGGGAGCTGTTTTGCTCCTGTTTCTTAGTCAAAAATGGTGAAACGATGTACTGAATACATGGTCTGCTACATTTAGAAAGAATGTTAATTTGACATGACTGTGGTTTTGTGATTCTCAGCAAATACCATGAGCATACACTCTACAATTTACACCAATCTCTATCCAGTGTCACTGTGCTGACTTAGATGTACTGACTGTGATGTACTGTGATGGCTTATATCAACAGACGAGAGAGTTGGATGTCAGTGTAAATTTGGCCATCCATGTGCCAGCTGTAAACACAGCACATTCGGTTTGAACCAAGAGGATCTGGTTAACAGATTCTCTGGCTAACTGGTTACTGCACTCGCCCGGTGCATTCACTTAAAAGAAGAAAAATACCTTAAGGCCAAAGAAAGATACAGTAACTTCAGTACTCAATGCCACTTGTGATGGATGTTAATGTTCTGTTGAAGTCTGTGTATAATGAGGGATTTTAAGGGTATACCATACAGCAATTCACTGTACAGTAATTAGATAACAGCTCTCTTACAATGCTCTGTCTGTAAATAAGAGTTTAAGCTATGCCAGCCTTAAAACACAAAGTAGATATTTCCATTTAGGCCTAAAGTTGCTTTTCTGATACATTAGAATACATTAATATGTCAGGAAGGGACTGTTCATCAGGTGAAGTTAATATATTCCAAAGTAAATGAAATTATTATTTTTTAAATGTTGCATACTGATTCAATTTGTGTGTGTGTGCTGGGTAATTGTTAGGGATGTTGTCTGGTGAACAATAAAATGTAACACTCCTCTGTAAGCCATCAACAGTACTAGTTGACTGGTTGAAAATGACAAGCCCGCAGACAGCAGATGGATTTAAAGCATTCCCCCTCCTCCCTCTCTTTTTCAGATTCCATTCTTTCTTTTTATATTTCTGTGTATATCTGTCTCTCTGTCTGTCTGCTGCCTTCAAGTCTACTGTCATCCCACCTTAAAGCCCAGTGCTCAAATCAACCCTCCAATACATGTCTCCTCCGGGGCTATTTTGATTTTGTTCCAAGTCATTCCAGCCACCCCAGCTGTCAAACATTCACAACTTCATAAATAAATCTTTACTGTGAAACAGCCAGTTATGTTGTTATGTTATGCCATTTGTAATAACACATTTTAATCATGCAAATAATTATGCTTCATGTGAATTTTTTAAATTTGCTTCTAACTTGCATGCTATGTTTAAAAAAAAAAAAAAGAGTTCATTTAAAACACCTATTGTAGTGTGCATCTCCATGATTATGTTGAGTTGCAGGCAAACACTGTCAAGAACATGTGTGTACTATAAACAAGACTACAGATTTGTTATAAAATGTCACTATTACACTTAAGTAGGTGCAAACATATTAAGTCTAAATGGGAGTGAATTGCCGTTATTCTTACCACTGTTCATCAAGTAGTAGCAAGTGTAACTGTTGGCAGCCTGATGCACATGACACTTCTAGCTTCATTTGGCAGAATTTGACGAGTAGTAGCAATAACAATACAGCTTCATCTAGCACAAAACCTAACAACTGCCAAGCAATCATAACAGTTATATGACTGTGTTTGAAAATTCACTGTGATACAGCTACAGTTAATCTGTCAGATTTCATAATTTGATATTTGCTATGTACAACAAAATGTGAACTTATTAAGTGGTCATTAGATAATTGTATTAATGTTTTTAATCTGAATATCAGATGGCCCCAAGAGGCAATGGACTGCCCATTCTTGGTTTAGCTCATCTGTACATGATTGACAGCATGACACTACACAACATTCGCTGCTCATCCACACACATCAGTCATATCATTATGTGCTGAAACAGTGCAGAGTGGGTGGTGAGTGTTGCCAGTCATCTCCAGCTGGAAAAAATGTAGAAAGACATGTTCAGACAGGCAACAAGTGTTGCCACCCAGGCACCTCTGCTTGCACAGTGTAGTCAGTTGGAGTTTTGAGAATTCAGGGCAGTGACAGAGAGTGCCTGTTTTCTCCCCTCTTTTCATCTTTTGACTCCCCTGTCTTGTGTGATTGGCTGTCTGACAACAAACTTTGTCGCAGATGCAGGCAGTAAAGGATCTACAGGTTGTGCCAAATGCCAGACGCTGAGGTGCCACTGCAGGGAAAATCTTCCAGTCCAAGAATGAATGAAAACCTGCTCAGGAAGCTACAATCTATTTATTATCACAGTTCATACAATTTGCTCACTTTATACTGACATGTTAGTATAGTTGAAGATCGATGGCAAAATAAAATGACAAGCATTTTGACTGTTTAAAATTATATAAACAACAGCAATCTTTTATATGCTGCATTTAAATTCTCAAAATCAGATCTTGGCAACACTTCTTTTGATGAGTCTCTCTAAGGTTACCTGAGGTTATGATGTTCACTTAACTCACAGCTTTGTATACATAGGGCAGATTTTTTGCACATGCCACCAATGTTCTTCTTCATGTAAATTATGCTCTGGTTGCTGCTGCATCACTATGGATGGATATCGGATTACATGCTTTCAAACATGGAGATCTTTGCTTGCATGAGAGATCACCAAGCAACATAAACAATTTCAGCAGCTTTTTCTTTTGTGGAATTTCATGTTTATATGAATATTCATATTTAATTCTCAGCATTTGGTGTGAACAATGTATTGTTACACTATAATTGCTTTTAAAATTTGTTGTTGTTACTCTGTTGTGTTGTTACAATACATGCAGCCATGTGCATATCATGGGAAGTATGAATAAATGAACTGTATAGATATGTCATTAATTATTCTTGTCTTGGTATGAAACCATATGGCAGCTGTCTGACCTATATTCATCTCTGAACTTAACACCAATAGTGAAAGTGACATATTATCTTAACTGTAAAGAGAACATGTGAAATAGAAGTTGGTGAAACATACATAAGGCAATTATAATTGCCCAGAATATATATTGTGTTTAATGTATCATATAGTCTGTCATACTGAAATAACACCACACATATGGCAGTCTAGTAAAACAATATTATGTGTATACATTTTTGTTGTCCCCAGTAAATGCATGTGGAATGAGAGCAAATAATGAGCAACATGATGTCAAAGCTGTTTGCTCTGTGTTGGATAAATCTTACTTATCATCAATGAAAAGAGACAAAAATATCTATTTTATATTTTCAGCTGACAGATCAGTGTTGTACAGCAAAGTACAACAGACTTTCCCTTCATCTCTACTGATGTGTACAACGTAAGGTCAGTTTCTGGTTACTGAGTCCTTTTTAGTGCAGCAATTGCACAATGTTGGTGCTGAAAGTATAAAAATACAATTGTAACATGGCAACCAATTAGGCCCTGATCTATCATGTTACTGCATGTGGCCTGCGTCCATTTTCCCTTCCTCGTAAGGGTCACAGGAGTGCTGGAGCCTATCCCAGCTGTCATCGGGTGAGGGGCGGCTGGACAGGTCACCAGTCTGTCGCAGGCCTGACATATAGAGACAGACAACCATGCACGCTCACATTCACACCTATGGACAATTTAGAGTCACCAATTAACCTAACATTAGCTATAGTCCCTGATTTATCATAGCCTGGTGTCAGAGCAAACATTTTCACTGTGCAGGAAAAGTGCAGGTGGAACTAAAAGCGTTAATGATGTGTCTGTTCATTGTAGGCATCCCAATAAGCAATGCCAGTGAGCCAGCATGCATAGTAGGATGGACTGGGAACTGAAACATCTAAATAAAATACAGACATTAATAATGTTATTAACTAAATCTCTGCTTTCCCTGCTGTGGCTTATGAAATGTCTGCCCTAAAAAAACAATCTTATAAATGGTTATGACTGTTACAGTATGTTGGCATTCCATGACAAAGCTTTTGGGGCCATCACTCAGGAAGAAGTTTGATTTTTTTACTTCAGCTAGAAGCACTTTTAGATAAAAGGTTTTAGAGCTTAACAGGACTATTTGTGCCATGTATATTCATATTCATGACACCTCTCCCCCCAGGACATAAAAGGTTGAGGCAGATTTTGTCGAAGAATGATCGTCTGTTATTTATCCTTAAATTAAATCTTTAATAAACATATTGCTCTTGCTTGAATGAGCACTATGTCCAAACTCTAAATTTCACCCCAGTGGGTGATACATTAATTAATCAAAACTTCAGTCAAAGCATTTTAAAATGGGCAAGGAGTCACTTCTGGAACATACTGAAATGTCCTCCAACAGCATTACTGAGTCGGAGACTCCCTCATTTACTTTGTACTTGACTCACACTTATCAACTTCAGACAGATGAAGATTTAGGTGGAGGTGATCTCATAATAATAATAAAAAAACAGAAAACATAAGGCATATTTTTAATCAAAACAACTGTACATTTGTAAGTCTGTGAATGCTTCATGGTGAGAGGTGTTCTGCATGGTATCCTGACAGCTATTGAGATTCAGCAGCCACAGCTAATGACAGTGACCTACAACACATTTGCACAGGATATTTTCTAATGCTTTCTTGCCATCATGGTCAATATTACAGGTATTTCACTTTTCCTTGGAGCAGCAAGGAAAGCTGACCCTTGGCATGTGTGAAGATTAATATACAGTGTCTGTGTCTGCTGGATATTTTACATGGCTTAATGATAAAGGCACATACAGTAAGGGGCATACAAGGGTAAAGCTGATGTCCTGGGAGTTTTAATGACAGAATATCTCAAGGGCAGTTTCTTAGTTAGGTCTGTATTCCCAGACCTAACTGAGCCATGCATATATGGTGGATTCATGTACCTTCCGTTCAGTCCAAATACATTTTGAAATGGGAAATCAACTAATGAAAAATGACCTGATTTTCTATTTTTCATTTTTTAAATATACTAATCATGAACAACTGTGTACTTGAAAAGTATTTTTTAATTTTTTAAATTAAAATGAAAGTTTTGAATGAGGAAAATTTAATTGTGATGAACATTTCCATTTTCCTTTTTAGATTTCAAATGGATATCATCAAACAGAAGTATGAGCATGGCTTGTGATTTTCACATTGAAAGCTTTTATTTCTGATCACACTTGACTCTAGGAATTTTAACTCCATGGCTGTGGTTAAACAGTTTGCAAATGTCATTGATGCAATGACGTCCTTGTGTCTCTGCACCTCCACTAGATCTCCACTGTCTAGGCTAATGGGCCCCATGCCCCTTAATTTGAACTAGGCAATACAAATAAGACATCTATCTATCTACTGTAAATTTTATTCCTGTATGTAGTAGGATTGTGTCAGGACACTGGACGTGTCAGGATGTAATGGTAAATGGCACTTTCTAACTTTGCTCCATGTCTCCAGCAATGCTGCCTATGTGATTTAGACATCATATAATTGGTTTATGATGGATGTTCATCTCATATTTTATCAGGATCCATTGTCATTTTTCCTAAGTCATATTTGAATTTATATTTATTTGAATTAATTTTCAATCAAAAGTTAGCAAACAAACTTCAGCGACATCTGTACATTGAGCTATTTCAAACAGTTGTCAAAATTGTGTGTGTGTGTGCAGGAAAAAGAGAGAGAGAGAGAGAAAAAGGCAAGAGAAAGAGAGAGAGAGAAATGTATGTGTGTGCATTTATGTGACTGGCTAGCTGGGGGGCATGAAGCTGAGAGTAGGGCATTATTAAAAACCATCTGCTTTCCTGCAGAGTCAGAAGGCCGTCTGGACAGTCTCTTAACAGGCCTTGTTTTTCTAGATGCCCACAAGCAATATGACAAATTTTAATGGCCAAACTTGAAAGTAGGAAGCAATATTTTTGGTAATATAAATCTATGCGTGTGTCTTTGAACAGTTAACACAATCCATGCCCTACACACCACTATACAATTTTAGTGGCTATTAAAAAAATACAATAAAGTGACTTGTTTAATAACCTGAAAGCTTTCAAAAAACATGCTGAAATCTATGTAGTGAGCATGACATGCTCACTGTATAGTTGCATACACATGCTGTACACAACCAACAAAATCCACTGAATGAATGAGATCAATATCTATATCAATAGTTTGTCAGCACAGATGTCTTTAAAAAACATTTGTTTTACCATTATAGGGTAACAAGCGAGAGGAGTACCATTTTATCTAACAAGTAAGGACTGTTTCTTTCACTTGGTTTTTGTACTGTGAAGTGGCCTGTAAGAACGGAGCAAAATGAGCTGAATACAATGCGCTCATACTGCCATTACATGCAATCAGTTACACTGGCCAGTCCACTCCTCTCAAAGAAGTGGTCATGATTTCACCAGGGTTGCCTTGGGCGAGCCAAATGAGAAGAAAGAGCCCCTCTTTCATGAAACAAACATGAATGCTTTGTAGATATTCCTGTGCGCCTCTATACCCAGACACACCCCTTGCCTCCTTTCAGAATTTCAGAAGCTTATTGGTAAAAATTACATGAGGATATATCAACACACCCATGTAGATGCTCATTATTCGCTCATGTGTTTGTAAATGATTGGTTGCTTTTGCTTTTTTAAAAACCCATTCCATTTGAATGTTTTTTGCTATGTACTTTTAACACACACTCATGAAGACAATGAGCTGACACGCATTGGTCTAATAATAAATTTGTTGAATAATCTAAAAGTGTTGCTGGAGACTTGATCTTTTCTGGTGTACCTCAATTTGAAATCAAGTTTCATGAACCTACAAAACAGTACCTAAAATAAAAAAATTGGATTATCCAATAGTAGCACTTTCAAACTGACTAAGCCAGTGTAAGTGAAATTACCACACCTGATTAGGTTTAGATAGTCCTAACTTGGGTTTTCTTTGTTTGCATCACAACTAACACAATTACCTTTTTGTTATGTTCAATGGCCCTGCTTTTTCCCTCTTCTCTTTTCTGTTGGCATAAACAGACAGTAATAGTGTCTGCGTTTTTCTTCCCCCTCACTGGTCCTTCATATGGGTTGACAGCTCCACTGCATGTGGGTTCAGTTGGTGGAGTTGAAAGCCTTTTGCAGCACTTGGGGTTTGGACTGAAAGAATCTTCCATTTACCTTTTGCCCTGAGGCAATGAGAAAAAAGGAATAAGGTTAAAGCCATGATGGTAGCAGAGACTTAATAGAAAATGATCCTAAAAAACACAGAAAAATGCATGACAAAAGTAGACACAGTAAAAAAGAACATACAGGGTTGGTAACAGAGACTCTCTCTAAAAAATAAGTTTTAGTTTCAAGGGATAATCCAGTTTCTGAAACATTTAATCAGGCACAGTGGTTGTTTGAAAGACATCAGCTCACAGTGTGACTACATGCATAAATGCACACAGTGAACTCTGAGCAGGTTCATCATCTATCCCAACTAATTCATTGGATACAATTTCTTCATAAAGAGCAGCTTTACGCAGTTGCTAAGGCAACTGTGTCTCAAAAGGGAGGCAATCATGCAATGTAATAAAAATAATGATAGTAATTGATACTTTATTGATCCTCTTGGGGAAATTGTTGGTTGGACAGCTGCTAGACCTGTGTCAGCACTACTACGGGGTTTCGGTGTCTTGTCCAAGGACACCTCAACATGTAGCTTGCTGGGACTGAGAATTGAACCGCTCACCCTTGGGTTGGAAGATGACTGCTCTACCCACTGAGCTATCATGCCACCCCATGATGATGTCTGCAATTAATTAAATAAGCTCAGAGAAATACAAATTTTATTTTTCATAGATAGTAAGTAAGAGAAAATTCATTACACCAGTGTAAATTTTGTTTTTCTGTCATTTTCCCCCCTATAAACTACATTTCTCCACTTATGTACTATATACATATACTGGCCACCTTTGGAAGATACTAGTATAGCTTTGATATAAAGTGCAGTGCAAAGAGTGTTTCACAATTTAGACAAAGAGCTATGAGGTTAGTTAGGTCTTTAGTGCGCCTCTGAATTCGCTGACATGGAGTACTAATATACAGGTGTTAAGTGTAGTGATGGCAAATGTTTCATGAACTGACAGTTCATGTCAAGTTGTCAAAAAGTACAGAGAAATTGTTGAGAAATTGCAGCAGGGGTCACTGTAGTGTTGTTAGCAATGATGGAAAGATCTTGTAGAGGGCAGAAACAGCCTGGAAAGAAGAAGACTTCACTCTTGTCAAGGCTGAGCTTAAGGTGGTGGGCAGGCATCCATACAGAGATGTCAACATGACATCCACAATTGAGTGCCTCACACTGTGTACTGCCAGAGGGAAAGGAAAGGTTAGGTTGAGTGTCATCAGCATAACAATGGTAGATAATATTATTGGATGACAGAACATGGACATTTCTAGTGTAAAAAGGAAGGTGTCAATGCGATTGTGTCTAGAAGCATTCAACAGGAGAGCAATATTAGTGGTGACACCAACCGAAGACTATGTTGATGAGGTAGAAGATGAGAGACAAGGGTTCAAGTTAGCAATCCGTATCTGAGCATGCTTTTAGCGAGAGCCATGTTCCATCCTTTCCATGATTCAATGCAATAACCAGTTTTTAAATGATGAGAAAAGAGAGATATTGTTACTTTTTTTACTTAAACAAATGCCACAGTGACAGATGGCAATGTATCAACTTTGAATTTGGATTTGCTTTGTCTATGCTGGTATAACACATTTGGCATCAGTTTTGCCAGGCTTTAAATACAATATACAAAAGGCAAAAGAGGCATCTGAAGTATATTTTTATAGTATGTGTCCAGTAGGGTGGGACATATTGGGGCATGAATGTGCTACACAAAAAGAAAGAGATATATAAAAGAAATATAATTTCAATTTATTGTCACAACACACCCACAGTCATGCTGTTATTTTATTTTCACCATGATTGCTTCTTGACTTTAAGATCCTGTCCCACATTCTCTTTGTTTTAATGCTTTGCTTCATTGTCCTTATCCATTGCCACTGCATGCAATCAACTCATTACTGACTAGCATTTTTACCCTTCCTAGTAATCTGATTCAGTTGCACATTGTTTTCACACACAGATTTCCAGCTCCAGGCCTGACTGTCTCATCTCTTGCTTTGGATTGCTTCTGAACACCAATCTTAGTCTGCTGCCTTCTTTACCTATAGCAGATGACAAAATCAACTGGCCAAGCATATTTTTCTACTAGCCAAAATAATGAATTGCCTTTTTGTCTCACATTTGTTTCAGTATTTCAGAAAAGAGAAAACAATATTATTCAAATATATTCATTAGCAGTTAATACATATGTTAAATTCATATTGGAATTAAAACCTAAAAGCCAGAGTACAACTCAAGAAGTCTTGATCTCACAATACTACTTAGTGTTTCCAGAACATGGATGTGAAACACTATACTGTCCCTGAACGCCTCACTCACAGATGTTTCCAACACATCCATCCACATTTTGTACTTTCCCTGAATGCTCCGGCAGATGCTGCATTCAGGGACAACCAAAGCAAACATTATTCTGCCAGTGTGGTGAATAGTCTTCCAGTGCTTAATTAAAACAGAAATAAAAGTTTCAATGTGTTCTTCATCTCCTCACCTCAGTTGAATCTGTTATTTTTTGTGGTATAAAACCGTATTAGACCAGTTGCAACATCCAGTCACTACCCATCTCCAATAAATAGGGGTGTCACTTCATTGAAAGACTTCTGTGAAGGTTGGTCTCTTGCTTCCTCGCTCATATTTACTTCTGGCACTCTCCTTGCTCCTCAATCGTAGCATAGCATAAATAAGCAAATTGAGACGTTCTTAATGATGGTGGACAAGGAACCATTTTCCATGTTGACAAAGGAGGGAGGAGAGAGGAGAGGAGAAATAAGGTAATGGGAAGGACCCCTTGACATTTCATGTACATTTCTTGGTGTCTTCTACAGTACATAGTGTTTTAATTGAGCTTCCTGTTTTGCATCTTGCATCTTGTCTAAGTTTCTTTCTTAACAGAAGACTCCAACTAACTTCCATTTCCTCAGTCTTTACCAGCTGCACAACAAACTGATGATCACATTAATGCATCAATAATTAATACAGTAATATAAGAAATTATTCTGACCTGGGTAATTCTGTATAACGTGTGCAGTACTTTTACTTTTGATACTTAAAGTATTTTCTGAGCTAATACTTTTGTACTTTTACTTAAGTAACATATTGATACAGGAGTATTTCTACACTTTGGTATTGCTACATTTTGTTAGGTAAATGATCTGAGAACTTTTTCCACCACTGGTAATTTATTCACCCAAGTTGCCTGTTGTCACTGGTTACCAATAGCTTTGTAAACACCAACCCCACACTGATTGGGTCACAGGCACTATTCTTGGATGGAGACCACAGTGTCTAGGAATCTAGAATTGTGACATGGAGAGGTACAGTACATCAGTGAATCCCTGACCACTGTTATCATCAGGCCATCCTCTTAACCTGCTAAAGCCAGATTCTTTTTTGTCGAAAAACCGAATAAAACATTGCAACCCTGCACTGACTATACCAATGTCTAAATGAAATCATCAAAAAAAAGCAGGTACCCTTTGCCACTCATGTCCAACTGCTTCAAAGTGCCAGCATTTTTATCTGATTCAATCTATGTAATGCTTATTATCTTGTAAGAATAAAGGAGGGAAATGACAGGCAACATTTTACACTCCTAGAGGCCACTATGAATATCTGGTCATGCCACGTGGCCCAACCAATGCTCCTAATGACATGGTAAATCAGTTTTTGGATGACATTCTTATTTTCGCAAATGACGCCCAGGAACACATACTCCATGTCAGGGCAGACTACCAAAAATCAGTTATTTATTACAGCAGAAATGTGAATTTCTGCTTTAGTGTATCTGAGCAGGAAAGCAGACCTGGAAAAGAAGAGAAAGGTGGTGTTAGACTGCCCCCTCATAAGCAGTCACACAAGTTTCCTTGGTTTTGCAAACTTGTATCAATGCTTCATCAGAAGTTGGCCACTTCCCTGGCTCAAGCTTTCTTCAAGCCACGACTCCTACACCTGAAATCCATAGTCTCATGCCATCTTCCATGTATTCAAGCATTGTTTCATATTAGTGCCCATGTTTGACCCATATCGGCAGTTTATTGTGGAAGTGGAAACCTCAGAAAGAGGGATTATCTTGTCCAGGAGTGGCCAACCCTGGATTTTGAGAGCCACTGTTTTGCTTGTTTTTTCCAACTATCCCTGTCCTACCCACTGGTGATTACCTGGATCAGGTGTTAGGTAGCCAATCAGAAGCTGTGAAGGGATGGCTGAGCCCTGCATAAGTGACATCCACATGCCTTCTGTTCTAGAAAACTAACACCACAGAATACCATGGTAAATCGTGAGCTATTGGCCATCACGCTCGCCCTTTAAGAGTGGCACCACTGGCTACATTCTGACCATTACTTCCTGTTTTTCAGTTGTCCTTCCACTTTCCTTTGCCTAGCATCCAGGTTCCCCTAATGTTAAGATCTGATTGTTGAGAACACTGATAATGCAGGTGATCTTGGTTTCACCTGCACTCTTGTTGAATGATGCTAAAGACTGTTTTAACTGAGCTTCCTGTTTAATGCCTTGTGTTTGATAATCTGAATCTGGTAACTATAAGTTATCATGTTCAGATATTGTTAAGAAATTATTACAACCTTGGATCGTTCATAAGGCATAACAAAACAACAACCAAGATGATAAAGGTTGTTACCAGCGTTGAGCTGTTGTTTACTATATAACAGAAAGAAAAGGTTTAAAATTAACAAAAAATAAGCATTAACCATACAAGCTAATTATTAATTAATAATTATTAAGTATACAAGTATATAAGGAGGAAAACAGGTAGAGGATGCCATTAAAACAAAAAATAAATAAAACGCGTCTTTCTAATAACAGAGAACCTTCTGAACTAGGTTAGACTAAGAAAGAAAACACAACAATCCAAAGTCCTGATCTAACTACTCTAGCTACCCAAAACATAAATAAAAACATAGCATCCCATAACCCTAGGGTAAACTAAACAAACTAATTTCCTCAGTGTTAAAAGCAGGTTATGCAGGTGTTCACCAAGGGGTTGTATGAATGTGTGAGTGCATGTGGGTCAGTCTAGAACCTTGCCTGGCCTCCTGAGGACAGCTTAAAACAAAAGACAAGATTACTAGAAAAATCAAGGTATCAACAAATAAGCTAAATTGAGGACACACAAAGTTTCAACAAACAAATACAAGTGCCACCAACCTACTCAATTAAAAACTGAGAAAACACAGATCACAAAAATAACAAACATCACAAAACACCCAGTACAGTACACTGCACTCCCCAGATTACAGCCACCCTGGCTGACGGAGAGGCTACAAAATGCCTACAAAATAACTGGCACTTTACAGCGCTGCAGACACCACAGGCCAAAATGATTGAATAACAGGAGAAATTCAACATTACTAACATCAATCTGAAACACCCCACCCCTGACCCCCTGAATAAGGATGCTTTTGCTGTAGGCAAGATCATATAAAATTATCAGATTTTGTGGGTCAAAGAACCTGATTAAGACCAGACAAAGATATTATGAAAACAACCAATGACAGAAAATGCAAAAACTACAGCTATTTTTCTTCCACAATTTTCCATCCATTGAGTTTTCAAATTCTTATCCAGGTCAGGGTCACAGTAGGAACAGGATGTCCACATGGTTTCCTGTTCATGTACAGCTACCTAGGGAAACTGGGAGCTTCTAGACTCAGTGTGGCCTGGGTGTCTATACTCATCTTGCTCCTATAAAATGTGCATAAACCACCTAACTTAAAGCAGTAGCTGTCGTCTTACCTAATCACTGAACCTCATAGACTGAGACCAGCCACCCTGTCAGTAAATCTAATTTTGGCTTCTGAACATTGTCCTTAAAGTGGTTTAGCAGAAGCATTATGTAATTCTTTGTAAAAGCAGGAAAGCAACAAATGTTGACATTACAGAGAGAGACAGAGTGAAACCATGACAGAAATTAAGACACCATATGTGCTGTGAAACATCTGTTGCCCCAGGGGGTGGCAGGGACTGATGGAGCTCCATTACTCCCATGGATGATACATTATTATGATTGAATAAATAAATAAACCATTAAGTCACTTAAAATCATCTCAGAAACTGAATGGTTTCAGAGATTTCATTGTTCATCTGTCTCATTATGATATTCTAGAACTGCCTGCAGAAGACGAGACTATTTTATGAGGTAGGATATTGTCACTGGTATTATACTAGCCCTCCTTCTTATGTATTATTGCTTAACTGTATGCATTAAGGAGACAAAAGAATAGTTTAAATCTTCCAGTGAAGAAGGGTAAATGTTATTCTTTAACCATTTGTATTTGTTTAGTCCTGATACACAACAGAACAAGAATAACAGATAAAACATTTAACCTCTAGTCTTGAACAGATTGAACACATAATGCTTTTAAGGACAGAGTAAAGATGGTGGAGTAAACATGATTTTGTCCTTAGGCAAGACAGCTGCAACAGACATCATCTCTTACAGTTATTATGACAGAGCCTATTTGCAGAAACGTTTTTGTTAAATGTATGGTAGCCTTCACAGCCTTCTTCTTCTTTGCTTAAATTCAAAGCATTAAAGGTTACACACACAAGGCTTCAGTTGGTCAACAGTCCGTGATCAACGTTGTCTGATTCTCCTCCTCATGATGAGCCATAGATTTTCGGTAGGACAAAGATCTTTGCTGCTGGCAGGCCAGTCAAGCACACACATTGTGTGTCTGCAAAGCCACAATGTTGTAGCACAGAATGAGGCATGCTATTCCTGCTAAAATATCCACTCACTTCCTGGGAAAAGACTTTACCTTGACAACAGCATATGTCTCTTAGTTTAATTTTATTCAATTCAATTCAGTTTATTTATATAGTGCCAAATTACAACAAAAGTAATCTCAAGGCACTTTAAAGAACAGCAGGCAACAGAGATCTAAACAACAACAAGGAGCAGCAAACGAGACACTGGGCAGCTTGGCAGGACCAGTAACTACAGCTCCAAGGCCGAGGATACCTCCAGAAAGATACAGAGAGAGAGAGAGAGAGAGAGAGAGAGAGAGAGAGAGAGAGGACGAAGCACAACTAGGGGAAAGAGAAGAAACAAAGTTAATAAGAGAAAAGGAGGAGAGGAGCTCAGTGTAATGTGGGAGGTCCCCCAGCAGACTAAATCTATAGCAGCATAACTAAGA
>JAUMHL010000018.1:12951753-12962099 GCA_032362345.1 Sandelia bainsii
CCAAATTCAAAACAAAACTCTACAAATGCAGTTGTATACGCTCCATTGTTGTCGTATCTATGGTAACCAACTGACCTAGAAGTATTTTACAATGAAAACTTTTGCGAGATCTCGCAAACTGTTTTGCGAGATCTCGCAAAAGTCTAACTTTTTTTTTTCTTCCACCCATTACATTTTTTTTCTCTCATGTCCCCTCCTGGGCTCCGTACTAATCCACTTCTTTGGTGGGATCGAAGAAATAACTGGATAACCACATGCTCCAGCACAAGATCCAGCATAACTTGTTTGATCTTGGCACAAGAAATGGTTTTGTTGGTTTGGTTTGAGCCTGTTAAAATGCAAGCACACATTCATGATCCTCACCATATGAAAAATCATGGTGTAAAGATGCCGTGTAAGACTTTCATGAGTTTTATGTTTGAAAGGAACTTTTTAATTTTCTCCACTCCTCTCTACCAGAGATCTCTTTCTGCCTCATGCCCTTTCTCTCTTTTTGCTTCACCCTCACACTTTTGCCACTAAACTCCACTGCCAGGCAGAAGCATTGACAGCACTATACTCTCTATTAAAACAAAGTTTGTGCTGATAAAAACAGTCACGCTCACCCGCCCCCACACCAATACAACGGTCAGACTCAGGGTTCTTCTCTGAAGTGACAGTGGAAATCTGGATAATTGTATGATTGATTCTCTTGTGTTCTTCCTCCACTTCACTGAGTAGGCTTTATTTAGGACTTAAAGAGGGAGAGAAATCTTGAGATACAAGATGCTTGAGCCTGCAGAGACTCACATGTAAGCAGCATGCACACTTCATGCACCCACACACACACATAAACCCACCAACTATTTTTGGAGTATGGTTGTGCATTGTTGAGTGTGTGTGTGCATCCATGAGTCAACTGACTCTTTCTTTGCCCTTTGTCTCTCTGCCACTTCCACCTCAGAAAGCCAAGAAAGATCACATTAAGTGGGGCTGCTGTTGCGTAGCTGCATTTGGCTGAGTGCTGAGGGAGATATGGGGCAAGGCATTACTCTAAGTCAGTCCCTACTGGCTTCAGCCGATCCAGAAACAACAAGGCCAGTGTAATTCACAGGGCCAGACATCCTCACTTCAGTGGTTCAGGGCCTGTCATAAGCTCATGCTCCCTTTTGAAAGAATACATTGTCATGTACTGGACAAATCACTGTGAGTCTAGATATAAATTTGAAAAATAACCCCTTTTCCTCTCTTCATTTAAACAATTTGGGTGATTTACAGTATTGTCAAAAATAATGGAAAACTGTAATTGATCACAAATACCATGTACTTGCTTCAGCTCTTGCAATATCATAGAACTCTTGCATATAGTATACTTTTCTGAATATAAATTAGCCACTTAAGTAAATCTACATGGTTATTTATATTGTCACAATCAGATGATTGTCATTATCCAGTTGATAGGTTGCTGTACATCAAGAAGGCATGAGATAGAAGGAGAGTCATGAAAACACAAAAGGGCCAAAATGCTGTATTGTAGTAACAAACTCCATTTGTTCAGACTGATGGGTACTTTTTTGTTTCTGTCTGTGTTTACATGTTAACGTTAATGTACTGAAACTAATGCTGAACTGTGAGTCATCAGCATACAGCTGAAGAAGCACCAGGGGAGGCTGGGTCCAGCTCTCACCATGCCCACTCACGGAAAATGACACAGCGGGACATGAGTCAAGCTCACCGTTCTCACCAAGTTTCAAAAAGGCCTGTCTCCAC
Source organism: Sandelia bainsii (assembly GCA_032362345.1). Taxonomy (NCBI): domain Eukaryota; kingdom Metazoa; phylum Chordata; class Actinopteri; order Anabantiformes; family Anabantidae; genus Sandelia; species Sandelia bainsii. Next base: position 12,953,503 of record JAUMHL010000018.1, read on the forward strand.
CACTGGTGTGTGTTAGTAGGTAAATATGTGAGTTTTGAAGCTGCTCAGACAAATGGCTTGAAATAATTGATCTTGAGGAAACGGTTTTGAACTTGAAAAGTGGGGGCAGCAGGACTTCTAAGTCATGTGAACTTGTGAGTTTCAATTCCATTACTCCATAGTGTCTTCACAATCTTGCTTTACACTCTGTACAGCAATGTTTTTGAACTGATGTTTTCTTTATGTACCATAAGGTTTATACCTGTCATTGAACAGGTGAAAATCAATTTCCCGTTATCTTCTGTGTCTGATGGCTTAATTGACAATAAAATAAGTTTGCTGTTATTTTATCAGATTAAAACAAACACAGTCTTTAAGACCATAAATAAAGCTGCTTCAGTGTTGTGACATTCATGCATATTGGTTCACACAAACACACATGCACAGATTTATGATAATATTAGAACCAGTGCACTATTCTTGTCAGCCTTTGCTGCCATTTTGTTTGAAGAAGGTTGAAGAAAGTTGAAAGCTGCTTTTAAGCATTTCATCTGATATGCAAATGTTTATAAGTTGACGTCTTAAATGTCTCAGATGTCTTATTGTTAAATGCACTCGGTAACAGAAAATGCCTATGAATAACTGACTTATTTAGTCTTACTCTGTTAACATGGGACAAAACAAACAAAAAAGACATTGTTTTCACACATTCCATTTATTATTGGTTTCTTGACTGGATTTGATGGCTTCGTTTGGGAAACAATAATCTTTCTGGTTACAATGTGTTGACAATGTGTAATGAATGTAAACAAACTGTCGACTGCCACTAATCATTTTTTGCCAAATGTATTTGGTTTTATTGGTTTTTATGGGAGATCAAGATTAAACCAATGCACTTTCCTGTCACATAAAAAGAAAACACCCCTACTGTAGCTTGATTATTGAACCCACTGTCTCTGTGTGAAGTATCTATTTGTGTTTGCATCGGTTTTCTGGCTCAAAAGTCTGCAGGACTGTTGACAGTTAGGATTGGCATGAATGTGAGCAGTCAGACCAGCAGCTGGCTGCTTACTGGGTTCAAATAATTGGGTTGTAGGATGACCTATCTCACAACGTTTTGCTTTACACAGACACAAATCCAATGGTGTGTGCATCATCATCATGACATAACTGCAGCCCAAACATCTGGACACATTGCTTCTGTGTGTAAAAAGTTTTTTTTTCTATTTCTACAAATGTCACATACACACAAACAATATGCAACAAAGACAACATATACAATAGGTTGATGGAGCTATTTTCTGGGATTTTTGAACTTCAGACATAGACTATAAACTGGAGGTTTACAAACTACCTACACAACTAGTTACTACTACAAATGCAACTGCAATATTGCGGCATATTATGTTAGAAAATCACAAAGAATGGTGAGTGTATACTGCATTTGCTTTGTTATAAAAATAGAATGTACAGCACAAGAAAATTCTTAGGTGATATGAACTGGACAAGCAAAAAAGAGTGCCTGTGGCATTGCATTCAAGATGAAAACAGCAGCTATTGGATCTTATTAAGCACAGTGTGTAAGAGAAGCATGCACTGTCTTGATTTTATGCTGAAATAGCCATGTGAGTTTTTCAGTTAAAGCTCACTGCTGACCAGTGCATGTTCAAAACAGGCTTTTGGTACTGCAGTTTTGTACACACGTACACCTTCTTGTTGTGATCAGTGACTGAGAGGTAACAGATATTGCATGAGTTATTTAATATCATATTCAAGGTGAAAGATTATATGATGAAACAAGAGATTACTTGTGAATGATTTAGCATATGCAATAACCCACTTTGCAAAGTAATGGTAATGAAACAGACACAACCATGACTTCTCTAAAATGACAAAGGATTCATATTTTATGTGGCCTGAGCTTTATATCTAGATTTAGTGGTTGCCTTGAAAGAAGTGCTACAGCCTCTCAAACAACATTTGAATTCCTATTCAAACAGTATTTTCACTCTGTGACTCACATTATTTGAACACTTCAATAATTTAGTTGATGCGTTGGTGGTTCATTTGACATGCTCTTTTCTGTATTTACTGTAGCTGTGTGAAGTCCTTCCATATCTTCTCAGCACACTATCTGAGGAAAATCAAGAAATCAGCACTATTAGAGTGTATGAGTGAGGCATGCACATGCCAATATTACTAGAAGGTATTTTTTTAGCTTGCTCTTCCACTCTTTCTTTATCTCTCATGGAAAATGCCCAAAGACTGATATTGCTGTCAATTCTGAACAAATGGGTCACAAGGCTTCATGCTGTTGCTTAGATTACTGTATAATACCACAGTCAGTAGGCCAGGAAGGTGGTGTGGAGGGTGTTTTTACTTTCGGCATCCCTGCAAGCCCAGAGCTGCAGGTAACTCTGCAGTTTCACCCTAAAAAGCAAGGGCACACCCTCAGGGAGATGGGGGTGGAAATGATGCTTAGCCTCCACTATGGGTTTTTCTTTCCTTATCAAAGAACTTCATCCAGCTCTGCTTTCCCTCTGAAATGTCTGCAACCAGGCAGCTCAGTCAGATACTGCACCACTGGTTATTCCTCAGGGTGTTATACAGTACATCAGCTATAAGGCCAAGCAGATGTAGAGGCTGTCTTAACACTGGTTGTACACAGACACATTGCTACAGGCATACTTTGCCACAGACAGACATACATTTACAACAAATGGTGAATACAAATCCCCTGTCATCTCTGCATGGACGAGATTTCAATAATTATTGAATATAAGTTGATAATCACAGTGAAGATGTATATATAAAGCATGTCAGAAACAGAAACAGCTCTAGAGAAACAACAGGACTTTGACCCTGGAGACCACTGTTCATTTCCGGTTTGAAACAGTTTCTTATTGGAACCATGACACTGATGGTCCTTTAATATGTTTGTCTGTGACCTAATGGTTCAGTTATTTAGACTAACATTACATTTTTAAACACAATTTATTCAGCAAGTGTTGATTGATAAATAAAACACAGATACAGTGAGTGATACAGTGAGAGTTATAAATCTTTGACTGATATAATGAGAAACAAAGATAAAATACAGGAAACAGTACCAGAAGTACAATTTGCCTTCAAAATAAAAGTAATGTGTAATAGTGATTGTTCTGTACATGGTTTCCTCAACATGAATGCTTTGGGTACACCCCAGTCCCCTTAATTGATTGATGTTATTCCAGTCCTCCATCTTGAAGGACGTCAATGATGAGCTAGGATCGAGGAGTGATGTTTGGAGAGAGATAAGCAAGGATGTGATTGGACGTTGCAGCTGATTAGACTGATCTGAAACTGCAGTGCAGTTTTATCATGAAGTACACTTATAATATTAAAACAGAACCAATGTAAGACTATCAAGTTTTTATTTTGTTTTTAGATCCATCATCTTGATCGTGGATCTGTAGGTCTCAATGACAAAGAGCTGTGAATAACTATCTTTATACACTAGAAACAGGCTAGTTCGCTTTAACATCTGTAATTTCCTACAATGACTAACATCATTAAGACAGGTGAGTCAGAACAAGGGTATAGATATAGTCTTCTATATATTTACATTATTTACATTAGTTACATTTATTTGAGCTAATTTCGAAAAGTCAGTATAATCATAATTTGGATTAATGAATAATGAATTTAAAATTAATCAAAGGAATCTTATGTCCCCAAAAACCAATTTCCTTGGTTCATCACTCCTTGCATTTTTTTCTTGCATTTGTCCATTCATATTTTGTGGGAGGAACTAAGATGCAAGGAAAAGACGCAAGAGAGGAGAACATGGATGCAATTAATGGAATTGGGATGTACCCACTTAACTAAACTGGGTAAACAAAATTCTTCTTTTTCTTTTGAAAAAATGATTCAATAGAGTGAGTGACTTTTGTACAAAAAATTGGATATATATATATTATATAGATATTATATATATATCTGTATCTATATATATATTTTTCTCATTGTCCGACAACTCCACCAACACTTTAGTCACAGAAAAGAGTCTAATGAGACTCTAAAACTGTACACAGCAAAACAAACCTGTGCAATTCATGCAATTCAACATGTGCACTCAATGTACTGTACTGGAGGGTAGACACATATGACCTGTGTGTTTGTTTAGGTTGGTGGATTTGTTGATTTATTTGGATACGCTATGAATGAAAAATATTTATTATATTCATGATTAAGGATGCTGCTTTTTACACTGGTGTGAGATTAAAAAAACACAATACTCTACATCTCTGGTATGTACTACATGTAAATTTGATTAGGAAAAGATGAAATAACCACAAAACAAAGCAAGGAAAGGTCATGACAAACATAACCTCATGGCCATTAAAAGTTTGATTAATATGCTTAATGATGAATGTGTGGATATGGTTAAGTCTGAAGCAATGCCCCTCTGCACATGCCATTGCCACCTCAAACTTCAGAGGAGGGAGGGACGAGGGGGAGGAACGATCTCCTCAGTCTGTCTGTGGAGCAGGACAGTGACAGCAGCCTGTCGCTGAAGCTGCTCCTCTGTCTGGAGATGATGTTGTGTAGTGGATGCAGTGGATTTTCCATGGTTCACAGGGTCCTGCTCAGCGTCCGTCGCTCTGCCACAGATGAGGCTGTCTAGTCTATGCCCGCAACAGAGCCTGGCTTCCTCACCAGTTTGTCCAGACGTGAGGTGTCCTTTTTCTTTATGCTACCTCACCAGCACACCACTGCATAGAAGCGGGCGCTCGCCACAACAGTCTGATAGAACACTGCTTTTCTTTCAGCTTTTTGCAGATGTTGAAGGACGCCAGCCTTCTGAGGAAGTACAGTCAGCTTTGTCCTCTCCTGCACAGAGCTTTCGTCCAGTCCAGTTTATCATCCATTCCCAGGTATTTGTAGGTCTATACAATTTTCACACAGTCACCTCCAACTGTCACAGGCTCTGGGTGAGGCCTGGGACTCCTAAAGTCTACCACTCAACTTTTGCCGGTGTTAAGGTGCATGTGGTTGGATTCACACCATTCAACAAAGTCCTTGATTAGTTTCCTGCACTCCTTGTCCTGTCCACTCCCGATGCAGCCCACGATAGCAGTGTCATCAGTGAACTTTTGCACGTGGCAGGACTCCGAGTTGTATTGGAAGTCCGACACGTACAGGGTGAACAGGACCGTAGAAAGCATGGTCCCTTGCGGCGCTCCCGTGTTGCTGACCACAGTGTCAGAACTGCAGTCCCCCATACGCACATACTGAGGTCTGCCTGTCAGGTATTACTGAATACTACAGTGTCAAACAGTCACAATGTGACTGTGGACAATGTTTACATTCTTTGTTCCTTCTTTTTTCCCTACACTTTCAAATGCTCTATCATCTGTATGAGCTGAATGAGGTCTCCATACTCTTCTATTGAGAAATGTTAATTGGGTTTTTCAGCTTGCACTTCTGAGAGAGTGTCAGTACATCTACAGTCATCATTTTAGTGATTAATTTATTCACATCCACAGCCACTCAGTGACAGTTTCACTGCATACTATTAACAACAAGGTGAATCGATTCCACCAGCGATACCTTTCACCATGCACCATCATCTTAGCTAAATGTTTAGAGCTTAGTGCTCTTCATCTGGAAGCACAGAAGGTCAACAGAGATGGTTTTTATTTATAAAAAAGAAGGAAATTGTGTGAAGAGAAAGGAAGACACTTACAAGTCACATGTTGCTCTATACTGAAAGAATAAACTGAAAATAAGCCAAAAATATACATGAAACAGTTATATGAAAATTAATATTGATAAAGGAATAATATAGAGATGACCAGAAGCTGACAAACCTAATTGCAAAAAATATACAAATCATCTCATTCACATGAGACAAAACCTAAACAGAATTACAAATAGCTACAAAAAAGCATCTCAAGTCCCTTTGTTGATATGTTGATTAGATGAAAAGTTTATTTAACTTGTGTCTGAAAACTGAACCTGGATTCCTCCTTTACTGAGTGTTCTAACAGTTGTATGGCTCGCAATTTTAATTCTCTGATCCAATGTCCATCATTTAGTTTGGTTTGCAGTGGGGGTGAAGGGTGGGATGAGGCAGTCTTTTCTATTCTGCTCTAATCTGCTCCTATGTTCAGGGTGCATTGTGTTTTACCTGCATATATTTTGGGACAAGGGCACGGAATAATATAAACAACCTCTTGGGAGGTAAGTGATTTAAGATGGCCCGTCTTTTCACTTTTGGGATTTACAAAATCCTTGAGTTTGTGGGACAGAGGGCAGATAGAGGTTTGTGTATAGGGTTTGTGTCCACATGAGGGAGGTAGTATTATGTCCAATTGGTGTTAGAGCTGCTTTTTTCTGTAAAAATTGTGTAAAAAAGGACATGACAGTGTTTTAGGGGGAACAATATGATTTTATTTTCTAGAGTATGCACAGCAGAAAAAAACAGTTACTGTATCTGCATCAACACTTTGCTTTCTATATCTCCTCCATGGACCTGGCTGTCACCTCTTCGGCATTTGATGCCTGAAGAAGATCACTGAGTTCTGTTGCAGTAATATCAGCATCTGACTATAGCATCTTTGATATTCCAAAAAAGTTTTTTCAGTGGCAACTGGACTTGTTTCAGTTCCTTAAATACGTTTCGCCCTCCATTCCAGAGGGCTTTCTCAATCGAATTGACAACAAACAAGTCCAGTTGCCACTGAAAAACCTTTTTTGAGATAACCATGACCTGGATGACTGAGAATCTTCACAGACATCTTTGATATTGATCTTTCTCTCCATGTGAGCAAAAGAGCCTGTTTATATACTGTATATCAGACACCTTAAAAGCTTTAATGTTCCCATCTCTTGAAAACAATGCCATTTTCATTGTCTTTATCCCTTTGTGCATGTTTCAAATCCATTTTCACTGCTCATATTTGACAAGGATTTCTGCATTCTATCAGTAATGCAGTACAATATAAACACAAGATCGACCTGTCATCTGTGTTGAACCAGCACCTCTATGACATAATATAAAGACATTTCGAAGATAAAAAGTGCCACTAAGGGTAATGAAATGCATATTACGGAGATTCACGTTTTGTCACGTCATTGTAAGACTCACAAAATGTTAGAAAACTAGACTCAGTATGTAACGCAGTTTTAAAGATAAAACAATTTTGGGTGCTTTCGGTTCTAAGAAACAAAAACATTTCACTTTAAACTTTCATGGCTGAAGGGGTAAATGGGCAAAAAGAGAGAAAGTTTAGTGGTTCAGTGAAAAGGACTTACTAGAAGGAAGAAAAGACTAAGTCACTTTCATTGTCATCTTGCTTTATCTTAATGAGCTACTTCAAGAGAAACATGAAAACTGGCATTAGGTTAGGATAAAGAGGATAAATGCCATCTCCACTCTTTGATCTGCTTTCCCTCTATAATATTGTGGACAACTGGCAAACTGTAAAATGTAGGCTCAGGTCTTCTCTTGGAATCAGATCATTCATTCTCACAGGGGGTACAGTTTAAAGGCAGTTATTTTCAAATATTTTTTACATATGTCAACATATGGGCAGAAATAAAATTAATACAAAATGCAGGAACAAAAAGACTTAGGATATCATAATTATGCTATTTTGTTTTCTGTCATGGAGCTGTGGAATCCTAGCCATGCATTAAAATGGGTACTCTGTGTATTTTATGCAAATGTTTAGAGAAGATGATTTAATCAGATTATTTTGTGTTATTACATGTAGGGATGCATAGATATCCAAGGGAATCCCTGAGAGTGTTTGACAATATGTTACATTGATTGGTTCATGGCCTAAGTTCATATATTCTGCATTCACAAGCCAGAGGACAGGATTACTAATAACTAACACATATCCTATAACTGGAGGAAGTCCACAACACAGTGATCTAACAGGAAGCATGCCACTGACTTGCTCTACAGTGCAACTCAAAAGAAACAGCGGAAAAGCTTCAGGCCAGTTTTGATCAAAGCAAAGACTTATATCTATAATCTAAATCTGGACCGTAATCATTTATTACTAGTTTAACCATTTCATTAAATGAGTTCAATATCTGGCACCTGTGTACAATGACTGATAATTTACCAGTGCACACAACTGAGTGTTGTTGTTATTTGTTCAATAATAATTGTGAGTTGTAAAAGAAAAAAACAAAACAAATATTGAGATCCAGTAACCAAGCTATACAGGATTGTGTAAATGTCAGTATGATGGTGTTATCAAGTTAACATTTAGCATCACAGATATTTCAGTGCATTAGGCAAATACCATGCCCTATTAATGGGTGGAGGATGGTGGGGGTAAGGTTAGGTTTACGTTATGATTACTGTAATTGCCATAATTAGCAAAAAGCTTTAAATGTTCTATATATTCAGCTTTACTGTGGGAGTGATAAAATCTTTCTTCTTGTGACATGTAATTTGAGTGGGTACTCAGTGTTGGGACACACACTATAGAATACAATGAAAAATATAGATGTTGAATCAATTAATCACCATTCTGTAACATACACTACTCACAAAAAGTTAGGGATATTTGGCTTTCGGGTGAAATTTAAGGAAAACGTAAAAAGTTCACACTACA
>JAUMHL010000018.1:12971292-12981492 GCA_032362345.1 Sandelia bainsii
CGACCGTTCAGTCGCAGTAAACGAGTGAGAGAACATTTTTAAACTACACTTGAATGCAGATTATACACAGAACTCACGGACTGTATAATGTATAGATCGTTTATTTAAATTTTTTATGTTTTTTAAATATAATTTTATGTGATTCCTATCTTCTTCTTCTTCGTGTGAGACAGTTGTGACCTCTATTGACGAGCCGCCACTGGTGATGACATACAAAATGACTGGTGCAAGCAAACAATGCAAAGCGCTGCACTTACCATAGACACAGAGCAATATACTGTATGTGTTACTGTTCACTTTTCAAATTTCAACTACCTGAATAACAGTATAATACTTCAGGGAATTTATCACTAATACTTTGCTAACACTAACACTTTGGTCAGTGTTTGATGCTTTGTGCATAAATTAACTTGATTTGATGTAACACATTATCTTGTTCAATATATTTACAACATATTAACAAGAACCTGAATGATAATATATAATATACATAGATAGCAACTAGTAACAGATACTACACATAGTAACAAACTGGCTGACATAAAGTATTGCAATTCGTTAATTTGTCCAAAATCTCAAAATCATTGTCATTATTTGGGAATATGGGGTAGTTCCCAACCCCAAAATATCACTGACATGAAATCAGCAGGTTTGTGCCTGAAGATCTGCTACACAAATAAAGCCGTGACTTAACATGGCTACCAGATACATGTAGTGGCATAAGAAATATGGAAGAGCTAGGTTTGTCTAAAACTTTCTAAATGATGTAATACATGGGTAATTAAAATGCTAAACTACCTAATCAAAGATTTATTTCAACTAATCTGAAGTCAAAGAGTTCCCTTTTCTATTATGGCCTAATTAGCCAGGAGAATTAGCCTATCAGCAGTACAAAGACTGGGGGAGTGAGCAGCCCCAGGTCAGTACAGGCCTTTCTGTGTGAGACTTATTACATTCTTCCTCTGTGTCTTTTTTCCTGCTTTCCTCCCACATGCCACAGACATGCAAATAAGGTGAATTAGAGACTGTGACTGTGTAATAGATGTCCAAGTGACAAATCATGTCATTTATCTTGGTTAATGAATTGTGATGGAAGCCTCACATTGACTTTATAAATTAAGCTATGAATCACATATCATGCATGTGAAGAGTGTTGTTAGCTCATGGTTGGTGGCGGCTGATAATAATCTGGCCATCTATTCTGAGAAAAACTAGTTAAGAATGATTTGCAAAAATAGCAAATTGTGTTGTACACTCCAGTGTGGTGATTCTGTAAACATTTAGTTGTATTTTAAATGCTGCTTAATATTCAAAATGAGTGTCACAAATTACTAGGCCTTCTAGATTGAAATGTACTGCAGGATGTTTACAGAGCAGAAAAATTATGCAGTTGTTGTTTTATGTGGCTCAGGTGTTTTAGCTAACCTCAAAGCATCCTAAATAGTGCTATGTACTGAGCACATCCTGTTGAGGGTAAAAGCTGCATGCAACTGACTGCTTGATGAGATATCAAGGTGCTGTGTTATTAGAGAACTTGCAAAGCAATGGACCATGTAGGAAAGTGGTACTGAAGAGAATCAAAGATGTTCTCTTTCTTTTTCTTTCTTTGTTTTTCTTTCACACATCTAAATCTAAATGAGTGTAGAAAAATATAGGATATATATATATATTGCAACTGCATTAAGTTGTCTCTTCACATAATGAGCATATTTTGACAATTAACATAAATGACAAGTCAATATATCAATAAAATGTACCCAAACGATGGATTTTTATGCATCTAAGTATTTGACCTACAAAATCTAGTTTTGTTTTTTCCACCAGAATATTCAATCTTTTAGTGCAACATCCAATTTGTTTGAAGGTTAATAAAGAATTTTATGGGTTTTTATTTTTATTGTTTTAAGTACAGAAACACAATTATGTCACCAGTTTAGTTGCACAGGAATGTAACAGTTAGTCGGCCCAGGTTGTCATGCATGTTTGTTACATTTTTCCTGTAAGACCACTGAAAAGCTTTATATTGAGCAACTTTTTTGTCTCTTTCACTGAAGCACTGGACCAAATAACAAAACAGTCATCAAGCTGTGACAGAACTAAATTTAAAAACTTGTCTGATGTCATCTGGTGGCAAAGCATTTAAAACGCTTTTCACAACTTGCAGACCCCTGCTCATTTTTCTCACATTAATGTGAATTTGTTTGGACCACAATCATTTATGAACCAAAGTTATAACCAGAAGTTGTCTCTGTTGTACAGCTTCAGTCAAAGTTTGGACTCATTCAGTGGTCTCAATTTCCTGTTTGCAACCCTACCACTATTTTCAACTCCTCGTTTAGCAAGTTATTCTGCTTTTTTGTTGATAATGTAACTACATATATCGTTGAGGCATCAGCAAACACAGCAATTTGAGGCTTTTATAAAGATAATAAAACATTATTTCTGAAGGCAAAGGGTTGTAATGGCACCAAACAGCCACCTTGAAGTAACTACAGGAAACATATCTGATCTTTCATAAACAGAGCCAGTCATTTGTCATTTGTGTCAGAGTTGGGCCTGGAGAATAAAATGCTGATAATGAGTGTTTAATAAGTTTATCTTTGTTCAAAAATAATTTATTAGTAATACTCAAATTAATAAATGACATTTGTTAAGCACTGTTAAACCTTTCAGGCAAGTAAGTATTTGTTCACATTTTAGAAATGGTGTAATTTAAAGAGGCATTTTAGGGATTTTGCTCAATTACTGCACATCTGAGACATCTGCTGTCTTGAATGAATTCAGGAAACGTAAATCTTCAGTGTTGGCACTTGGTTTCATGACTTTTTATGGTTTAATTGGACAATGTAATTTAAAGTCCAATATAAAAAATGTAATTAATCATCTCAAGCTCTACTTTCATTTCAGTAAGATAAATGCTGTTTTCAGTTTTATTCATTTTTTGTGACTAACTGACTGAGCTAATCATTGAAAATAAAATTGTAAACTTTCAGACATCTATTACAAACACTTTTCCACTTTGATTATCCTGAACATTTGCTGTACTTTAATAGCATAATTACTGTAATTACACTTTACTTCCTGATTTAATGAAGGTTGTGCTGGCATATCTGCAAGTAACATTTTCTCTGTACAAATACAGAAGAAGATGGTCTGAATCACCTTCTTGAAGGGAACATATAATGATTCTCACCATTGTAATAGGTGAATTTTCACTGACTGAAAATTTTTTCACTTCATTGCACAACAGCTGATTATTTCTTTCAAAAAAAGTAAACCACTCAGCCTTTTCGAACCATTAATCTGTTCTGCTGGTGTTTGAAGGGGCTGATTGGTCCCATAGCTGTATGTTGCTGTCTGTATTATGAAAAACACAACCCTCTGAAATTCATCTTGCAACCCAAACCACATCAGCTAATTGACACTCAAACAAAGCTAGGAGCGCTGCAGTCTGCTGCACTGATTGATGGACGAACATGAAAAGTAGCCTGCCTTTTCCCATTGTGTGACTATTCAATCAAACCTAGGCCAGTGTGTCTGACTAGCATCAATATGCAGGGACCACTTTTCCCTGCTTCTGTGTGAGTCTGTCTGTTTTTCTTTGTTTGCCAAGGTGCTATCCATCTGTTCACCAGTGAACACTGCAAAAGAGTAGCTCACTGCATCTAATTTTCATGATTTTCGTCATTCCAAGAGCAGGGAAAGAAATCTTCAGAAAAGTATCTGTTGCAAGATTTCACTCTACTGTCCGTGTTTTAACTTATATTTACATGATCAGATTTCCATTTGTACTTGCTAACAGGCAGACTTTTTTAATAAAGTCAACTGAGATGTTAGCGGCATGTTTTTTTAAGCTCTGTCGTAAAACAATAAAGGGTAAAAACAGAGATAATTTGCTACATATGATTTCCACCGACTGTTTTATAACTGACTCTATACTTTCACTTCTGTGAAAAGTGATTTTAGCAAGTCCACCCATCATCATACTGAGTAACTTGGTTGTTTGACCAAGCTCACAATCCCAAATAGTTATTTTGTGATGTTTGTTTATATCAAGTACGGCAAAACAATGAAAATAATTCTCACTGTAAATAAGGTGTGATCTTGTACTTACTTAATGTCATCACAACTATACGGATATTAGAGCAGATGTTCTCGGTGAATGAAACACAGATAAACAAGTCCTGTCACTGTCTCACTGGAATACAACACCTGTCAGCACTCATCAGGCAGGAAGTATGTCAAAAGAACTTTAAGGAGCTAATCAATTTTAAGGACAAAGGAGCTCCTTTAACAGTTGAAAGTCTGCAGTATCTCTTCATTCCTGTGGAGATCTGGATGTTTGGGAATTCCAAATATTTGGGACCAGCACAATCATTCTATTCACATTTTGGACATGAAACGTGTTTTGTTACAGCTTGGTGGTGGATGGACAGATGTGTCATATCAGTTTCTCAAAATGAAAAATGAATTGCACTGTAGGTATAGACAATATGCCAACATCAAGTAAATGCATGGAATCAGTACTGAGTGGGTGCTTAATGAATATATGGTGAGGTTTTGTAAAATGTATTATAGTTCACTTCACATGAGAGCCCATTTATTGGTCAAGCATTCCTTTTGTGAATCAATGCAATCCCAGGTAGCTGACTGGTGTTTACTTCAGGAGCAATAGCACTGACAGTGCTATTGAGTTTAAAAGGGGAACTGCAGTCTAAATTCAAAATATTGGACAGAGCTTTCTTCCCCCACCCTTTCTGCACCAGATGTGAAGCTCACTCGAGTTTGAAATGGTGATGACAAGTCCTACACAGTATGTTAAGTTGCTCAGCAAATGTATACATTCACAGTGTTTGTTATTTAAAAATTATAAACCATTCTGTCAGTGTTAGCTTGATGCATGGCTAGCTATAAGTGCTGCAGCCAAAGCGGGGCCCATTATTATGATACCTTGAAAACACATTCTGGCGCTGGAGTTGCTACTTTCCAAGGCATCAAAAAAATATTGTTCAATTTATCAAGTAACTTCAAAATTATTTCAGATTGATTTCTGTCCCTGTTGCCACAGATGCAAATCTCTCTTATGAAATAATGAAATGCCCTCACCAGCATCAAGTAAATCCAGTGAGGTCTGGTCAGCAGGTCAGTCTACTCCTCTGGTGTGACTGACAGCATTTCATGTTTGCATGACAGCTCTAGCCAGCTTGCTGCTCTGATAAGCTGATAAGAACTGATAAACCTCAGTAAACGGTTTAGTTTTTGCACGTGTTCTCCATTTGTATGCTCTTTGTCTGTCTTCTTGTTATTTAGACAAGCTCAAAGTATCACTGTAAGGGTCTGTATCATGTCTGTATTTTGACTGTAATCCCTGTCATCAGTTTATGTCTGTTGAAATACACAAATTGACACAAACTGTTTAGAAGCATGGCAAAATTAGCAAGAGTCTACTAAAACGTCTAAAAGCCAAATGCAGTAAAATAGAAAAGTTGCTCAAATTTACTACCAACTTGCTGTTATTTCTAAACTTCGTGTTATTATCATGGATTGTTATTAATATTGCCTAACAAACATTAGAATGAGCTGTGTAATTGAGATTGGCAAGCTACTTTTCAAGCTTTAAAAGACAGAAAAAATTATAGAAATCTGATAGAAATCTGATTTTTCAAGTTTCAAGTTCAAAAAATGTTTTAAGACTAAACTTAATTAACATCTGTAACAGTGTCATTTACACTATCTGTAATGAAATCCCCAATTTAATAAAATTATATTTTCATGACTTTCATGGTCTTTTTAGCTCTTTGAACCTCTGTCACAGAGAAGTTAAGTTATCAGTATGAGTAAAGAGACGAAACCTGACTGGTTCTCCCATAAATATTTTGATCACTGATTCGATATATTTCTATAGAAACACGTTAAAGAATAAATTCAGAAAATAGAAAACTGAACCTTTTTCTTTTTTCAAGTCATAAGGACAATAATAGACAAAACTTAAAATGAGAAATGTTTACAATGTTTTCAAAAGAACAAATTTGCATTAAAAATGTTTTTTTTTTTACAAAAATAAAAATAATAATATTATTCAAAAGTTGTTATTAATTGCTCATATTTTCTAGATTATTAAATAATATGACTATTTTTTATCTCAGGTGTGCCAGACAGAAGAATGTGTGAGTGAAAGACAGTGTGAAAGAATGAGAGGTAAGTCCCTTGCTCATACAGCAATCGCTGACCATCTTGAGCTTCTCTGACAGTGATCAAGTGTGGCTTACCAGGACAGCTTAGGTGATCGTGGTGTCTGCAGAGGCAATTCATCATGCTATCAGGGAGCACAAAACTGATGAGTTGTTTTACGCTATAAAATGTAACAGCTGTGCTGTTGATATGAATAATATCAGTAGCCTGTACTTTTTAAATCAGTGTTCAGTTTATTTCACTAATGTAAATTTGAGAAATGTACTCATTTTTATTTATCTAAAATGTTAAAACTATGTTCACTTGAGTAAAGTGGCCTTTTGCACATTTGCATTCAGCAGTGTACATTCTCAGTAGTTCTACACAGAAGAAATTACCAGAAACAAACAAAAGTGTGTTCACTGAAATAACTATAATAATAAATATAGAAAATATATAATAATTCACAAAGAATCTCTCAAAGTGATACAAAATATATAACTTTGGATTATGTTTGGTCATTGTAGCATTGCAGAGTTCAGATCAGAGTCCCAACAGTATGACAATACTTAGTTCAGTTCTTGTCCTGCTATTTCTTGAGATCTTAAAATATAAAATGAAAATTAGTGTTGTCAGACCATTGTAGAGATTCTTTCAAAAAGCTGAAATAAGATGAGAAATTTGAGCATTTTTAATTGCTTTCCACAGCTTTTTTTACTTAAAGGTCAACTTTTTTTTTTTACAGTGTACTGGTTGAATCAATTTTATGCCATTTTAACTGCAACATGTCTTATGGTTGAAATACAACAATATTGTTCATTATCAGTTTTTTCTTTCTTTAAAGCATCCAGTCAGTTAAGGCTGGAACAATCGCTAAGAGACCAATTATAAATAATTCAAAACAGGTCTAAACAGTAAGGCAGGTGATGCCTCTGAGTCATGTGTTCATCAACTGTCAGATGTCTCCCCCAGCTACCTGCAAATCATCCACCGGCACTCACATGCACAATCACATTAGTTTTTTATTCAGCAGAACATCACTGTGGGTGACAAGCCCCATTAATGTGAACAACACATTCAATCAATTGTAAGCCACAGTAACAATAAAATAGCATTAGCATTTGTCAATAATCAGCTCTATGGAAAAGGAATGAAAGCTATTAAGTAGAAAAGCTGCTGAGGCAATTGTGTTTGAAATAGAAATAAAGCATCTAAAGTAACATTAAAGGAAGGAAAACCATAAAAACTAATAGGCCAACAGGTCTTGTGTAAGAGGACAGACACAACTAAAAAATGGATTCCAGAGCAAGACTATTAGTGAAATAGCATGCAAGAAGTGCATCTCTACATGTCCCGCAGGACTGTTTGTGTAGTCTGCTCCAGTTAAAGACACTTTTGTAAAAGACAACAGAATCATTTATTGAACTAACATTAAAATTTAATACTAAATGGCACTCCCGTGCTGTTTCCTATTGTTTTTTTCCAAATGGCTTGATAGCCTTTTATTGTTCCCATGTTGCTATATTATTATCTAGGGGCATTGAGCTATATTTCCTGTTTGTGTTATGTGTGTTGGGTTTCCCCTTTTACAGTGCCTCTCTCCTTTTCTTTCTCCTGCTATTGGCATCCATCTGTTTCTCAGAGCATTTGACTTGCACTTGTTTTCTGTCTTTGTGCGACTTGACTAGCTGTCTCATCCTCAGGAGATTTTGACATGATATTACATTATAGTTACGAGGTAATTCTGTGATGTGCTTCCTGAGGGAAATCTCTCAGATATAGAGTATGCCATTTTTACTAGAGGAAGCAGGTGTTTGCCTAGTTAAACCAAACAACAATATATTTAATTAAAAAAAACTGATACATAGTACCACCTTTGAGCCACTAGGGATTTTCAGCCCAAGAGGAGGTTAATTCATTGACAGAATAAGGTATGATTCCAGCAGTGACAGGTGTAGAGAAAGGCAGGTGCTGCCTTGTGATACTGTCATGAAATTTATGTCTCTCAGTGAGGGCCTTGCTTATAGCAGCTGCTGCAACCTTGCGAGGAGAAAGCTAAGAGGTTTTAATTAGGAGTAAGAGTGTCATTAATTACACATTTGTTCACACTTGCATCACTGTCTTACTGAGAACTTCCTTATACCTATGGACTCCTCCCCTTCTCCTTCCTTGTCAGTGCATTTAAGTACCTGAGAATTTACTCTATTGCCTACCGGGAAAAGGAAAGCAAATTTGTTAATTTGATGAATCACAATCCAACTCTCTTCATGCCACCCCTCCACCACAGTCTCCCAGATTGTTCAGCACACTTCCATCTTTGATCTAGGACCCCCATGGGGAGTCATATTTGAAAAGGCAGACCCAAGACAGCTCTTTCAGAGGGCCAGGATTTAAGTGAGTAGGGGGTATTGCAGTAGATTAGTCTCTTAAACGACTTGGGGAACAATGAGCAGAGAAATTTCTTATGAAAAGCACCTAGGTTCATTACTCTAACTAATTTAATTTTTCCCTTTTGTACAAATGAAATGATGAGGTCATAACTCACTGTGGAAACGTGAGATAGAGGCTGTTGCTGCCGACAATGTGATAAAGACATGTAATATGCTTAAGTTTCCAAGATTTATCCTTCATAGAGAAGAGACTTTAATCTTCCCATATAATATGCTGAACTATAATTAATATTCATCATACTTATAATATAGCTTTTCTATATTATTAATGTCATTCATAGACATTAGTTGCAAGGCAATATAGGCAACTAGTTGTACAGCAATCAAATGGAGCAGACAGAAAAGGATTATTATGAAAGTTACGTGAACTGGCCATTCTGAAACTTTCCTCCTGTGAAATACAACATTGTAGGTTGTTTGTAACAGCAGCAAAAACACTCAACACGTACACTTTACAGCATTTTAATACCCACAAAGTTTGCAAGGACGAGGTTGGGGTGGATGGGTGGCACAACAAAGCACAAGAATTTCACACAGCAGACCAGAGTTCAAGTTCAGCATAAGACAACTTTCTATTGATATTATTGTTATTATTACCAGTAACGTGACTGGCCTGAACATCATGTTTGTCACGTGACAAACATTGTGTAACCCCAACCCAATGTTAGGGTCATGTGAATTTAATAAAGCAGTAACTTTTAGGCAAACATAAATCTTGACCAAGCCTAACCATGTTTATTTAGTGCCTACTCCTAACCCGATAGACGTTTCTATGCCTAATCCCAAGCAAACTGCTTTGTTTGAACAGTTGTTGACCAGCGTTTTTAACCATTTAGTAGAAAAATAAGCATTAGGAGCTGCCATTTTAGTACCATTGTACATTTTGGCACATAATGTCAAAAGGAGTGCAATTTCAACATCTGCACTCTTACAACAAACTGTGACTTTGGTCGTATGAGAGGGCTGGGACAAACAACCTGTATGGGCATTAAAGTAGGAGAACTTCTTGCTATTTTTATACACACATACATTTATAAATGCATGCCAATGCATGTCTGAAAATGAACCTGACAAGGCTAAGCAATTTAGAGAACACTGATTGACAGTTAGTTGTAGATTTATTTTAAGTTTGATGGATTATTAATACATTCCCAAAATGTGAGCTATAAGCATTGTATTAGAGGTAACAGGTATCGAGCATCAAAGCTTGGTCATCTGAATGGGCTAATATTTTATGTATTTACATACATACATAAAACTCCGTGCTTTGTCAGATGGATTTCTCAAGAGGTTTTAAACAGAAATGTAACTTTTTCTACTGTATAAAATTGAATGAATTATAGGTAACACAGTTAACAAAGGCAAAATTTCAACACTAGAGCTACTTCCAGGAATGTACATGTGCTACAGACTGAAAAACTTCACCACCGGATGGCAGCAGCTAGAAGTAGTAATAGCAATGGGATGTTCCATCTCCCCCATCCTCTTCATTGGAGGGGAAGACATCCCCCTCATTGCAGACCAGCCTATCCGAAGTCTGGGAAGACACTATACATCTAGTCTCTCAGATAAGGACATG
>JAUMHL010000018.1:13008446-13034124 GCA_032362345.1 Sandelia bainsii
TGATCAATTTGATGTTATGAAATCTGCTTTTTTTTCACAAACATGGTCATTTCTATGTGTGTCCAAACTTTTGACTGATAGTGTATGTGAATCTACATGTTCCTTTTGTCTATTATTTGTTCATTGGGTGCAAATATGACTATAGGTCAGTCCTGCTGCCGTAAGGCTCAATGTCACTCCAGCATTTGGAGACTGAAGAAGATCCAAGGAATGATTATGAAAAACAAGATTGATATTCACTGTATTTAGCACAATTTCATTCCCCAGGCACAAGCAGGAGATTCTTAGAGAGAGTAGTCTGTCTGTCACTTTAGGAGCATGGTGTTACATTGTCAAGGAAATTACTTTTGAATATGTGCTGTTCACATGTTTCATGAGTTTCATAGGACTGGCTGACAATCTAACAGTGATCCATGGTTTTACCCTATAATCTGAACTACAACCCAGGTCTAAAACAAGCTAATCTGTCTGGTTTGTTAAAGTATAATTTAGATCCCTCTTGTGATAGACCTGACAACCTCTACACACTGTGCATAGCAGTTACATGTTTTAATATAAAAGTACACTATTAATATTTGTCACTCCAAAATATGCAAAAATATGGTATATAGCTGTGATAAACGTTGTGGATTCCCTGTATATTTGTAGGTGATCTCAGTTATTTTTATTTTGTAACCATTCAGAGGTGGACTTGCTGGTGTGTTTTGGATCATTAGATAACCATGCATATCTGATGAATAACCCAAGTGCTCTAGAGCTTGAGGTCACAAACTGATGGCCGGATTCTCCTTTAGAATTTTCTGGTAGAGCGCAGAATTCATGGTTCCATCAATTATGACAAGTTGTCCATGTCCTGAAGTTGCAAAACAGCCACAGACCATCACACTTTTTGGCAAATTTGAGATAAGCCTTTGTGTTCTTTTTGGTCAGCAGTAGCTTTTACCTTGGAACTCTTCCACAGATGCCATTTTTGCCCAGTCTCATTCTTATTGTTGAGGCTTGCAGATCTTTAGATGTTGTTCTGGGTTCCTTTATGACCTCCTGGATGAGTTGTTGTGCTCTTGGAGTAATTTTGGTAGGATGGCCACTCCTTGTTGCCTTAGTGCTCAGACAAGTGACCTTTGCACACTCTGAAAATATGTGAATTGAAGGCCAAATTACCTTTATATTTATGATTTAAATTTATGATCCACTTATGAGTTTGACCAATTGTGCACTAACCAATTCAATGCCAATGTGTGTATCACCTATAACATCACATTGCTAAAATCAGGGTGCTGTTAGTTTGTAAAATGAGCCCTGGAATGTCTTTAGGGCGGCTTCTTTGGCCCTATGATGCATGAATTATGAAGGCCTGAGTCAAAAGAAATTTCTTTATTCTTATTTGGACATGAAAACATGTGTGATTTTTACACACATGTCCACTCAAGTCAACTACATGCGCCTGAGCACTCAACATAAAACAGTATAAACTTAATGTCAAAATTTATTTAATTGTGTTTATGGTAACTCCATGAACAATTAGCTGTTTTTATGCTTTAGTGTCTATGTTTTTAAAATATCTCCAACAAGAAGAACATTATTGTCTCCATACTTCTTTATGGATACAGGACTGGTATTACCATGTCATTATACTAGAATTAAATATGCTTTCAGCAAAAAGAACAGGCATATTAGCCTCAGCATCTCTGAACACTTCTTTAAAACAAAAACCTCAGTTATATGCTCATGTCATTTCGTCAGACCTAGGTTGTATGAAAGTTAGAAAAGCATCCAGGGCACAGTGGCATGGTACCAGGTACTCACCACTGTTGCCACTATAATCATCACTAGAGTTGGAGAGAATTTCCTGGACTATTTCATAAACTTCTCTATTCTTTGCTGCATTCACGATATATGATACAAAATATGACAAAATGATAACTTTTACTCAGACAAACTACAACCAATATGCACACAACTCTATTTTTTAAATGAATAAAATACAGCAAAAATATACTGCTTTACAACCAAAACAATTACAAGAAAAGGTTAAGCAATTACATAACTTGAGTCAGAAATATGAAATAAGATGCATGATGTCCACTTCACTGGACCCATGGGTAATTGTAATTTACTACTTATTTGAAATAAAATTTTCATAGACAAAAGAATGATCTTATTACACAGATGTTGAGGTATATCATCATAGTTTTTATAAGAGCTTAAGTTTAACCCATACTGTTCCCCACTGTCTTACATGCAAACACACGCGCAGAAAAAAAGGAGCTGTCACATTGTAACAGTGCACATTTTTCATCAGTGATTCAATTATGAAAAGCAAATGTTGAGTCATCGAAATGTACTCAATGGAAATAAAATACAAATACAAATATGTGTGGCACTATGCATTTGAGGCATTTTGTTACACAGTAATGGCATAATGTTGACAAGGGAAGTGAAGCTAAATTATATTCTTCTGAGAACATAAATGGAGAGAGAAACCGAGAAATATGAAATGGCTCAAGTGTAATATGGGTGGATTTGCATACTATAACATAAAGTAAATAAATGTTACTGAAATAGCTTGTCAATAAATACAGTTATGCAGTCCATTTTGTTTCCATGTTTGTAATATACTGTTTTTTAAGTGTAATGCCAGTTTAATTTAAACATAGTGAACCTTATTTTAATTTTCAACTAACAATTAGGTTATGCTTTAATTAGAGGAAAATAATTATTTTGGATGATGTGACAACCCATTAGTAAACTTAAGTGTACCATTAACACCAAGTCTGTGGATTTTGGAAATGTCTCCCTGCCAGCCTGTCCTTTGCCTCGTCCTTTCAACATGGCGTAATTTGAACTGTTACAGTTCATACTACTCTGTTTCACCCTAATCACAGTGCTGCCAAGATGTCAGAATCTTGTTAGCCACTGAAAAGCCACCAAATCTTAGCCCTGGTGCCTACAGCTTTGCCACTATGAGACAAACTGTTGTATGGTGTGTGTCTGTCTGTAGCATCTGTCAGTGCCAGTGGTGGTGCCAAAGACTTATCTCCTGTTAGCTACAGTCATTTGCATATGTCCTTGCAGTTGTTTGGCATGAGCTCATAATGACAAGAGTGGGCAAGAAGACTTGTAAGACTGCTAAGAAAACAGTTATGACAGATCCTGTTCATCTGCATGTGATTTAGTCTGATTTTGTGTTTTTTTCTTTTAAATGGTGTTAATCTTGGACATTGACCAAGTAGCACTTACACAACTCAGAAAGTGTAGTCATTATTGTGTCTATGGGTCTTTGAGTGACATTCTTTACTTGAGCTGCCTGTGGTAGTTGATTAAAAGGTGTTTTTTTCTGTCTTAAAGGTGGTAAACAGGATTTTCAGGTATTTCAGACCCTTAAATTGAAGTGCAGTTAAACCAGTAATACTGTGAGGTGCTTCTCCAGCATGCAGTTGATCCAGGGCTTATTGTTGAAGGACCTGCTAAACAAGAAGAAGAAGGCCTTCTTGGAGAAAGACAATGACCAGGTGAAGTTGGTGCAACGAGACCTGAAGTTGAGACTGGGGGAGAGAAAAGACGCGTACAGGAGGAAGCTGGACAACCAACTCCAGCAAAACAGCATGAAGCATGTGTGGTCTGGAATGAAAAAGATCACAGATTTCAAAGAAAAGATTTACAGCAGGACCCCAAACAGCCCTTCTTCCTCCACCTCCAGACACTCAGCTGCCTCTTCCCCTCCCGGACATACAGACGACACGTCATCTTAATCCTCCTCCTCCTCCAGATACTTAGCTACCCCCTCCTCCTCATCCAGGCACACAGACAACACACCAATCACAACATCTCCACTGTCACCCCTTTTACACTCACACCCCTCCAGTAATGAATATAATAAATATAAGAGACTGTCATCAAATCACACCCGTCATTGGGGACACCATGAAAAATTGGATTCCACCATCACGCTCCTCCCCTTCCTCCAACATGTCTCGTCCCACTGCCTAAATGATTACAGATCAGTCACCCTCACCTCACATGTCATGAAAGTCCTGAAGAGCCTGGTACCGATCTATTTGAGGCTGCAGGTGGAAACATCTTCAGGCCTACTACAGTTTGCCTATAGCCCCACAGCACTGTGAGGGTCATGTTTTTTGACTTCTCCAGCACCTTTGATAAAATCCGGCCGGTCCTGCTGAGAAAGAAGCTCCTGAAGATTCAGGTACATTCCTCCACACCTGGTGTCACCTGTCAAAGCCATTCTGTTAGGTGTGTTTGCAGCAGGGGCATGTGGCAGCATTCCCATATTTTCTGGTGTTGTACTGAGCTGTTCGAAAGGGAACATCCTAGTTATGCAGTTAGTCTTCGTTTAGCCCATTACAGAAGAATAGCTCATACTGAATAGACATACTGTTACTAATTCTTATCTATTGCTACTTGTTCCTCTCTTAAAACACTAATATGATGTCCCAAATTATTCACTCTATGCAATGGCGGAAGCTAAACACTACAGAGGTGACTATTTACAAATACATTCTACACAAAATTTCTCTCTTCACATGTAACTTAACTGGCTGGTTAACACTCCTACATTTGGAACATATTGATTCAGAACATTAGCACCATTAACACCAGCACCATTTACTAGAACAAAGTTACAATCCACAAACAAGGTTTCTAGACTTCCATGCGCAGCCTGACAATTCTCTACCTGAAATTTGCCACTACAAACACATCTCAAAAATACAGAAAAAAACATGACCAAATACATCTCACACACTTCCATCAGTGGTAAAATAGACTGGAATGTGAAACCTGTGGATCAGTAAAGCAGAGACAGCAACAAGTGTCTTGCTTATGGCAAAACTAACATACATTTACATAAAAGTTTATGTTATTCCAGTAAAGTGACAGATTTTTCCACCTCTAAACTCAACCTTAAAATGAGATTTGTGCAACATAAGACTGAATTAGATATATGGAATCAGTCGAGGTCCAAAGTACACAGAAGTTAGCTGATCCTTTCATTGTTTTCATTGTTGGTGTGCATATGTGGACTGTTAAAAATATAAATAATTTAGAAAATTGTAATAAATATCAGTGTGACAAAAAATAGAAGTAAAAACGGAAGTAAGGAGTGGGCAAGGATTAGTCAAGGATTATTGATGATTAAACAAAAATTCTAATTTACAGTATAGGTTTGTTGATAAAAAAATATATAATATGATTAATAATTTGTATATAGGACCTATACAGAAAAACTTTCAGTTTGAATTGAGAAACTCAGTAGGAATAAACCTACAAAAAAATAGTTTTTTCCTCTGCTTAAGTAGAGAGAGGGTGCAGGGCCCAGTACTTTTGAAAATAACTTTTGTAAAATAAAGTTAGTGTGGATACTTGTTGTTTTGTTGTTAGTGATTAAAAGAAGATAATAATGGGCTCAGGATCTTATTTTGAAGCCTGAAGTTTAACAGTCTAAAAGTACAAACTCCATTTCTAGAAAAGTTGTGACTTTTTCTAAAATGCAAAAAAAATAAAAAAAATCTGATGTCCATTATCTTGAATTTCTATCAGACAAAAGAGAAAAGATTTTCAGTGTTTTCACTGAAAAACTTTAAATATAAGCAAATTTAGAGTTATTGGAGTCAATAAACTCCAGAACTATAAAATTAAAATGCCTCAGGAAAAGGGATAAGAAAGTAGGAGGAAGTGGTATAAGTTCAAAGAAAGATGGTATTATTATTTCTCCTTGGATATCCTGGTGTGAATTTGCCAGAGACATTTGTCTGAAGTAATAGCTTTGTCAGTTATGTCATTGACTCACCATGGGAGACAGTCAAGGAGGGATTACATTTTTTGGGCACTCTATCATTACAATTCGAGAACTGCTGACTTGGATATTAGCTCCCAATAGGGAACATCGCTTTCAATCCCTCCCACAGAGCATACTGTTAATATTTCACAAAAAAGGAATGGGGTATAAATGAAACCAAACAATTATGTTGTGTTTACATGAAAAACAATGTTAGAATGTTAAGGTTTCAAACAAGAGAAACTTGTTTTATTCCTTTCTCCCTTCTGGATGCTTTGAGTAATTCATCCCCTGTGGAGCAATGCTACTCAAACTGAGCTTCATTTAAAAAGGCACTATAATATAATATAAATTAAATATAAATTTCATGCTAGTTTGCTTGACAAACTGATTCACAGACTCACATTGAGGTTTGCACTAACCCTTGCCACAGTGGGCAGAATACAACATTGTTTGGTGCCTCAGAGTATACTGTATTAGGACTCAATTTTGATATTTCAGACCTGATTTTATTTTGTTTATTTATGATCCCATTGGGCTCTGCACCACCACCAACAACAAAAAAATCCCATACAATTAATCCAGGTGTCATTTTTGGATCATTTTTATTCTGGCTTGTACAATCATTGAAACACTGACTGTACTACCTGATTCCATACTATGTGTATTTCAAAATTAATATGGTATCTTTTATTTGGGAATTTGTAGATCATAGTGTAATTCTCTTTATGTGGCTTTCAGCTTTGTCTTTCTTTCAGCAGCGAAGCTCAATTTTAAGATTATCTGAATTTTCTCCTTGTTATCATGTCAAACTTAATTGGACCTATATTACTTGTAGGCTACTCACTTGCACTTAACTGTTTTGGCAAAAACAGTGTGAGTGTGTGTGTCAGTATTATCATGATTAACTATACCATGATAATAACTGTAAATATAATCAGGAAAGTAAATTTTCATACCATTTCATGTCTAATCCAGTTTTTTTTTTTATCATTCTTCTGATGGGGTAGGCAGTACTTCAGTTGGTAGAGTAATTATTGTGTTACAAATTGTTGTGTGCCATGGTGTTTTGGTTCCTGTTAAAGTATGGAGAGTCCAAAGATCTTATGCACTGATAGTTTTATATGTGCATGTTTATCTATGTGTGTTGGCAGTGGGTAATGTTTGCAGCCAGTTCGCTTTTTCTGTCAGACTTCATTGGTGATAGGAGTGTGTACTATGAACAGTTAATAGTAGTGACACTGAGCAAGTGTTAAAATGTCTCATTTAATATTACCCTCTCTGCATGAACAAAGACAAAAATAAAGATATCCATGTCAAGAATTAATCATTAAGGAATCTAATTCAATCATAGTAGCACCAAAAGATAAAAGGTGCTGCACTGTAGTTTGTGGTCAATGATCAGTATTGCATATAACCTAAATAGGAGTTGAATACAGAATAAGTTGAGCAGACAGTAGCTGAAATGGCAATTCATTACCTACATGTAGCTCCATGGATGTAGCATAGTAGTAGCCTGTGTTTACATCAGCCACCTGTTCAGCTGTAAATGGACACTTTTTTACAATCTGTGTGCACACATGTAAGATGCTACCATCCCAGGGCTAAAAATTCTTACTTATTTTTTAATTGTTGCATATAGTGTATATGTATGTATACAGCCTTAAGAAATCTTAATAAAAAAAAACAACAACAAAAAAACTTTTCCCATAATCGATCACCGTTGTATATCACATCATGAGTCAATGTATTTTAGTGGAAGAAGAGGCGCTGAAAATGTTGGAAAGATAGTAATACTGTACATATTCTTTATGGCTTTGAAATTTGTGCTTGGACTTGAAGACAGTTAACAGAGTATGGTTTCCAACTCAGGAAAGGTTAAGTAGATATATTTTTCCACTCTTTGAATCTCAAGTTAATGTGAGCTATGCCCCCCAAATGTTGCCCAGCTGGAGCACAGCTCTGTCTCCTTCACTAGTTACCACTTGTGTTTTGAACATTGCAGCTTTCAGGCACGGTATCATACTGACCAAACAACTATATCAACAATCTAGTTCTTTTTCTTTGACTGTAACAAACTATGCATTTCCCAGTTGAAGAGGAGAGGGGCACATTTTTCACATGTGTAAAACCACATGTGACATTGTCCTCTAATTGTTGTCCTAAAGGCTTTTCAACATATCAAGCGGGTAGATATTGCATGCAAATCCAGTTTCTACAGTGAATCAATGGGCTGTGGTCAGGATACCTCCAGCACCATCAAAGCTGTCTCTACATTGTTATTTTCAGCAAATAATTTATTCTTGAGAGTCACATGATTTTTTTGTGTTGACTAGTTTAATAAAAGGAGGTTTTTATTTTGCTTCTTAAATGCAATATCTGCAGCAATTCTACAGACATGAAATGCATGTAATCTCTTAAGTAAAAAAAATATAAGGCAACAGATTGGCTCATGAAAAGACATTTCTTGTAGGCTGCTTAGCCTGTAAGTCACTGTAGATCACAGCAACTGTGGTTTTGAGATTCGTATTTTTCCTTTCAAGTTACTTTTACTCCCTTGCAATTAAAAAGGAACAAGTGTATTTTCCCCTGCTGATTCAGACAGAGAAAGGTCTATATCTTTAAGCCCTGCATACATTTCTATTTAAAAGTACATATGGAGTGTTCTAAGCAATTTTAAATGAGTGAAATTGCATTTAACACACCAATATTAACCACCGGTAGCTGATCCGTAATTCATTTTCATAGCACAGTATAGTGTATTTCTATGTATGACAAAGGTTTCATGCACATTGTGTATACTATGCAATTATGTTGTCTTAGCATCTTAATTGGGGTGCTGGGCCACAGGTGCAAAATAGTACCGTAAGTCAACCACAAGTAAAAAGTTTTTCCTCAAGTATAAGCTGCTATTTCATTCATGAGAATGTTCTCAAGAGCTATCTATAATGAATGCTGAAGCCATGGCCTTTTTGCTATGAGGTTTTGACATGAAAGAAGGCTACCTCTAAACCAGTGTAGGATTGATATAAAAAGACATCTGGAGTGCCTTCAAAGAAAACCATGCATCCTATTTATTACATCTGTGCACACAGATTTACTCCACCCTTGACTTCAAAGTTTACAGATAACATTTGAGAGCACCTGGTAGGTTAACTTGTTCCTGAATTGTATTTGTAAAGTAATTTGAATACTTGCAGTTTCCTCACTTACTTAATCACAACATACAAGTCCACAAGGTTATTTTCTGAGATTTTCTTGATTTAAACGTTCATCTAGCAGTAGTCACACATGACAAAGTTCTGACCTTTATCTATAGGTCCCTGCATTTTCTGTGCAACACTGGCAATTCTAAAGTGGGGTGTGATTGATAAATATCTTCAGTAGCTTGTATATGTTTTTAAATTAAAATTAGTCTTAAAAGCTGTGTCTTTTTGTGTATATTTGTTCCCGAATTTCCCTGGATTTAATTCACTTTTATTTATATAGTCCTCATTTCATTGTCAGTTTACATACAAGATCACCTTACAAAATGCAAATCCCCAGCAAATGCCTATTGAACAAGCACTAGGCAGCAGTGAGCCTGAAGTGGGAGCTGGTTCCATTCCAGAGCTTGAGAGCTAAAGACTCTGCCTCCCATTCTACATTTGGAAACTCTGTGAACCACAAGTAGACCTGTACTCTGAGAGTGAAGTGTTCTTCTTCTTCTTCTTCTTCTTTCGACTGCTCCCTTTAGGAGTCGCCACAGTGGATCATCTGCCTCCATCTCGTCCTATCCCTAGAATCCTGCTCTGTCACACCAACCATCTGCATGAGAGTGAAGTGTTCAATTGGGATAATATAATAATGCCATGAGGTCTTACAGATATGTTGGAGTTTGAGCATTAAGGACATAATTGCAAATATAACCATAATTTGTAATACTTGGATGAAAATCCTTTGCAGTCAGTGACTCCCTGAAGTCTGGAGATCATGGACATCAACAAAATTCCGAGTTTCCTCCCTGGAGATGCTTTGCCAGCCCTTCACTGCAGCCGCCTTCAGTTGCTGCTTGTTTCTGCAGGTTTTGCCTTCAGTTAACTGAAAAGCTGCTCTATTGGGTTGAGATCAGGTGACTGACTTGGCAATTGAAGAATATTCAATTTCTTTGCCTTCAAAAGTCTTGGATTGCTTTTGCAGTATGTTTAGGTTCATTATCCATAAGCACTATACTGAACTGTCCTATTAGTTTTGTAGCACTTGGCTAAATGTAAGCAGAGAGTGTAGCCCTATACATCTCAGAATTCATCTTTTGTGATAGCATTCACATCATCAATAAACATGAGTGAGCCAGTTCCAGCCATACATGCCATGCCATAGTAATGCCTCCACTATGTTTGACTCATGATGTGATATGCTTTGGATCATGAACTGTTCCTTTTCCTTACCATACTTTTTTCTTCCCATCACTCTGGTACAAGTTAATCTTGGTGTCATCAGTACAAAGAATCTCATTCCAAAACATGGGAGGCTTTTATAGTCCCCTTGGACTTCATATTGGTAGCTCCAGTCAAACAGCTGCCAAAAGCCAACTCAATACCTGATATCAACTCTTTACCTTTTATCTGCTTCATTTGTCATGAAGTAATGAGGGAATGGACCACACCCGGTCAGTTAACTTCTGATTTCCTGATTTCCCTGTTGACCTGTAAGTCACCTTGTTGTTTTTCTGACCTGTATCCTGGCTTTGGATTTTGGATTGTGGATATTTGGTGAAGTGGATTTTGGATATTTGGATTGGATTTTCTAATTAAATATTTTAAAGAAAGCATATAGTCAGCCAAATAATTAAAACGCTATTTGTTGTATTCAGCCTGTAAGTTACTGTAGGCACTGTAGATACCTCAATTTAATGATATGTATACTTTAATGCACACAGTTAGGAATTTTAGCATTTTATGAAGTAATTAATTTTGAGATTTTGGAGCCAGGTGCTGCAGTTGCTCCCCAACGACTGCAAGAACTCAGGGCATCACTATAAACCTGCATTTGTTAATACACTGGATAAAATTGAGGGCAAATGGTCTTGGAAAAGACATATTAAATTGGAAACATAAGGAATCTGACTCTAATTTAAAGACATAAGACTCAACTGTGTTATGTTCAATGACAATAACATAAACAAATACAAAAACATGTCAGAGCCCTTCTCCCACCTCTTCTGTTGATGTTTGATAGAGAAAATCAGTCAATATGGTCAATATGGTCATCTTTCATTCTGCTTACTCTGGGTGGTGGGCAAGGGCAGGTATTTCAGGAGAGTCATACTTCTTTCTGTCTTCACCACTAATGAGACAAATGAGCACATTGTGCTACTGCTTGGCCACGCATGCTTAAGTGGGCAGCAACAGAAGAAACAAGAAGAGAGAGAAAGAAATAATTTAAATATCTATTGTGTTCTATAGTGTCATTCCTATAAATTCTTGTGTATTCTGTAATGGATGGAATGTCTACATGATGGGGCTGACTTGTGTGTTGTTCACTTAAGTACAGCTACTGGAAACACTTGCTCAGCTGAGATGCACAAATATCTTCAACTCCATCCTCCAACTTTATCAATTCAGGAAATAAAGGGGTGTTGCTAATACACTTTACCACTTTTATGTTGATTATGTTTGATTTAGTTAATTAGAAGGTAATTTTACACATTACTGATACAAAACATATTTTAGCTGTTGCACACAGAATTAGATGAACTGTAGTGTTAACAAGGAAAATTAATTGATTTTATTTTGATGTACCATGTGTCAAAAAGTTAAAATAGCTTAAAGATAAGAGGACAATTGTATCAATCAATAATGTAACATGGCAGTGGAGGTTTGGACATTTAATATTGAAAACTGCTTGTTATAAACCATTTTATGGGTATTATAAGATCCCTCTAGAATTAGGTCACAGCTTTTTTTGAAAATCTGCATACATTTTCTGTTTTGTAAAAGGAACATGTTTGAATCATAAACTAGAAGTATAGTATTTACCAAATTAAGTGAAATTTAGTGAATTTAAGGGCCATTTTACATTCTTTTTGCTCTTTTGATTTGGAAGAAAATGTTTTTAAAAATGGAAATAGTATTAATAATAATAAATAATCTCTTTGGGTTTGCAGCTTAACTTTTAGAACTACAAGTTTCAACCTAACTACAGCTCAGGCATAACGTCCGCCTATGTCTAATGTATAATGTCCTCTTAGGGGCTTTGTGGCATTTGTAGAAGGAAAAAACAAGAGGACAGGAAGGTGTCAATGCAGACAAGAGTCCTGCATGGGTCTAATTTTGCAAACCTAAATTATCAGAGCTCTGCACTGGCCCAATCCTTTTATCATACTCATCTCTATATCAAATCTGGACCTGAATCAACCCATACATGTTCTGTAGTTTCCTCTCTTCTCTTCGCCCCTCGCTATTTTTTCTCACTTTCTTTATTTTGCAATATGTATCACAGTGAAATGCATTATGTGACAGTAATAATTGTGTACTGTATATAAATACATAGATTAAACAAAGCTTTGAGGCAAAATATTTGTATCGAGACATTTTAGAGTATCAAATTTCCTGAGGAATTCAGCCCTAATATTGGCAAAGCAATAGAATTTGCTTTGTGAATTAATAATGAAAATAAAACCTGTCTAATAAAACAAACAAACAAAAAAAAATAATTTAAATAATTAGGTACATGTTTAGAATTGTCATTAAAATTGCTTACTAGAGTTTTAAGAATAATTTAAGCTATTGTGCTGGAGAAGTAAGAATAGTTTGTATGTATGTAAAACATAAAGGTTGTCTGTTGACCATACTGTATTTGACATGTTTCCTACAGCACTAAAAACAGAAAAAGTGTTTTCATCATGTTTTTAATAGATGTAACACTTTCTGGTCAAATCAGTTTTAGACAGTTATGCCTGCACACAGGGATCTAATGTTACAATGCCTAAACTTCAGATTTAGAATTTTGAACAACACCTGATTCATGCATGAGTTATAATGTCCATAGCATTTATACTTACCATTATGTCCCTTTTTACCATGCCATCTTTACTGTGTTTTTTCTGTCTGTCTTCTGAAATTTGTGAATGCTGTGAAGAGTGTGGGAAAGCTGTGTTTTTCTGGAAAAGAGACCTGTATCTATGTATCACTCCAAAAGGCTAATAAAAGTTGCTGACCTTAAAAAAGACATCCAATGGCTTTCTGATGAGCTTAGAAGGAAAAGATGCTCTTCTGTCCAGTGCTATGGATCTGGCAGTTGATTACTCCAAAAGGTCTGCTTTGGTTAATACAACCATCTAGTTCTGTGGGATTCCACCATCTGGCCACATTCCTCCACCTGTTCCACTCCTAACCAACAGCAGTCTTGAACTGAGGTTGTGGTCCGCAGTAACGCTCTCTTCTATATGAGCAGTGTTGCCAGATATTAAATGCTGAAGTATCGTACCAGCAGTTTAAAATTATTGTATTTTGAGGAAAATTATTGTACGCACGCAATTTGCATTCTGATGTGGCTCAGACAACCTGCTTCAATAACACATCATAGACTGTGCATATTATAGTCTATAATGCAATTTTTACCTACAGAACGATTGTAAAACCACCTCTGGGCAGAGCAGTGCCTCTGCCTGTGTGGAGTGCAGGATGTACCCTTCCGCGCTCAAACCACTCATCATTGTTTACGTCGTGTGTCACCACGTGTTACATCGTGCGTTGACTGAATGTAAAGACGTGTGATTGCGCATAAACAAGCGCAGTATGTCTGCGCAGGATGAAAAAAAAGATCTGTACCTTGTCCTGCTAATGTAATAATGTAGCCATAAAATGACGGGGTCAAATTATCGTACATTAAGTGATTTTTGGAATTATTGATCGTACATTGTACAGAGGGTAAAATTATCGTATGTCTGGCAACACTGTATATGAGGTAAGAGGTATTACACCGTTATGGCCAACACAGGCTGTGTATAATGCACATCATTGTGATCTAGGAATACAGCGGTCCTAGCAAACGGATCAGACTTTTACTACAGTAAAATTTAAATCTGGCAACATATCTGATGCAGGTCTCAGCATGAGGACGATATGTGGAAAAGTATATAGTATAATTTGCTATTACATTCTGACCGATCTTGACTCTGTGCCAGGGACAATTAATAATCATGAATTATTAATGTTACAGCTGTTGTAACACCTGCAGAAATGCACAGAAGCTCTCACTTTGGAGATGTTTTTATGGATCCTTTTACTGGGCGATGGCTACAGGTGTTTAATAAACTCACAGGAAATAATTCTACATACAGCCAGAAACTACAAACTAAACCTGAGTGACTTAATGATTTTTTGATAAAACCCAGATTACACATGGGATGAGGAGACATTTTGTTAAATATCATTCATCTAATGCGCTGTACTCTGTTTTAATCATAGTAAAAGTAGAATTTTATGGACAGATCTGTTTATAATAGATGTGAAAACACAGAACAAAGTCAATGAGGCAAGGTACAGCTTACAGGAAAGTTCTGTTCTGTGATTTTGGTAAATCTGTGCACGTATAGCCAAGCAAATTACATCCTTTGTTCTCTGTCTTATGACCAAAGGTTATTGTTCAGATGTTGTTCTGCAGTGTGCAGAGAAAGTCTGATTAATCTATAGGCCTGGGCTGAGTCTATATTTTTCAAGAAATGTCTTAGAGTATTGCGCTTATTTTCCGTGAGATGTCCTGAAGTAGAGTGAGAGGAGGTGGTGTCTCACCTGAGATGTTCATATAACACCAGACTCTAGGAAAGCTTTTTTTAAAGCTGTGAATATGTTACAAAAAGCATTGATAATGAGGAAAATGTTACTTTCCCTTTACTTAATATCTCCCTGTCAGTCATTTGTACACTGAAAATATGAAACAAATCAGTGACTCAAAAAAGTGGAGTCACATGATGTGCATCAAATGCTGTGCTGCAGCTGATTGGTGTATGATGCACTCACCTCTGAACAATCAGAGAGGACTACATGACATCACCTCTAATAACACATCAGCTTATTTTGGGTTTCAGAAAATAGTGTTTAGGTGATATCAACACTAATGTTTAAGATGGAGTATGTTTTTACCAGCATGAATCTGAATCAGTGATAACCTATTGTGTGTGCATGTGTGTGTTTATGCTTGTCAAGTGTACGCATAAGCATGTGTGCATTCTAAACACTTTTCAATCCAAATTGCACACCTGGACCAAATCTGGATCCCAAACCCAGAAAGATACAGATTTCTAAACTGGGAAACAAAAAACAATATTAACAGCTGGATTACCTGGGGAATTGACACTGACATCTGCCAGCCTTGGTTCCCAATGGAAATGAACATGTGCTCCCACTGTAGTCCTTCTGGTCTCCTTCAACAGGAGAGACTTGACTATCCCATCAGGTTGGGCACCTTCTGCCCAACTCTCCAAACATTCTGTAATAACAAAAGTAATTTACAATCACAGCACAATTACTAAGTATTTTGAAATGTAGCTTCATGCTTTGTATCTCAGCTCTTTTGAAGGTAATTTGTCATTCCATGTGATTGAATGTAAAATGATAGTAATGTGTTCAGCTGGTTGTGTAGCTTTTCTGAAGCCTACACAATATTCTAAACATACAATAAATGGGTTGCATAAGGTCAATGTTTTTTAACTAGTGCCTGTTCCTCATCTTGCTGCTCACATATTCCCTATAATAGACAGTTTAATTGCAGAACTCTACTTCTCCACTGCTTTTATCAACATTATAAAGTCTCTGCATCCATATTTAAAACTGTATCAAAATACTAACAAACCACTAGCAATTTGTACTGGTTTTATTTGCCTAACAGCCTATTATGGTCAGTCACACCTGCACTGTTTGTGCACTAAATACTGTGCTAAATGGTGAAATGGAGCCAGTGCTCATTACCCACATGTAGCAGACAAACAACAGCAAGCTTTTACAGTGTGGGATTCCTAAATGTCACTGGAGCCATTGTTGTAATGTGTTTGCTAAATCCATAATACCATATTCTGAATATCACTTAAAAAAATAAAAGTATGCCTGCTCTGCTCTCGGGTTATGTATAACGCTCAATGACTAATTACTACAGTAATGGCAAAATTACAATGTGTTTTACTAAAAACTGACTGCCTGAGGTAATCAAAAGAAACCAAAGATGCAGGTGTGTGGTTGGTACATGTAGTGTGTAGTATTTGTGTAGCCCAACATTCCTCGTGTGTACATTGAAGTCATTGTCATTCATATCATTAGATCTCATCAAAAATGCTGTTTTAATTGCAGCTACAAGGGAAAACCTTGGGAAGATTGAACAGAACATGTGAACGAGCTATCAATAATGCTGCAGTTCACTGAAGTAATACTAAAATTGAAAAGAATGTGTGAGCTCTATTTGAGTCATTGCTGAAACAAAATGAAATGGTGGGTAAAAAAACTAACTGAGAAAGATAAATGTCATTCTTAAACATCATTTATTAAAGATGGCTGCTGTTATGTCAAGGTCTGTCTGTCTGCTGACAACTGCATGCATTTCTCAAGTTTGTGTAAATATAGCCTACAACTGATGGTGATGTAGTGCTCCAGGACCTGCAACTTACACGGGTAAAGAAGTGAGGTCTGTCAGGCTGACAATGTGGGACTACTGTATTTCCAGTTTCATTGTAAAACTGGTACACTTTCAGGTAACACTGCCTGTGGCATAGAAACTGCCAGAGACTTTGTCTGAAACAAATGTATCACATTATGTTTAAGTGTTGAAACATTAACTTCATAATCACTGTTATTTTTCACACCACACTGCTTCTTGACTACTTTTATCCTCAAATAAAACTACTAAAACTGAAGCTGAAATAAACTAAAAGAAATTTTAAAAAGTCCATAGCATATTTTATGCTTTTAGCCCATAAAAAAAAAAAAAAAACTTAAACAAATATTTCAGAATGACAAAGCCTCTGGCAATGAGACCACTGGTGAAACTAACTGAAACAAAAGAAATTTGTAATTGAAACTAAATATATTATCAAAATAAAAACAAATTTAAAAATGTAAAACTATTATAAGCTTGATACATACTTTGTTATGTGATGATGTGCGTTGTTCTCAGTAATATGGATGGATGGATTTTTGTGAAAGAGTAATACCTAGAAATGTAACGTAATGTAATGTAATGTAACACCCCCCCCCCCCCCCCCCCACACACACACACACACACACACACACACACCTGCCTCCAACTTTTGTGGTGTCCAGTTTGTTGCATGCATTTGGGTGTCTGTCCTCTGGAGTAGACCATCTGCTCCTTCCTGTTTATTGCTTCTATCCCCAGTTGTGCTCTGTCCTTCTGGTGGTCCTCCCCCCATGCCAAAGCGGACACCAATTAGAGAGTAATGCATTACACTTTTCACTTTTTTTGGCACTCATTATGTCATATTCTGTTAGTTTGCTTTTCTGTGAGAAAAGTCCAAACACCCACAAATTCCTGCAAAATGGAGCTAGGTCAATTGAGCAACAAACCATATGCTATTTCAGTATGTTTTTGTCTTTTTTGGATCTCATATGACATAAAGAAATAGCAATTATGCAGATCATTTTTGGAGCCTCTTTTAATTTGTTTTGTGCAAACTGTTAACAGAGCACTAAAAGATATCTTTTAAAACAGCAGTACTTATCTCATAACATCTACTATATCCACTCTGTGTATGGCTGTACACTTAATTTTGTTATATATTTATTGTTTTTTCAGTTTTGTTTTTAAGACTTGTTGACCATAAGCCAACCATCTACACTCTGGGTGGACTGACTTCTAAAGGAAATGTACCCCAGTACCTCAGTGGTCTTGTCATAGGGTGGAAATGTTCTCTCCTTATCCTTCTTGACTGATTCTTAAGTTTTGTATTTTGCTATTGTGCTTGTCACTACTGATGACAAGGACACAGCATGGGGCCATACCTGCAGCCCAGTTAAGTTGCACAGGTAGTCCAGTTACCTGGTACATCCGATGCTCCCTCTACCATACTTCACAGATGGAATGATGATTTCGTGTTGGTTCATACATAGTGGTGCAAACAATTCAACCTTGGTTCCATCAGTCCACAAATTATTTTCCCAGTAGCATTGTGGAGGGCCAAGGTGCACTTTGGGAAGCTTCAGGTGCACTGTAATGGGTTTTTTTGATAGAATATGTTGCACTGTATTTGATGTAAAAAGGGTATGGTGAAGGGAGCGTCATGAAGTGGGGCACACTTGCTGTCTGTGGACCTGGACACTTGCCCACCTGAAGGCGAAAATTAATTCTGCAGTTTATCAAGGTATCCAACAGGAATAATGTCAGGGTGGTTGGATACAAGCTGAAGCTCAGAAGAAGCTGGGTAATACAGCAGGACAATGACCTTGAATGTCAAAGTAAATCTACTACAGAATGGCTTAGGAAACACAAAATATGCCTTTTGGAGTGGCCCAATCGGAGCCCAGATCTCAGCCCAATAGAGAATCTGTAGAATTACCTCAGGAGACTGTTCACACCAGATTTTCTTAGAATATGGCTACGCTGAAGTAGTTCTGTGAGAAAGAATGGTCCAAAGTTCCCCCTGAACAGAAGCGCTTGCTTGCTGCCAAAGGTGGTCCAACCATGAGCTGCCACCGCTTTGATCACAGCTAGCGATAGTTAGTGTCGTACAGATATATATTAACTTTTCCCAAAGACAGAACCTTAGAAAACCATAGATACAGTTACAGGCCAGAAAGGCTGTTCACAGCACTCACTGTTTTCACAACCTGCCCAACAATGCAGCAGGATAGGGTAGGGAATTGCGCTCCGACACGAGTTCCGACGAGTTCTGGGTTTTCATTTCCGGCTATGACAGACAAATGCATGCATTTACCAAGTGCACACAAACATAGAGCCAGAGTGGACAAATTGCCTTTTTCATTTGTTCACTACTGTGAGACTTAGATTTTGTTGCAATGCTATTTAAAAATGCTATAATAATTGTGAAAATGAAACTAAAAGTGTTATAAAAGAGTTCAAATGTATCAAAATTTGTTTGATGTTTGAAGTCCCCTGGGACTTATCACGTTATCAAATCTTGCCCTCGTTAAAAAAAGTTTGGACACCCCTGGTTTAGCCTGTGTGGACTGGACATCTTTCTCTACAGTTTATTGAGACATTATCTGAAGGTGGTGCTGACAACCGCATTTGTTTTGCCCACTAGATGTTTTCCATGGGCTGGCCCATCAGAACAGAGTGGGATGAGCGGAGGGCTCAACTAAGTCTTTTCAGTCTCAAGTCCAGAGGAGCTGCAGTTTTTAACTTGAAAATTATATAATCTTGTATCAATAGAGCCCCAGAATTAAATTGAAATACTAAATAAATCATAGCACAACAGATTGATTGATGAATGCAAATCTAATATGTCAAGTATATAAGTATGTTTTGATAGGATCTGAATAAAGTCCCTGCAAACAACTGTGTATGTGTCTCTCCCATGTCAAATGCACTGTAACCAATAGAAAAAGAGTGAAACTATATAAAGGGGACCCTAACAAAAATGTCTGTGTGCATGTAAATGCACACTTACTCGGACACAAACAGTGTGGGTATACAAACTGTAGGCGGTTTGTGAATGTGTATAGCTATGTGAGTTTATGTGCACACATCAGAGCTGCCACAGCTAGACATTACCTTTTCCTGACAATGCAATTAAAGCCCCAGTGCTGCATGTAGCCTTCGATTTACTGTCCGGAGAGACCAATAAATTGCTCCCATATTTGTCACAATAAAGGTGCCATCAGGCTCAAGGAAGTAGGTATGTGTGTATGAATCTTGATGCTGAGCAGCTGTCCAATTAAACTCGTAAGGTGGGTATGCACCCAAGGCACTAGCATACCAACGTTTCTGCGTGAGGCTAACACATTCTATTCCAAAATGACACAGAGACCACAATCCACGAACAAGGTTGCATATTGACAATATTAATTCCCTGAGAAAATTGTGTTGCCCACGTTCAATTAAATCTCTAGTTGTATGTGTATGTTAATAGCATTTTAATCATATCCATTGAGAATTCAGGACTATGTAACACTAAAAATGTCAAAACTCTTGACAGACTGTGATGTCATAGATGTGACATATATAGATGTGAAGACTAAAACCAGATGATACCATAAGGATAGCCCATTGAGCACCTCAGGCAGTGGTATGGGTAGTACTGTGACCAGTATAAGTATTTACGAGTAGCTGCATCTATCTATCTATCTATCTATCTATCTATCTATCTATCTATACATACAAAATACAACACAAAACTAAATTCAAAATTAAAATCTGTGATTTGCCAATTAGCTTGAATCTTTATTTATCTGATAAAAGTACAAAGAAAAGATTCACAATGTTTTCACTGACCAACTTAATTGTATTTGGTAAATATAAGAACATTTATAGTTTGATGCCTGCAATATAAAAAAGCTGACACTGAGCAAAAACAAGACTGAAAAGTTTATAAAATATTCAATTAACACCATTCTGAATGGTTTCAAAATTAGCAGGCAAATTGGTAACATGTGGGTATCATCTCTGTTGAGGGTGGGACGCTGTCATCTGATGTGGATGGCCTCATTTAGCTTTCATCTGTGTTGCATGCCAGGATAGGTGGCACTGTCTATTTTCTGTCTCTCTTTTGTCTTTTTGTCTTCCAGGTGTGGAGCCTCCACCGATTGGCCCATTTGAACTTTATTGATACACAACCTGTTGACTGATCTGGGTACAGGAGACCAATCACTAGCCAGGGATAACCACAAAAGAGGCAGCTTCCTGGCCAGGTCTCTCTGATGCTGATTCTCTCTCTGAGCCTGTGTTATGTATATTCAGTGAATCCTGCAAATGAGTAAAGTGATTTGTGGTGGGAGTCTGGATAGGTAAGTTTTGGGTACCCTATACATACTGTATGTAACATGTAGACAGACATTGGTTAGAGACACTAGGTTAGACTAGGATATGCCTTTTTGTTTTGAGTTTTGTTTGACTTAGCCTGTAGAGAAGCAGTAGGGTGCTTATTATTTTATTAATCTGTTTTGGCTCAACTGCCTGGTCCTCCTCCCCCACCCCTTTTTGTTCAGTTGATCTTCTATGTAGCATGTAGTAAATAATGCATGCATTTTATACCTGCCCTTGTCCTTCTCTTTCATTAATTTTGGTAGTCACTTGCTACTGTCTCTTCCTCACTTAGCTCACTCTGGGGTGGGGATGTAAGAATCTGATATCCACACTCTCCTGGTCTATATAATCCTGACTCCTTTGCAGTCAATCTCATGGCCGGTCTTGGACTGGTGTTCATTAGTTGCAGATGTTGCTTGTAAGTGGACAAGTGTGTTTGTAAATATTTTTATAATGACCAACTTCATGGTATTTTATCAATATGAACAAATGCAGAGTTTCTTTGGCACAGAGAACACAATATCTGTTTTGTTTTTTTTAAACAAGCTGAGATGTGTACGGTTTCCTCCTTGCATACCAGGGTTTCAGGCATTTTTGGATGCAGCAGCAGACTGCGTTGGGGACAGTGGTTTTCCAAAGTGCTCTAAAACCCATGTGTCCACATTCATCACAGTATAATGAGCATGGATGTTTTTGCATGTGGTGGGCACAGACAAATGCTCTCTCTCCTTCCTGACTGATTCTAGTGTCCTTGTTACTACTTGTAGTATAAGGTAGTACTTGCAGCACAATCAGATTGCAAAGTTAGTCCAGCCCACCACTGTGCAGCTTGATTGACATTCGCAAAAGAACATCAGAATTGGCAGGTCCACCACTTGCACACTGTTCTCTTTACAGATGAGAGCAGGTTCACACTGAGCACAAGTGACAGGTGTGAAAGAGTCTGGAGACTTCATAGTGAACATTATTCTGCCTGTAACTTCATTGAGCATGACTGACAATGCCTGGCCTCATGTGGCCAGACTTTGTAGGCAGTTTATGGATGACGAAGGCTTTTACTTAAGCTTATAATTAGAGCTGGCTTAGGTCACTCTGAACCATCTCTAGATGGGGGACCTTCCTTGATTCACTGAGCTCCTATCCTCTCTTTATCCATTTATATGCCACCATTGCATGTCAATAATGTCTTCTTTCTCCTGCAGTTGTATTTCTTACTTTCTGTCTCCCTCTCTTTTTTTCTGCAGGTATCCCTGGCCTAAAAGCTGTATTGGTTTCCACCATGTTTTTGTAGTTTCTCAGTAAGAAGGAACCTAAGAAGATAGAGAAATACTAAGAGGACAGCTAGAAGAGATGTGGAAGGTGAAGGTATCAGTGGTCCCTGTGGTAATCTGAACACTCGGCCCCAAAGTGGGAGAATGGCTCCAGCAGATCCCAGGAACAACTTCTGAGATCTCTATCCAGAAGAGTGCAGTCCTAGGAACAGCTAAGATACTGTGCAGGACCCTCAAGCTCCCAGACTGCTGGTAGAGGACCAGAGCTTGAAGAGCTTGACCGCCCACAGGGGGTGAGTGGGGATTTAGCCTTATAAATATGAAGATAATAGGATAATAATTATTATTGTAAACTGTAACAAAACAATAACCAATATAAATAAATAAAACCATATGGAGCTTTTCCAAAAAAAGTCTTAAGATGCAAATACACCATATCAGTATGCCTTCAAGGCAGATGATATTACTATCATAACAAAATGGTTGGTTCAAAAGAAGTCCAAACTTATTTAATATATCTATAGTTAGACAGCAAGTCTGTACCAGTCACTACTGCAGTGACTTGTAG
Organism: Sandelia bainsii; assembly: GCA_032362345.1. Taxonomy (NCBI): domain Eukaryota; kingdom Metazoa; phylum Chordata; class Actinopteri; order Anabantiformes; family Anabantidae; genus Sandelia; species Sandelia bainsii. The sequence goes on from JAUMHL010000018.1 coordinate 13,031,053, forward strand.
TACAGTGTTGGCATTATCTGTTGAGAAAGTGATTAAACAAACAATATGTAGCACTGATACAGAGCGTTCAAAAGGGATATTGAAATCCTAAGTCAAAACACTGCACAGAGTCTCCCCCAACACCCCTTCCCCAGACAGGAAGCTCACACAAGCTGCTAAGACACTGAATGTACACAAGTGAGAGTGAGACAAGCGTTCGCATAACAAATTAAATTTTGAAAATGGCAAGCAATGGCAAGCCCTTTGCTGTATGTTAGGTTGCTCAGTTAATCTATAAATTTACATTTTTGATCACTTCACCAGCTATGTGACTCAGATACTCTTTGCTCTGATAAACCGGCTGCACACGAACCATAGAGTACTTTTTAATTACTTATAATCATCCCTAGTAGCCGTGATAAATTATAGTTAGCTAACATTAGCTGAAGGTCAGTGTTTATATGTTCGGAAGACAATTTGTGTCCATCTTAAAACCTGTCTGAGCAATAAGCTGTTTCATGTCTTCCAACTTGTGGTGCCCAAATGTTACTGAGCAAATGTCAAGTCACGTTTTATTTATAAGCACTTTTCATACACAACAGCAATTCAAAGTGCTTCATATCGGCATGAAAGCAGCTGACTAAAATTGTAACATTAAATCAACTGGATTTAAATTCACAAAATGTAAAATGTGAACCTTTCCTCACTGGTCTTTGAAAACTGCTTCACAACTACACCGAGTCCTTAGACCCTCATCTCGCATAAGGAGTCGAGGGTTTTTTAAAACACCTTCAATGGGTATATTGAATAAAATCAAATATATAATACATTTAGAAAAAAATGTACGTCTAAGAGTAGTTTTACTGCACCATACTTTTTACTTTTACTTGAGTAGTTTTGTGAAGAAGAAACGCTACTCTTACTACGCTACATTTGACAACACTCGACTCGTTACTTTTTTTTTTTACCATTTGTTTGTATGCCGTCTAGAGTTGTGATGTTCAAGAACGAACTGAATCTATTGAACGGCGCTTTAACATGAGCGATGGGAGCCAATGGGAGCTGTTCTTTTTTGTTGTTGTTTCACATGCACATAACTTGCTATGAAACCAGCCAACCAATGTAGGAGCTAGAAGAAAGCAAATAAAGGCCAAGAGAACAAATTAAAACCATGTAGGACCGTATTTAAATCATAACAAGCTAAATATAAGCAGAGTTTCAACTAACTTAACACCTTCTGTTTATCTCCTTTACGTTTCTCCCTTGTTTACTTTTTAGAGTCAAGTTCCGTGTACCTCGATTGTTGGTGCCCTTTCAAAATAAAACTTCAGTTTTAACAGGAAATTACAAAATAAAAGCGATCACCTAAATTATCTAAGCAAAAACCTTAAACAAGTTACATATTGCTCACACAGTGTATTGATGTCAAGATTTTTCACAAAATATTATTGAGTTTTTTCTGTACTATTAAAAATTATATAAAATAGTGATCTCACTGTCAAAGCAGACCTTGTGAAATGTTTATATGAATTCAGATGTGAAAATCTAGTCCACGCATGTCAAATGAAATTATAATCAATATTTCACAATAATTCAAACTTATGGCAAATGGACTTCTTTTTTGTTAGGTTGAAGCTACTTGGATGAGTAGTGAACAAGAAAGAAATCCAATTGCCACTCAACTTCCAGATATCTTCACATTAGTCTACATGCTACGTGACGTAGCAGACAGTAAATGTTGACAGTAATATACGTTACCTAGTGGAGGTATTGGTTTCAAAAACGTTATGTTATGTATGAAATTCGTGTTTCTTGAGCCTTAATTTTCAATAAAGATGTTATTTATTTTTTACTAATTAACTAACTAGAAATATCAGAATATGCACATTATTTTATATTTTTGTTTGTCTGATTACATCATATTTAAAAAATAAATCAGACGTTACGATCAAACAGTTACTAACTACTTGAGTAGTCTTTTCACCAAATACTTTTTTACTCTTACTTGAGTAATTTTTTGGATGACTACTTTTTACTTCTACTTGAGTAATATTATTTTGAAATAACACTACTCTTATTTGAGTACAATTTTCGGCTACCCTACCCACCTCTGCATCCATCACCATGCCTTATATTTTTCAAGTCAATCCTCACCAGCACTTCTTGAGTAACAACTTCTATCATGAGTAGGCTAGCTTATGGCCGGAACTAACAGAGACCACAGCTCATTAACTCTTAAGCAAGCTTGTGATAATTATGATTTAGCTTTGAAGAAAAAAGAAGAAGAAGATATATCTCAGAACTTAACCCAGAACTCACAACCAGATAGGCATCACACTCTGAAAATGAGACAATCAGCTCATGAGGAAGCAATCTCCAACAATATCCTCTTCAACACCATTCAAAGTCTTACTCACAAGTTCAACACCCAAGGTGAGCATCTCCAAGACTCTGAATGGCAACTAAAGGAAATAGAACACACAGATAAGTTGATAACACAGATATCTACACTACAGAAAGAAAACACAGCACTGAAGGAATCTTGCCTGGAGCATGCAAGGTACAAATGGAGATGGTCGCTACAGCTGAACGGTGTTCCTGAGATAGAGGGGGAAAATATTAGACATCAGGTATCGTGAATCAAGGGAATCAAGATGCGCCGTGAAGGCAGTGAAGAAGAGGGGACTGAAAGACAGGGATGTCACTAGGATTGAAAGACAAGGGGGGCTTAGCCCCCAGGGTTTTAGGAAGGAATTAAAGCATATAGCAAGAGCTGAAAATTTTTCACCAAACCTAAATAGGCTTCATTAATTTTATTTTCTCTTTTCAGAAATTATGCTGCTATCTGGCTCACTTTCTTTTAATCGCTTCTCTGGAAGATCCCCTGTCTTTGGTTTCCTTAGTCTTTAGGATGTCTACTTAGTTTTTTACATGTATTTATTTATTTATTTAAGTTTTTTAACAGCCTACATGTTGGGGTTGTTTTCATTATAAAACATGCTAGCAAATTCAATTCAATTCAGTTTTATTTATATAGCGCCAAATCACAACAAAAGTCTTCTCGAGGCACTTTACATTGTAAGGTTTAAGACC
>JAUMHL010000018.1:13034224-13046923 GCA_032362345.1 Sandelia bainsii
CTGGGAGCTGGTTCCATAGGAGAGGAGCTTGATAGCTAAAGGCTCTGCCTCCCATTCTACATCTGGAAACTCTAGGAGCCACAAGTTGACCAGCACTCTGAGAGCGAAGTGCTCTGCTGGGATAATAAGGTTCTATGAGGTCTTTAAGTACATCCATCAATGCATTTAATAATATTAAATGTGACACAATATCTAAAGATATTAAGTTTCTTTCTTCTTGCTTGGTGTCTTTTGAAATAAAGTTATTTATTTCTGCCTAACACTGACATTTCTCTATGCAACTGAAGACCGACTACCACCTACTCACAATTTCAGACTACAAAGTAATTCTCTGGCTGCTTCGTTCTGTTGAACAACTCTGTCGAAGATGTGGCACCTCCACCTCTGTTGAGTGAGGGGTTATTTATTTGCACATGCAACGCTTACCGAATCCCTCTCCCCACACCCTGGCTCTCTATTGTTTCACATAACAAGCCTATTCAGGGCAGGTGTGAAGTGAAACCAACCTGGAGGTTAAATTTGTCTCCAACCAACTTTCCTCAGACTGAAGAAGCTACTTGGATGAGTAGTGAAAAGTTTCAGCCTAACAAGAAAGAAGTCCAGTTGCCGTGACTTCCAGATAACTTCTTTTCTACTTGTTTTAAAAAAGTTTTGGGAAAAAAAGGCCAATATGAACATTTTCAAAGAGACTGAACAAGCCTTAGCATTGTTCTCTGAGATTTGAATATTTAATATTTGATAATGGTCATTATATTAATTAGTATAGTAAATATTACTCTGTCTTTGTTAGTGTGTAACTTCTAGCAGACAGACAAGGTGAGAACAGGTCCTTTCAATAAACACCCACAGGCCTTTCCATTTATTATTATTAGTATTTAATAATAATAATAATAATAATAATGATAATCCCATAGACATGCTAGTGCAATTAGCATTTTATATTCATTGCATAAACAAACTGAACAGCTTTATGATAATTATTTGAGTTAAGTATTACAGAAAATACTACTGAGAAAGAATAAAGAAAGAAAGAATAAAAACTTATGGACTTTTTTTCTGGAATTTCCTGTTACAAAGGCAAACTTCAGTAAGCCAGAAGGGACAAAAAACTACAAAACACGCTCTCATCCTAATAGGGACAGCACAAATATGTTACATTTTGTTCATGTAAATGCATATATAAATTTCTCTTGGTAGTTACGATATTTTACCCAGGCGAAAATAATGTATTTTTAGCCTTAAGGGTAAAGGGTAGGACAGACTATTAGATTTGAGATTAGATTTAAAGTCATCCTTTTTACTGAGAACAAGCAAATCTACCAATAAAGAAAAAGCGAGATAAACAAGAATAATACACATCAACCTTTAAATGCAAATCTGATTTATTAACCAGATAATAAAATGGATTATTCAGGAAAGTGAAAATTTGAAACTATATACGATGAACTACTAACTTCAACTTAGAAAAAAAGCTTTGACTAATTTTGTCTTTATTGCTGAGCTTCAGTCAGGCTGCCTTAAAGCCTCCCTAAAACTCAAAACAAAACCCAAGAACAAAGTATACTTCAGACAGACTAAGAAGTCATCACAAAAAGAAATAAACAACAGAGTACAAGGAAAGTTTATTGTGCATATCTCCAGTCCTAGTCATAATACCATAAAATGAACAGAAAATAGTGTCCAATTCAAGTAAGAGTGAGCCTTAACTGCAAATGTGTGCATGATATGGATTATTTAGAGTTTTCATTATTTTACCTTTTATCCAAAAAAAAGTACTAAAATATCCTGCCATGTGCACCATAACATGTTTTTATTTTTTAGGACCTGAACTAAAATCAATAAGTATGTATAAAGAGAACCACCCTGCCAGGGCATACAGTTTGCCCAAATGTAAACTTGTTTGTTCTGAGATTGTATTTAAAGCTTGACGATTATTCTCAACCCAGAAGACAGTCTTCTTTAATCACAAAGTAGGAAGTACAGTACCTAGAGACTGTAGCTCTCATCTGAATTATATCCAGGACAAAACAGGGCATTATACAATGTTTCAAACACAGCTGCTAAAGTAGACATGTGTGTATACACAGCACACACATACATAACACATACTAACTTTCTATATAATTAATAGAATATTGTAAGAAATGTAAGAAAATGAATATTTTTTGCATACTACAAAAAACAGTAAAGGCAAGAGTAAGTAATTAACTACATCCTTTTTCTTGACACCATATTACAAGAGATGCTTCCCAGTATGACTATATGATGTTTTTCTATTATCCACATACTTTGCCAATCAGAGATACACAGAAGCGCACCACTACTCTCAAACTATTTTTCTACACAACTGGGTAGGAATATACAAAGGTATCATCACTCCTGAGTACATGTAGGTTAAGGTCTAGACTTGCCCGTCTATGTGATTTATGAAAGGTTGAACATTTACACCTTGGCTTTCCCTTACTGTCTGACCAAGTCATTCATCAGGCTCCATATAATGAATGGACTTGTTCTTTGTGCTGGAGCTAACAAGACGGTGGGGTCCTTAGAGTTCAGTAAAACGAGATTACAACCACTGGTCAAGCCCAGGAAAAGGAACTCCTTCTGGAGTTGGAGCAGGAACTTGAGGCCACTGGGGGAAGAGATTGGTGGTGATGAAGGCAGCATTACTGAGAGTTTCTGCTGCAGTCATAGTCTCTAAAATGGTAATGCAACATCTCTAAATATTTGTGTTAGCGGAGAGAATGCTGTTGCAAAGTACATAATCCTTCATTTTCTATTAGACTGATTGTTCCACAGATGGGTCAACTCAACTCCAGGTATGTGTCAGTAACTCCATGTTCCTTCACTTCTTTCAGACTAATAATAATAATAATAATAATAATGGTAATAATAATAGATCATTCCTGTGGACATGCAGCCACATTTAAAAGGTTCAGGGTTCAGTGTCTTGTCCAGGGACACTTCCAGGAAAGAGCTGGAATCCCTTAAAGAACTTTTTTTTTCTTATGCCACTCACCAGGCTCAATAATAAGAGGAAAACAAGGAAGACAATTAATTCATGTAGCAGTTTTACCATACAGAATAATACAATACAAAAATACAGCCAGACCATGTTAAGATTTTGGGTATCTCTGTACGGTGGGCAAAAAAAAAAAAAACTCAAGAAGAAGCCGTTCTCAAATTGCAAAGATATTATACTGTTGTACTTTAAAGTATAAACATAGAATTAGATGTTTTGTATTGTGTTATACAGTGGGTTATAAAGTCAGTATACAACAAGCAATAAAGTACTTAATTTAATTGCTACTACTACTACTACTACTACTATTACTACTAAAGCTATCACTACTAGTATACAGGTGCAAATTAATTTTTGACAAGTGTAACAAGTATGCCAAACATGTTGGTATACAATTATATATTAATGCATCAAAAATGAAGCAACTTTAGTATTAATTTGTCATGGTTCTACCAACTTAATTTGAGCAAAACTTTTGCCCCATTTTTAGTCTCCACCAAGTGTTGGCAAAAATGATTGTGTCTTTAAGTGTTACATTGCTACCCAGCTGCGGATTGATTAAATCTGATTTATGAAAAATCTGTCACTTGCAAATCATAATCAAAGACTTTTTAAAATTATGATTAATATACATTTTGATTGAAAAAAAGAGGAGAAGAAGAGTTCTTTTCATCTCTGCACTGTACACAAAGTTTACTGGCATCATGACATAATGATAGAAATGATACTGATATACAGACAAACTGTTCTTGTATTTATTTTTTCAAAACTTTTTTTAAGATATTGTCTAAACCTCAGGTGATCATGAAGGCATGCCCAGCATCCCTTTAATGATGTTTCCTGTCCCCTCTTCACTCCCTCTAGCTCTGTGGGGACATGATTAAGAAGACAGGTATCCATTACCTTGAAGCACAGTAGTACACACTAGCTCCGGGCTTTATGTCACACTCTAATATATACACAGCCCCATGAACCTAACCTCTTGAAATCCCCCATGCCCTTTATCTGCCAATCCCAGGACTTTCATTGGCTGACTTGAAGGATGATATCCCTAATGTTCATGACAAATTAATCCACAGGGGGAAAGGCAATGACAGTGAGCTGCCAGTGGGTCATCCCTTTGGCTAAGTCTGTCATTTCACATTTGCAGGGGCTCATGTGCAGGACTGCATAACTAAGCAGCATATTTCTACAACCTGAATGAAGGGGTTGGTCTTTGTAAATAAGTAGAGACAGCCGGAATAGATTCAAATCCTAAGAAAAGGAACTTAATTCAACCTAGGTGTTCTGCTTCAGAAGCAATAAAGAGTGCAGTGCTGTACAGGAGCACTGTGTGTAGTACAAGCTCATGGCTTGTAAACTGTATATTTAATCTTTTACTGTGTGCACCTTGAATAAGTGCTTACAACATGCTAAGTATATACGTGTTTACATTTTAATTTATAATTATCCCAGAATATGAATTTGACCTCTTGTGCTATGATGCAACTCATTACAGGTTCTTTCAACTTCACCACTAAAGGGCAATTTGCCTGCTTGGAAATTATATGTACCCTGTATTCTCAGACATGAGAAAGAGTGAAAATCTCTCATCAGTTGAATGCTCTGAGAAGGCAGATGACACATACACACAGATGCTAGAGCAGAATGCATTTAGTTCCATATACTGTAGATTGACAGTAGCATACAAAGATTTATACTTACCTGAATTTATGTGGTAAAGCTGTGAAGAGCAACTAACAGTCTTTAAAGTAAATGCATGATAGAAGCCATGTAATGTTAATTGCATCATTCTTTGCAAAGCTCAAGAAGTTGGTGGACCTTAAAACAGCCCTGAGTACGAATAAGTTTAATTCCAGCTGTGACATGGGAATCACATGACTCGTTCTTTACACTAATTTGAACTCAAACAATGCTTGCTAAAAGAAGACTGCTCACACCTTGGCTGTTTGGCTCCATTGTAGTTTGTTGCTTGAAGTGCTGCATAGCAAATAAATGCTGGAGAAATTTAGTGACTAATGTTGCATGGCAGAGACAGTATTTCATTTAAAACAAATCTGCCACCAAACATTATTCAGTCATGAACACTATAATCACAAGATAAACCATTTATAACAACAAAGGGTGAAGCGGCTATGTTTGGCATTCATTGCTCTGCATTAAGCTGTTCCCTGCTTATCCAGCAGCCATGCTGTTGGTATAGCAGGAGCATAATGAGCATCAGCAGGGTAGCAACATTCTGCTGTGTTATCACTTTAAGAGCTACCATAGGCACAAGTAGATAGGCTGGCACAGGTGGAGGCTGGGTAGCTCAAGATAAAGCTATAACAAGCAACAGAGTGTGCAGCAGTTGGTGTAGCAAAAATGTTTTTAGGTTTGATTGTGCTTTGTGTACATAGTGATCAGCTGATGAATTGGCAGCACATGATGTCTCTGTCCTGCCTGAACAAAAATACTGCGCCATGAAAATCAGTAAAGAACAACTGGCATTTGAGAAAAAGAGAAAGCTGGATGTGGGTTTTAATTTACAACTGTGTTTAAAGGTCTAGTGAAGTGAAGGAGTAACATTCTAAGGCATATTTTCTGTATTTGTTATATCTGTCAACAAATATATTCAAAATATGAAGAATATATATTCAGATAGAAGTCACGTGTTTTCATAAGTTGTGGACCATAGAAATACCTCTTACTTAATCCACTGACCAATTTTATCTATAGAGTCTATTAATTGAAAATGTAAAATATTAGTGTGGGCCCTATGTGAGAGATTGCACGTGAGTTATCCATTGATCTAGACACATTCATAGTGCACATCTCTTATGGTCAGAATCTGGCTGCCCACTTACTGAGCAACATAACATCGCTATAAGCATGGATTGGTTTTGAACTTAGCTCTCAGGATTAATTATTCAGAGCATTTTTTGATGGACCTCTGAAACGGCTTCTCCTGTTGCAATATTAATTGCCTTGCCAAAATGTATTACAGATTTATTTTCAATCATTGAAGGGTGTCAAGATTGCTCCCACACCACCACCACCCACCCCCATTAAGTAAAGAGATTACTGACCCAATGATTGTGATTGCAGAGTGCCAGCGCCACGTTAAAAGCACATTTCAACCTGAGTAGCTGTTATTCCTTCTTTGTGTTCTTTATGCTTCTTGGGCACAAACTGAAAAATGTCCCCTTTTTTCAGGAGGTGTCATCGCTTCATAGTATGTGTACTTTATGTGTAAGTTGTCAAAGCATGTCTAGAGTAGGAAGAAGATTTAAAACTTGGTAGTGAAACCTGTTCTCCTCGGAGAGGTAATTTCAGCCTTAATAGCAAATGCAAGGTCACCCGAGTTTGCAAATTAGATTTGGGAACAGCAAAGAGTGACCTTCCTGATGATTTCAGGCAGCAGTTGTAGGCTCATATGGACTTAAAAGCTCAATAATATAGCTGGGAGTCAGACCTGCCAGTGTGTTAAACATGATTAGTAGAATCTTAAAATCAGCCCCAGACTGTAGCTACAGAAAGTACAGCAAAAATATGTTGTACATTCCCTCCTCCTAGAAGAGAGCATTCCTTGTAAGGATTCAGGCTGTAGTGTTCTGTACTAATTTAGCTCTGGTCAGGTTATGTTTTCTCAGACAGATGTATAATGAATTGCAGTGATACAGACATGGTGAACTGTTTCCTGATTTTATGTGATAAAACAGAATACATAAAAATTAGAGCCAGTGTTATTTGAGGTCTTATGTGAAGTACAATATATGAGGCATACATTTAGATGAAGAAAATTCAGTGACAACAGAAAGTCACACATGTAGTGTGATTGAGATGAATGCAAATTGTAATGGGCCAAAGATGGAAGCCTGTGGTATTCCATGTTATCCCTGCACGTTATGGCAACTTTTAATTAGGAAGAAAATAAAATACTCTTGTCAGTGAGTGGGAAGTCTATTTTCATCCAGAGAAGAAGATAATTTTTGTCAGTGACCATTTTCTCCAGGACCTCAGCCAAGAAAGCAAATGTAGAATCTGGCCTAAAATTTTATATAATAGTTATATTTATTGATGGCTTTTTCAGGCATGGTTGAACAACTGACTTTAACAGTCTGTAGGAACTGTGCTTGATCAAAACAAGCTATTAATACAGGTTAAGATGCAGTGGGATGACAGTAATTGTAATACTTCTTGAAGGGAGAGAACAGGGTGAAAGTCAAGTGGGAATGACAAGTGTTATAATAATTCACTATAATGGTGGAGGCAAAACCATTAACTGGTACTCCAAAACAATCTTTATGTATTTATTTAGTATACACTTTTTAATTAGAGCCAATGGAAAATCTCATCAACCACTAAAAAAAAGTGTGGATTAAAGGGAAAATAAATCTCTCCCTCTTGTAGTATTTTATGTTACACGCTGTGTTACTAGAGAAATAGTCTGTAGTAGAAATAGTTTAAGGGAACTCTGCTCAAACTAATGGCTGTGAACTACTGTATACCAGGATAATGTTGATCATGATTTGTTGAGTTCTGCTACCTTTCAAGACAATAGCAACCTTTTGGAACGGCTCAGTTTTCTACATTAATTGGTCATGAAATGTGATCTGATCTTCATTAATGACACAAGTAAAGACAGCCTAAATGTTCTTAAATGTTCTTCATAACACATAGCCATTTATAATCTTTCATGTTTTTAATGATGACATCCATTAAACATTCAGAAGAAAAAGCAAGCTACTAATTTCAGTAAATGCTAATTGGAGTCAGCAAACGTGCAGTCAAATCAGTGAAACGAGATTAGAGGTATGTGTTAACTCACTAAAAAATTTTCAGTTTGCTATAATAGTGCAAACAAAGTGCTTCTGGTAGCTACAGATTAGACTTGCACAAGGTTCAATAGGAATTTGGACCATTCTTCCTCACAGAACTGCTTCAGCTCAGACATATTCTTAGGATGTCTGGTGTGAACAGCTCTCTTGAAGTTGTGCCACAGCATCTTTGTTTGCTTGAGGTCTGAACTCTGACTGGGCGTCTCCAAAAGGTGGATTTTTTAAAAGCCATTCTGTAGTAAATTGACTTTTATGTTCAGGGTCACTGTGCTGCTACATCACTGAACTTCTACTGAGTTGAGCTTAAGCTGGAGGACAGCCACCATGGCATTATCCATTACGATACTGTGATAAATTTTGGAATTCATTTTCCCCTCTATGATGGCAAATTGGCCAGGCCATGAAGCAGTAAAGCTACGCCAAATCATTATCTTCCCTTCTCTGTACTTCACTGTTGGGATGATGTTTGTATGTTAGTGTGTGGTTCTTCTTTTACAATAAACCTCCATTAGCACTGCATGTTTTGCATGTGACAATTACACCTTAGTTTCATCAGTCTGCAAGCGTTTTCACTAGTGTTGTGGAGTGTCAAGGCTCTCTGTCTTTGTTTTTTGAAGCAATATTGCAACTGCAACTTGTTTGTATCCTCAACTTTCTTTGTTCACACTCACTCTCTTACTTCATCTATTTATGATGAATGCACTTATGCATAAAGATAAGATTTTGTCAGATCAATAGATCAATAGTTATGTCAGGGTGACTGTAGACCATTTGACAAATAAATGTGCATTCAGTAGACTAATAACCACAAGATTTAAGGAGGACATGGTCTATTTATTGGACAAGTTGGTACTGTATGGCAGTGAAGCATCAGGTAAAGCTTTCATCAGAGATGACTTAACTGTAAAATAACACTGTTTTTTTAGTTATTATTGTGGCATTTGGTAATATTATTATTTAATCTAAACCCTCTTAACTTCTGAAACAATCACCTTTTCAGATGCTTAGTGGGAAAGAAGAGCAAAACTGTTTGACATTATCCCTATTGAGAATAATGAGTGGTATGTATTCCCACTACACATGCTTGTTTGAATAACCTTTTATGGCATAGCATGTTATGCTGCTTGTTCTTCATGTGCAGCACAGAAAACAAGAGTACAATACAGACAGAGTGCATCTCAAGTGTGATTGTACAGTAAATTATCCATAATGAATGTTTGATTCCAGAGACCTCTTCTTTTTATTATGTATTAGTAGGAAGGAAGAGGTGTCCTTGTAAATGATAACATTTTGCTTGATGTTTATTTACTTGAACTACCAATGTGAATTAATTGAAAACATGTTAATGTTAAATGTTAAATTTACTGGTACAAACATGTGAGCTTTGTAAGGAGGATGAATTTCTAGGACTTGCTTTGTACATTTCAGGGAGTATATATTCACTTACTGAGTGAGGTTTAATGCCTTTTATTTTTCACAGATTGGTAGAAATTTGTTATCTACCTGGGAGTTTGATTTAACCCCAACCAACATGTACCTAAAGCTAACTTGAAGTAAAATTATTAACTTTCTTTTTTTGTCAAACTTTTATATGAAAAAGAAAAAATGCTAATCTATGCAGTCTCGAGGAATACTAATAGGACTAAGTTATTTATTAATATACATAGTTGTAGCATTGTGATTCAGATACCACTAGGCATCCTAAGAATAGTGTCAACTGCTCCAGTATTCTCCTGACAGAGGTCTTAAGTGTTTGGTTTCACGCCTGAGAAATATAGTGCATATATCGGCTGACCCTGACTGCACTGATGAATCATGCAGTTCTGTAACAAAATGTACCCTGGGATCCATGTTAACAAGGAGAGTGAGGCCAACATGGAACACAAGTAACATAACCTTATGCTTAGCATTAACAATTAAATAACAGATGCCAATGGGACTTGCTTCTCTACTTCCCACACAATAGTGTGCACAAGATAAAAAGAGCAGTATTATGAAAGAATGAAACTATGCCTCGAGTCTTTCGTACAGAATCAGGAAAAAGTTTTGGTTATTGTTACATTAACTAAAAAGGTTAACAAGGGGTGGAGCACTACACCACTTTGGGTTCAGGATGTTAAATTAATAGATTTACATGAATTCACTAGTAATGAAATCGTAATTAGACCCACAATTGCGGGTTGACAGTACATTTAAGGTAAAATGACTTTATACAAAATAACACAACATTAAAATGACACAATATGTACTAAAGCTAGACTTTAAAAAAAACATTGATGATGTATGATTTTTGATTTTCCTTGGACAAAAATACATAAGCCCTTGGTGAATTGTATGGATACTGAAAAAAGTTACGATGCAGATACTTTTGCTACCGTGCTTCTAAAAATTTGCAGGAGCTATGTTTTTTTTTTACGTGATCAGAAAGCCATCCTTGATTAATTAATACAAATTACAAATGTGTCGCTTTCTTAGCTCAGACATAACTTCTCTAACTTGCTATCCTTAGAACCTCTGTACTTTTGCAAACCTGCAGTTTATACATAATCATTACACAGAAACTATAAAAACATATATATATATTTTTTTTTTTAAGTAAATCCAGCAAAACAAGATTTAATCAGTAGTGTTGGTAGGCAAATTTTGTTACCTTTGAACAGGTCTTGTTACGGTGTGTCCCTGTGTTCCCTCTCAGCCTTTGGCTGCTTGTGGTAGCTTCATATTTACTGTACAGATATTGGTGCAATATTAATCTTCTCCTACTGTAAGCCTGCAAATAAAGTGAATAAATGTATATTCCAAAGTTTAAAAATAATCAAATAAAATAGTTTCTGGTCCTTCTAAATAAAAACAATATATTACCTTATCTTAGCTCATACAGTATATCTCTCTGCAGTTTCTCTCATTCCAGTCTCTACATATTATGGTGAACTGGGTATAGATGCATCAAATCTTTCTGTCAGTGTGACTGTGGTTGATTTTGTTCTTGACTAGTTATATTTGTCTGTAGTTCATGTCTGTATGCTTGGCAATGAGAATGTGGCTTTTATGAGTCTGGTAAAGCAAATTCATATGAATGAGCTTCATTACATGTAAACTACTATGATACTCCACACGGTGTAAATATCATCAGAGAGATAAGAATAAGAAGAGATGTCCTGAAACATTCTACATACTTTTCATGCAGTGAAATGCTGTACTACTGAAGCTGATTTTGATTACTGAAACTATTTTCTGAAACTACTAATTCTTCCTGTACTGTCTGCTGTGAAAATGGCTGGGTCATTTTCATCTGTAGTTTGCCTGGTACAAGTTACCAAGATGATGCAGTGTTGTGACTTAGAAACATTCTTTCAATGGCTTAACAAAGATTTGCCCTTAGATTCCTTGTACTCAGTCTTCATCACCTGATTACAAATGAACACAGCATTGATACACAGCCATGTGTCCCAAAGACTCATGTTTCAGGATCTGATTAGCTTTGATGTTAATGAGAGCTTTGCCTCCACTACTAACCCCCGAGCTATCTGGATGAAGCTCTCCATCATTCTCTGCTGCATTCTGACACCCCTGCCCAGATGGTGGTTCAGTCTCACCCCTCTCTTTATTTCACATGCTAAATACACCAATGGAGTGTTGCCCCTGGGCATTGAGAGTGCATATGGACACCATGAATACCTGCCTGAGCTCATAACAGGCACACACAGCTTTATAACAAATGAGAGGAAACATAGTATGTGAACAGCTGGTTTGCCAGCCTCACTTCACCTAAAACTCTGCTATTGGTTGGTGTAATTGAAGACGTGATTTCTGTTTTTATCCCTGACTAAGAGTTGAAAAGAGCATGGACATTATGGAGGTATATACAGTAGATACTTTGTGCAACAATATCTTTCAAGTAATGCATTTTATGGCACTGGGTGAATTCTGTTATCTAAGATTACTAAGATTACTTATTTGATGTTGCTGTTTTGAGTTGGATTCAACAACAGAATTCAGATAGTACATAAGTAACACCAAGTGAAAGGATAACTCTCCAAAGGCTTTTGCTCTTGAAGTATAATACAAACAAATTTATGGTAGTATAACTTTAACCACCACGATAAAGTACAGATTTTAGGCAGCAACATGGGTGTATGTAATTATGCTATGCTATATAGGCCATCTTCATTTTGTCTAAAATTATTTGCAAATATAAAAACAAAAACATTATGAAACAAAAAGTTAAATAAAGTAAAAGTATAA
The DNA here is from genome assembly GCA_032362345.1 of Sandelia bainsii. NCBI lineage: Eukaryota > Metazoa > Chordata > Actinopteri > Anabantiformes > Anabantidae > Sandelia > Sandelia bainsii. Next base: position 13,046,312 of record JAUMHL010000018.1, read on the forward strand.
AAACACTGAAATTCACAGGGGGTGACAATAAAGTTATTCTACATATTGTAGATATGCTAAATTGACATTCTAAAAAAAACATTTCCAGAAAACTTGGGATTACCACTACCATTATGTTTCATCACCTCAACCTTTAATTACTCTTTCTAATCGTTTGGGAAAGGAGAGCATTAATTATAGCTAGATACACTTCTACTCTAAATTGCCACAGATCATTGTAAATTACCAATGTTACTGACCTGTTGCCAGTTAACCGAATTAAGTAAAAGTCGAACAGTATCACAGTAACGTTGAACAGCAGTGTGAAGTATAGATCACCAATCTCAGCTCAAAACATGAAAACAGGACAGTACAGACTTGAATAAATTTATAAATCAAAAGCCTCACAATTTCCCTATTTAAAGTGACTTTAGCATCAGTAGTTAACTTAACCCATAAGCATTTGTGTCTTGTCCTTGTTAAGTCTAAAAAACAAAATAAAATAAAACAGCCCTACAGAACTGAAATATGCCCTACTGAACAAACTAAGAGTCAGTTCAATTCAATTCAACTTTATTTATATAGCGCCAAATCACAACATAAGTCATCTCAAGGCACGTTACAGTGTAAGGT
>JAUMHL010000018.1:13057841-13073093 GCA_032362345.1 Sandelia bainsii
TTCAGTTCACTGTTCCCTTTGTGGTTTGACTGGTTGTAAAACATGTAGCATAAAATTATCACCCAATTCTGATATTAAAATCCGTCTAGCTCTCGTGACCCAGGCAGAACAAACACCCAACATGTTAACAACTTACAGCGGCAGATGAACATGGACTCCTGGCCAACTAGCAAAACGCCGGTGTGCAAGTCCAGGCGCTGTTTACAACCAGATGGAGTGACAGCGGGGACGGCCAATCACCCCCCCACAGTTTCGGTTATGTTAGACCTAATCATAAACCTCCAACGTAACTTAAATTCTAAATAACACAGAACTAACAGTGCCTTACTCACCACAGGTACTGTAGGCCTGTCGCCTTTTTGGCCAAGTAGATAATTTATATAACACAAGCACGGCAAAGCATACACCTAATTATTCTCCACTGCACCAAGCTACTGTTGTCTTTGGCTGTAAACAGTGCAATCAGGGAGGCAGCAATGTGGAACGCATCAGAGGTTCCTCAGTCACAGAGTCTCAGGTGAGTTTGCATCTGTGTGTGATGGACGTAAATGAAGAGAGAGGTAGGCAGAAAATGGACTTGAGCAAAGGGGATGTGGACAAATAGCATAACAGAAAACAAGATTTAAATGTTTCTAATGTTGCTACCCATTCTTTGAAATTCGTTTCAAAATGTGCCTTAAGATGAGAAGACCCATATCCTTGTTTTCCATGTTCCATGTTTTTTTTCCCCATAATTGTTTCTATAGTATGTGCACTTACTTTTAGGTCAAACACTAACATTTCACAAGAATACCAAACTTAGATTTTACAAAATTGATTCAATAGCAGTAATACTAGTACTAATAAGAGGATACCACTTAAGTTAAAAGTAAAGCTTTAGTGCTTTTGTTTGTTTTATTTTTGTTTCTCAGTGTTCATATTGAGAACTGATAATGTTTAATATGCTGGTATAACAGACTGTAACGCCAGTAATGGTCTGTTCAGTCAGCCATTTTAGATTGGCAGCTTTTTTTTAAAGTTTTTATATGAACACACTTTTCAAACATGAAAGCTTTGATAAGTGCTTCTAACCTGTCAGTTGAACAAAAAATACAACTTTTAATTAACTATGAATTTATCTTGCTTTTGTTTCTTCCACAGCCTGCTGTGAAAGTGACTGTGAGGTTAAGCTCTGACTGAAATGTTTTCAGTTTAGTTTTCCATGGTAACGTAGTAGTGAGAGTGGCAACTGTTTGATTAAAAAAGAACAGACAAAGATAAAAAACAAGGCCTCAAAAGTGCAGCTACAAATCCAAAACAATCTATTTTGTCTTGTTGTTGATATAACGATGCTGATGCTGTTGTTCTGAATAAAACCAAAACCATCTACTCTCCCCAACACTTGAATGTCACATGGGACCTCACAGTTAAACAAAGTGTAGAGTCGCATGACGTAAGCAATGACTTGTCTCCTCAATCTGTTTTGAGATAAAGTTAAAAATGGATGACACTGAAACAGGATGATCTCAATCAATAATAATATAAAATCAACAGTAAAATCTGTTGGGGTATGATCTAGCCTGAAGAAGAACTACTTCAACTCACAGTTTGCATGAAAGAGATCTGAGAATGAAGCTGGATCGAACAAAGATACTTGAACTACCACATCCATGTAACCACTGTCAGTTTATGTTGGTTTCATGCTGAATCAAGATGCTAGCTAACAATTGCAGGCTTGTGTAAGTCGAATTAGAGACAGCAAAACAATTTACAAATCTGATCAGTGTTCCAGCTGTGAGTGTCCTCAGGAGGAGGAAAAGTTGGTAAAAATAATCACAAATATCAACAGATGAAGATCACAGTGCTTAAAATTATAATAAATTATGTAAAATAGACATAGCAAAAGAATATAATTCATTGGGGTAAATGTTATGCAACTGCAGTCAGAAATAAAACTAAAATGAGAAAATAACTCAGCTAATTTATTCAACATTTAAAACAAATGTCACTACTTATTATGTTATTCTGTTGTTGAGACTCCATAACCTTATGTACCCACAAACAAAGGCAGCATGTTGTTCACTGTGATGGCTCCTATTTCAAGCAAGTTTGAACTCTCTCCAAGGTAGAATCATCAGCCATAATTTTGTTTTTTAGCTTAGCATAGCTAGAGTTCTTAGAATGTGGAACTTTGTTAGGGTTAAGGATTTGTTATAATCTGAGTAGGGGCCTAAACCTTATAGCAGTTCTTTATTTCTTGTTACAAGTTTAAGAACATTTAAGAATCTTTAAGAACCTTTAAGAACACAGAAGCAACATTATGTGAATCACTTTAGAGAAAGAAAAAAAAACATTAGGCATTTTCATTGAAAGTAAAATACTAAATTTTATCACTCACAGCAAATATTTGCTATTGTAACTTTTATACAGCACCCCTATTGAGGACTCCTATAGAACTACCTTTGTAATTTTATTGGGACAGTTACCTTTAGGAAGTAAATCCTACAGTGAAACACAACTACCTCTTATTTTGGAACCTATCTGGCATCCATCAAATTGATTCTAACCTAATTGCTTTACTAAGGCTACTGACTGTACATCTTATTTGCCCTGATGCCTAACAGTGTGGTCTCACATGGCCAGTGGACAACAGACGTGGATCAATTTTAAAATAACCTGAAAGTAGGTTCCTTTCAGCCTACTAACTTTCCTAATAAGATGGAAGAATCTTGATTCAAAGTTTGAATGCAAGTACTGTTTTTTTGGATCAAGAATTTTAGCCCAAGTGTCAGAAATGAGTGAATAGAAGTGTAGAGTAGAAGTAATAATTATTTGGTTCTAAATAATAGAGGTGTAATCCATCAATAGGTTTAACTAGAATAAAAATACATACATATCTTTTTAATCAAAGGTGTTGTTTTTTATTGATGAAAACTGACTGTTGGTTATAAAAGCTAATCCAGGTTGCAGACTAATGGTCATTACGGGTGAATAGAGACAATTTATTGTTGGTTTTAGTGTCTGCATGGGGACTGTTGAAAATTTGATAAATTTAGAACATGACCAAAGTTCAGTCTCAGTGAAGGGGCATAGACTTGTGGCTGTATTGCACTCAACCCACATACAACTGTGAGGCTTGCTTTTTAAATGTATTTGGCATGATAGCTCAGTGGGTAGAGCAGTCATCCTACAACCTAAGGGTGAGTGGTTCAATTCTCAGTCCTGGCAAGCTACATGTCAAGGTGTCCTTGGACAAGACACTGAAACCCTGTAGTAGCGCTGACACAGGTCTAACAGCTGTCCAAACAACAATTTCCCCAAGGGGATCAATAAAGTGTTAATTATTATTATTATTTATTTAGTATGTGTGTCTGACTATTTGTGTGGCACCACTGACCAGTGACACACATATTTAGGAATGGTCAGACATACATATAAATGTTCCCTCTCTCTGCATCATACAAGCAAGAAACATGAGCTGAGGTACTTATTGATTGGCAGCATTAAAGCAGGGTGAAAACAGAGATTTGATTAAAATTTAATCAAAAGATTTTATAAGCTATTTATGAACACACACAACCTTTCTAAGAAATACTCAGATATTGCAGGAATTTATCAGGCTATAGAAGGACAAGGTCATACCTTTTTATATATTCATGGAGAATGTTTATCTCTATTTAGGATAGTTTATTGTTTAATTGATGATTCAGAGGAATTTGTAATCATGGCACAGATTTGTATTGTATCTGCCATACTGAAATAAATGATGAGCTTATTTATGTCTCCAAAATAAAATAATAAGTTTTGAAAAACCTGACCAACATACTACAAGCCAACAATTTTCAAACATGATAAAACACAACTATCCTGTGATGTCAGGTCCACTGCCAGTGCTTTTTCTGACTGTTGTTTTTGTGCCATTGCAATCTATTGAATTATTAATAGTAAGCAGTGGCATTTTTTATTCCATGTCCATGCTTCCTGTAGACTTGTATACAGCTTCACTCAGAACTCAGGCAGTAACTAGCTAAAAGAAAATGTTGCTTTTGTGTGTGTTTGTTTTTTCTTTTTAATTTCTTATAATGTGTGTCCAAACCTTGCAGCTTCCTCTTGCTATCTGATATTTTCTCTCAAACTCCCCAGCCACATCTCAGCCATACACACCTTCTGTCTTCACAGTTGTCTATCCCTAATAGGTTGACAGGTTTGTGGCAGAAGATGCAGGTTGATTTATTGGGTGCTTCAGGTTCTAGTGGTGCATGTCTGACTTGTATCTTCTTAGAGAGACATTTACCTCTTTCTCTTCTCTCTCAGGTGTCCTCTGTAGCACATAACATATGCTAACCAAGTAATGTTGTTACTTTTTTGCATTGTGAATATTATGAATTGCCTCAGTAGTTCAGACTATAGCACACGTCACAACCTGCAGTACCATAAAGATCAGGGATGGAATCTTATAAGCTCTGCAATCATGCATGTTACACTTACATTATTAAGACTAAATCTGTTATTTTTAGATAGATAAATATTTAAGGAAAGTGAACCTTTTTTTTCTTTCTACACAAAAATACCTTTACAGAACTGTGTTATAAAAAAGAAGATGTATCAAACAACTCAACCCTAAGTATGTGCTGATGGCTGAAGACCCTGTCTTTTCTCTTTCAAAAACCCAGTGGTTGGAAGCAGTATTCAGAGTCAACGGCATCTTTTTAGACAGAAACCTGACATTGCGGGAAGCTTAAGTGCTGCTCTGGTTTTCTGGTTTTCATGCACAATGAGTCCTTGGGGCCCCAGCACTAAAAGCCATTAGCGCTCCCAGTGACGTAAAACTTGCATGAATCTATAAATCTTTCAAGGGAGTGGATTGAATTTGTATTCCTGATAAAGGATAGGTTTTGCATGAACAGTGCTGCAGCTGTGTCAAGTTGCCAAGAGTACAGGCTCTGATGGTTATTAAAGCAGTAAGAGAACATGGAAACTTCATTCTCTAAGGATTTGTTATTCAAACATTGCACAAGCCTTTTCGGTGGATAGATCTTTAGCAAAGAATGGAATCTATCCATTGTATCTTCTAAATTATTTAGATGTCACATTTTCGTTTGTAAGACAGTTTTTTACAGCTGTTACCATTAGAAACATAAAAAAGAAAAGACAGCAGACTAGCAAGTTCAGTAGAATTATAAAATAGTGAAAATAACTGCTCATACTCCTGGCTTTTTCACACTACAAGGATATAATACATATTGGCCTAAGCACATGTATTTTACCAAATTGTTTATTTTGTTTGACTAAGAACTCTGTCAGAAACAAATGCCCACTCTTAAGGTTTCTATCAAAGTGGATGTAGGTAGAAAGACAGTGTAGTGTTTATGCCAAGCTGTGAAGGACAGTAGGAGGAGCAGACAAATAGGGAAGTGGGAATCCAATCATGCAGCACAAGGGAAAATTATCTGACCAAGGTGCTAAGAGTGGGGTGTCTTCAGCCACTAATTGATAAGAGCCTTCTATCTTTAGTAAGCAGTAATGTTTGGCTCAGGACATCAAAACCTTGGCTGTGGCTGAAAGGCTTGTTGTGTCTCACTCCCTCCTCATCGTAGCCTGTCGAGGGATGGTAAAAGTGAGGATGTCACCTTGCCAGGGGGTCACTTCTCCACTTTCCTGCCTGAAATGCTGGAGTTGTTTTCACTCATTTGACCCTTTCTAGTTTCCGTTATTTACATAAGAAAATGTACCTGACATATAATGTCTCTTTTTAATTTGATTTTATTGTGATTTCATTGCAGAGACTATTCATGACATAGTGCTTAATACAACTTTGTAAATAGAAGCTAATTATACTTACTACTACACTGAAACCAGTTCGCGAATAGTACTGCTAAGTAAGTGTTGTGAAAAGAATTCTGATTGTATAATATGAGTACTTCCAAATGTTTTTGTTTTTTTTGTCCATATTCATGATTTAATGTAACATTTTGATATTTAATTCCTAATAATGTTGAATGTAAAAAAAGTGTCATGTAAGCCAAAGACAGATTTCTATACTTGTGCCAACAAAGGTGAGCAATTCTTTTTTTTTTTTTTATGTGCTGCTGGAGCACATCTTTTTTGTGTTCATCATAGGTGCAGAAAATAAATATGCAAATACAAATGCACTGAAAGCACAAACCTGACACAGCAGTGGCCTAAAACTAATCTGTAAACCTGTCAAAGTTTTGGTTCAGTGGTCAACTCCACCAAAACAATTCTAGTTCATATAAAGCCATGTGCAGATGCTCTCAACCCACACACTGATAAACTGACGTACTCTATCTGCTGGTGTGATATGTTGGAAACTCAGCTGATGTAAATGAGTGATTGCTGAAAAGAAGACAAACATTTAAACAGATGGCACGCTCACTCAGTCAAATCCTCCACTAAATGTCATAAAGGTTCCATAGATTTGTCTTTTATAAACCCAAATTTAAATGATGGCATAAACTCACAAAATCACAAACTTTGCTAAGTTTATGCACTCTCCTCACTTTAAACCAGCAAATTTTTAATCACTTAACATTTATTTAATCCATTAAATGTTTGAATTTTAATGGCATCTTTTGTAGTGGTGCCACCATCAAGTCACAATTGTGGCTTGTTTACAAGAAATATATAAATCAAACAGACAGGTTGCTATGAAAGTACATTCATCCTCCTCAGAGAATGAACCCTTCCTATTCTGGACCCTCGATGAGCATTTTCTTATATCATACTCCGTCAAAATGTCAGCTTTGCACATAAGAGATCTTATAATTCATCAGGCAGATATACGCTGAATGACATGACAGTTCAGGGCACATTCATGCTCTTGAAATTTTAATGATGCCACAGCCATTAATAAAGTTCACCCCCTAGGACAAATTTTATGGTTTTAGCCCCACTCAAAGAAAATGGGCAGTTGTGTTCTCTGGTTACACATGTATACTGTTGGGGCTAATATAATATTTAAAGACTGCTGGTAGGACTTTAGATTTTTTTGTCATGTCTACATGTAGCTTAACAATACTATTTACCACAATGTCATGTCTCTGCTTAAGTCAATGCTTTCTACCTGTCCTATCATCATCTTCTTCACTGGCTGAAATTGTGAAAATATTATTGTAACTATGCTTTTATTTTATAAAAAAATCTCTTTTCAGTCCTTTGATTCTATGAAAAAAACCTGATTTGAAAGACATACGTTTGTCTCCACCCACCATTTGCCTACAGCAATGAAAGGGTACTGTGTGTATACTCATTGGTGTGTGTGTGATTGGACACTGCTACTAGTCTAATACAGAAAATGATAAATCAGGCTGGTGATAGTTACAGTCAGTTCAGAGACCATGTTGGTTTGTGAGACTGTTAAGTCCATACACATCCAACCATTTGCCTCCATCACATTAACCATGGTTCCTGTTGCTATACTAATTAACCGTTCCTTTCTGAAAATTATAGCACATCATGGTTTTTTGTATGACAATCTGATAAAGCCTTTAATACTCTATATTCAGTGCTACATGTTTTATTTAATGTATTGGAAATTTTAAATGAGAAAGGTTTCTTTAAAATATTAAAAATAAATGTTTTTAGTAATCTGTTTTTGTATCTCACAAAGTATATGCTCTATGAGCCTCCTTATTTTTTTTCTTAACACTAACCACATACGTATATCACATGTGTGTTTGTATACTCCAAAAATCTGACATTTCAAAATGTAAACTATCCCAGTGTTTAATTTACCCAATGCTCCATTAGTGACAATAATACAAGCTACAGTTTGGTGCTAACTGCCGCAAAGAAAAGACTGATTCATTTCTTTCAGGTCATGGCATTGATTAGCCACAGATGCCCGGGAGCCCAGAAGTGAGGCAGGTTGGAAACTGACCTCAATTAGACTGTAAAGTCAACATCTGAGCCAGTTAAATTAGCAAATTCTAATCCACACTGGTTACTCTAAAGCCAAAATATTGCTAATGATGACTTACTCTTCTTGAGTGAGAGTCTACAGCCTACAAGTGTTCTTTGAAATGTTTTGATCTTTTTATTTGTGAAAGAATTCAAAAGAATTTGCTTTCTATTCTAATTATACATCCAGCAGGTGGACTGTATGTGTGATTTACTGCAAATGATACAATGACAAAGATAAATGAACTGTTTTTAAGAGAGACTAGCCAAAATTACATTTGCTTCAGAAAGTATTCACATGCTTTCAATCTTTGCACACTGTATCATGTTGTCAATTACATTTGAAATTTGTGCCTAGCAAACAGCAGTTTTCCATATTTCAAAACTGTTCCTCCTCTCTGTCAAAGTAATTCACAATTTTTCTGAAACAATTATTCAAGCCAAGTTTATAAGGTAATTAAAAATCTGAGAATGAACTCTCCTTGACATGTCAAGGAATGTTGGCAAGACAACCAGCACACAAATTAATTCACGGATCATTATAGAGCAATTGCTTGGGTCCTGTTTTCTTGCACATGAATGCCCATAGCTAAAGTTAGGAGTACATCCTTTATAAAATTGGAAATATTGCAGTCAGAATATCTCAACTATCAAAATCTGTGATGTTGTGTTGGAAGATGTTTTCTATGCAGTGTACACTGTATATGGGTTGTTTTAGGATGCAGTACTAGTAACTGTTTTGTTATTTAATTGTAGTTTGGAGAACTTGTGGAAACAAATTTACAATTTTGCAAGCTCTGTAACTTTTAGTAGTAAGGTAACAAATAAAATAAGTAACTTCAGTTGTTTATGAAAACAATGTGAATGGCCCTCTGAAAGCGGAAATCCTCTAAGAGCCACTCAGCTGATGGAACCAAACAATAAGGTATACTCATGATGTCTGTAAATTCTGCCTTGTTCTGACATCAGCTACCATGTGCAGCAAATCACTAGACTGGCAATCTCAGTCCTCCCTTATCCTTCACTGCACTCCCACCTCTTCCTATTACTCCACTATGATTAATGTCCCGTCACCATCAACAACATACACCACAAGTTGCATATCTAATATAAAAACACTCAATGAGCCGTCTCAGGTGGGTTTGAGGGTCTGATGGAGTTTAAGACCTCTCATCACCACAAATTCTTTGTGTCCTTTTGAGGTTGCTTAAAGCAGAGACGGATTAAATGACCAGCTCAACAGAACAACAGGCTACTTTTTACCCAGTGTGAAGTGGCCATTTGGATGTTCTGTGATTTTCCTAGTGGGCCAGCCTGTCTCAGTTTCCAAGTGCTGGTCTGCTTTGCCACTCAAACCTCTAGATATTATACAACTTGTACAGACTTTAAATAGAATATAAGATTTTGGACTAACATGTTAGCATTTTCCAACACCATCATAAAAACACCAAATGAGGAAATACAGTATCTTTTGCAATGATGTTCCACAGACTCTTATAATCAATGCCAAGGCACATAGAAACTGTTCTCGTGGCATGTGGTGGCTATTCTTCCAAAAGATATTCTCATTTGGTGGTGAAGGCGATTGCATATGATTCACATAAATTTCACAGTCATCACACCTCTTGGATGGGTGCATTGTCATCCTGCAAGATACCATTCCCATCAGGATAGTTTCATCACAGGATAAAGGTGATCCCTCAGAACAACTTTGGATTGATTTGCTGTGACTCTTCCCTTTAAGGGGACAGGTGGACCCAAACCATGCATTGTGCCCCCGAATATAACAGAGCCACCGGATCCCCTCACTTTAGATCAAACTTTCAGGATTTTTCCTTTGTCTTGTTTTTAACATCTTAATTTAAACAAAGACTTGTAAAATGGCATTAATGTAATTAAAACTGTGCATATCTGCCTAGCCTATTGCTTGATGCACTGTTGATTTTTTTAAATGGAGGGTTTTTATATTTCAGAGTGAATGAAGGGAAGGGGAGAGGATGAAGAAAGAGAGAAGTATTGATTCAGGATCATCCCAGGAGTTAGGGGAGAGAGAAACAAATAGGCTACAAATGGAATGTAGGAAAACTGTTCAAGCCTAAATTACTGATTTTATACAAAATCTAAATCCAGCTAAGTTCAAAGATGTTCCCCTGAGCTGTATATGGAGGTCATGAGTAGGGAAGTCAAGTAACTAGCTTTGGCTACATGTTAAGGTGTGCATTTGCAACATTATGACTGCATTCAATATTTTTTAAATTCTAGATACACAAATTAGCACATTATTTTTCAATATTATTTTGTCCATAAACTTATTGCGACTTATTTCAACTGTCAAATTGAGGCTGCTTGCAGTAAAATCCTGGGTGGTTTTTTGTTGCCAATTAGACATCAAATTCCAGCCTTTATATCACTATTATTTTGTGGCCTTCTCTGACTTTTCACATCCACAAAACCTTAAACCTCAGCTTCACTTTCACAGTCACCTTACTTGTTCCAAAGAATGGTGAAATGAATGTGACCCAACCAGTCTAACTTCTCAGAGAGCATAAAACCTAAATCGCTCAAGTAAAATACACGAGGACCTCACAGAGTTATTTTGTCCTCTGAAACCTTTTTTTTCAAGACTTGATCGAAATTCACTAGCACACAAATACTGCTACAATTTTCACAGATGCTTGCATTAGTATTCTGTGGGGATGTATCCCAGTGACATGTAATACATCATAGTCACCAGGAGGCACTTCCACTGCAGAGTTGACATGCAAATATGGGCAGAGCATGTTTCAATGTTTTATGCTATACTCTTTATCCTAAAAATGTCCTCTGAAGTTTCAGGAAAGGCACATGTGTACCTGCATGTATGAAAGTGCTACCACATGCTGCATTAAAACACACAGCGGTATAGTAAATGCATTCCACACACTACTAACCCACACCTGCCACCACACTCACACACTAACATGCTGCACATCAGGGTCATAGAGTCGTAGCATCGTGGGATATTTGTAAAATGTGATATGCAGGGGGAAGGGGTAGTGTTTGTGTGTGTGCATGTTTAGGGACAGGAATGTTCTCACCTCGAACAGTGAGCCAGGCAGGAAGCCGGAATGCCCTTGACTAACCTTGTAGGTTTTACTGTGCTTTTATGAGAGGGTATAAATCATTGTGATGTTTAAAAAAAAATAAAAAATGCTGCTGTTTTACAATGTGCAGCCAGATTGACAAAGCAAATGTGCACCCCTATAACAAAGCCTATTACGAATAAAGTCTGGAACACACTGAGTACTGAAATTCAATATAGCTCAAAATAATGAAAGGATGTCCGTGTTGTCCTGTGTCAGTCAGAATGGAGAAACAATGAGAAACATTTTCAGTGGACACATTAAAATGAATTACTGTTCTGGGGAACATAAACGGAGTAGACTGTTCTCCTTGCAGGTGAATGGAAAATACACAAATTATCATATTGATTGCTTTTCATTTCATTGAGGAGATTTCCATCTTTATTTCATAAAATGTGTACATACAAACAAAGGTTGGGAAGAAGCAGGGTTTAATGGCACCCACTGAGAGAAACTCTGTCTGTATACACACTTTTCAACAGAAACCAAAAAGGAGCAGCTCTCTACTACTGCTCTCTACAGTGTAAACAGCTCAGACCCAAACCTCTCCACTCAACAACACATTTGCTTGCTATGGTACCCACTCATTTATTCATGTATTCATGCGTTTATCAGAACTTGGCGGCTTGCTTTGCCATTTTCTCCTTATAATGATGAGCGAATGCACATCCATAGTGGAATGGAAATAATCATGGATCCCATGAAAACTCAGACACACATTTGTTTTTGTTTTTTGTGTGTGAGATAGAGAATAGGCAGAGGAAGTGGTGAGAACAGCAGAGTGAAGGGACAAATTTAGCCTGTTTTACATATCTGTCAAGCAAAATCTTAAAACTAAAATCAACTGCAGGTTGAATCAACATCCTCCCTGGTGTCCTGGCAACATATTTTAACGTGAATCACACAATAAATGCAGCATTAACGCACAGAGAGAAGAGGGAGGTCTTAAAAGTAACCACAAAAAAGTGATTCCTTCATTTGTTGATTAGTCCCAATTTACATCCTTACATAAGTTAAGTTAATGCACGTGGCTGATATTTGTTTCCCAGTTTCTAGTGAGTTCATAATATATTACCTGAATGCTGTATGACGATGTAACCCTCGCCTCAAACATCTCAATTTCCAACACTAGTGGGCAGTCACATCCCACACAGACTCATCCTGTGCTTTCCCTGGATACCAGCTTGTTGCACACACCCGTGCACATGTAGCATGAAGCCCCTTCTTGGTTTTTTTGTCTTCCTCCCACTGTCTTTTTTGCGTTTTTTCCTCAGCTTTTCACCAACTCAGTGGAGTTGTATAGCAGAAGAGCAGCTGCAGCCACCAATCTGCCAAGCAGAGCAATCAACAGGCGGGTGAGGGAAAATGTCATCCTGGTGAGGACTGGGAAAATGGGCTTTTAATTAATGTTTTGATTTTGGGTAGTATATCACTCTTGAGAAAAAATAATTGGGCTGAGCGGCATTTAAATGAGAGGGTTACAGCCACTGAATGACCATTCAAAGTCATTGTGAAGTTTATTGGATATTAATTAGGTGACAAAGAGGAGGAGGAGGAAAGGGAGCAGACAAATGCCCTCCCCAAATGTGAGAGAGTTGAGAGAGGAAACACAAGGGTTGATGATGGTAATGCATTTTGATTCTTGAGCAACGTGTGTTAGTGCAAAAGAGAGAGTGTATCTATGTGCCAAGACATTTAGCATGTTTGCTTGTATATGAATTGGAGATAACATTTGTCTGCAATCAGTGCTGTCATTTAAAATTTTGCAGTTGATCATGGAATGCTACTACTATATGTTAGGAGGAAATATAATAAACAGATTGCTAAACTGAGTGCATGTTTTTTAGGGGGAAGTTGAAAGAAACAATATTTAGCACTGACATTGAGCAATTCAAAGGTGTACTGCAGTCCAAATTCAAAATATAACACAATGTTGCCCCACCCCTTCTGCCCCGACTCGAAGCTCAGGCGAGTTGCCAGGTACAGTGCTGTGAAAAAGTATTTGCTAAACTTCAGGATTTTCTGGTAGAGTGCAGAATTCATGGTTTCATCAATTTGGCAAGTCGTCCTGGTCCTCAAGCAGCCCCAGACCATCACACCACCACTGCCATATTTGAATGTTGGTATGATGTTCTTTTTTGAAATGCTGTTAGTTTTACGCCAGATGTAACGGGACGCACACCCTCCAATAAGTTCAACTTTTGTCTCGTCAGTCCAAAGAATATTTGCCCAAAAATCTTGGGGATAACCACAAAATGTACATAATGCCAAACATATAACTAAATAATCTCTTAGTAACTTTAATTAACGATCAAAGAGACCCAAGTAGGAGGTAGTGAGAATGAGAAACAGAGTGACCAAGCAAGACACTAGACAAGAGTAAATATCAGACTGGCTTTTAATTGTTGACAAGCACTAAACAAAATAAAAGGATTGGTTCCTATCCTGAGTTGTACGGAATGACTGTACAAACTTGGACTGGCATACAGAAATAAAATTGTCTTATATGTTGCATACACATCACAAAAAATTTACCCTTCCTTTGTCATGCCAAGCCAAGCTAGCACTGGGTGCTGTAAAGTATTACACAGGATGGCATTCCAAAGTTGCATAGTGAACAGACACTCTAGACTCTATAATAATAAATTAAATCTATTATTATTATTATTAATATTAGGCACACAGTGGCAATAGCGGAGATGTGTAATTCAGTACTGATTATTTGGCAAATTATCCGTCTTGTAGACCAAACAGTTAAAGTACATGTATGCTGTGAAAAGTGACATAAATCTTTAAATTCTTTGCTATTAATGAATTATTTTACTGTGTATGCACCCACTGTTCCAGCCGCAACGGAAAAAAAAATTTGTAAAATAATAAAAATCTCTACAAATATTGAAAATTACCTGTAATCAGAATATAACAAAATGTGTTCTGCACAAATTACTAACTTAAATCAATAATATACTCAGGTGTTTGTGCTCTCAAATTTCTCTTCATAAATATTGGCACTTTTGATGTTGGAGTAAATGGAATGAAATGTTTTTTGCAAATACAGTAAATGTTTTTTTGTTTTTTTTTTACAATATCTATATAATGTCTTTGCTATATGTGCTTGTTTGTTTGCCTGCTTACTGTGATCTTTATCTGTATCTGTAGAATGATTCAAAGCAGATGCCCTGTTACATATAGTATGTTGGATGTTGAAAGATTAAAGGTTAGAGCACTGATTTAAGGATGGATTCCAACGTTTCACTTGATCTCTTCCACCTCACTTTCATCTTTGCCTTCAGTTTTCTTCACAGGGTTAGATTTTACATTTGCCATGTTTGAGGCAGATGTGGTTTATTGTCAACACTGGATTACTCATGTTCAGACTCTCTTATTCTTGTTGATGTCCTGTTTTTCTCCTCAACCACAAACTATGTATACATACATTCAAGTCAAATCTTATTGTACTGTTTTTCTTAAGTGACACAGTTTTTATTGAAACCACAACTTAACATGATTGTGCTTTATTACTGTTTATGGTCCTTTACAATTTTATCACATAATGTCATTATGAGCTTACCTGAATGACATTTTGCTTCACTGCAGCAATATAGTTTATTTTAAAACAAATGAAAGACTGTTTTTTGTTTTTTTTTATCTCTGAAAGCATCTTCACATCAAGCAGACGTCATGCAGCTCTATGTTTAGTCCACTTTCCTTGGTTGTTGAGGCAGGAGGAATAAAGTAGACCTGCCTTATTAATTACAGTATCAACTAATGTAAATTGTATGGCTTTTTCCACATATTCTGCAGTAATTATTGAAGGGCATTTTGTGGCAGAAAAACATTGGCTGTAGTTTTGTTCTGTTGCAACTGTGGCTACACAGCTAATATTTAAAAGTAAGTGACATGTTTTCAAGATTCAAGATTCAAAAAACTTAATTCAAAGAACCATAACCAGAAAAGATTAACACAAATACTAAATACTCAATTTACAGAACAAAAACAGGTAATAAAAATAATAAAAATGAATAAAAACTAGGTAATTTCTGGTCATAATCAGTCCTGTGTGTAATATAGTGGGGTTATCTGATTATAAATATGATTATAGTAGTTGTTATCACCCCTCCCCTTAACCTAAAGGAGAGGAGTTGTACAGTTTAATGGCCACAGGCAGAAATGATTTCCTGTGGCGCTCTGTGGAGCACTTGACATTGATCAGTCTCTGGCTGAACGTGCT
>JAUMHL010000018.1:13073193-13102696 GCA_032362345.1 Sandelia bainsii
ATGATTCGAGAGGGCAGAACTTAATTAACTAAACTATTTACTGAAAAGACCGAAAAAATAAAAATAAGTTAAAGAAAAGTAAAGAAAAAGACATCACAAAGAGAGAGACTGCGAAACAGCCTGCTGCAAGGCTCGCGCCTGCGCACTATATTTCTAATATCTGTAGAGAAAATGGTTGTTCAAAAAAATAAAAGCACTATTTACTTGTGTTCTTCCTTCGTTTGGTAGTAAGTATTGGTTAAGCACCACTGTCAGTTTTGAAAAAAGTAATAATTCCTGGATGATAGTAATTACTTACCACATATACTGGTTTACATTCAACTTCATAAACAAAATGCTTACGTTGGATGCATGTCATTTCATGTAATCCAAATTTAAATATTTAAATACAAATTAATAGGTTATTCAACAGCAAGACTGGAATATTTAGAAAAACTTTGAAAAAAAATGGTAAAATAAAACAATAAAACTAGAGGACTAAAACAAGTCTTTCACTATTATGACTAACATTCTCTTGACACTGTATACTATATATAGACCCTGCTAACCTACAGTGGCAAATTTCTATGTGTGTTTTCTTTGGTACCTTGAGGAAGGGGTACTGCTTTCTGGTCTGTGAAGCAATGATAAATCGCTAGTCAGGTTAACATGAAAGCCTGTGGGCCAAACTGCTTCAAAGTGTGGCCTTCATAAGTCACCAGCTTATCTTAAAAGGACAGCAACAGTCCTCAAAAACCAGACTGTTGAGTTAAGTCTGATTGCATTTCAGTTGTGCTTCTGCCTGAGGAGAGTTGTGGTGTGTTTCTGTCTAACATGACAAACAAAAATCTTTCTGTTGATCTTGTCTGATACTGTAGGTCTTAATAAATACAAACATATACACAACTGGATGGAGGTCTGACCAAATGTGTTTTAAATCTTGTCTTTATCATTTATGTTCCAACATTACTTACTGGTTCTCTATAAAATATCTACTTAACTGACAATTTACTAAATCTCTTCCTTAAACAGTGATTCCCCAATTATAGCTTAGGTGTATTTTTATTTTATATTTTTGCATCTTAACAAAATTGGGATTGAATTTATCATGTATATATATTAGGGCTGGGCACTTTAACGCGTTATTATCGAGTTAACGCATTAATTAATTAATGACAATTATTTTATTGCGCGTTAACGCAGTTGTATTATTATTATGATGATGATGATGAAAGTCAGTTGTTCACTGGGTCTGAATACACATACGGACAAACCTTGGGTCACAGGAGGGGTGGGATGTTGCACAGTACTGGCTTTGTATTGGCGTCGTCATGCATCTCAAATAATGTCGCAATAATGCAATAATGCATCAGAAAAGAACTGGAGGTACCAAACTATTACAAGGAGATTTTCATTTTAAACCTCTTCCACATGGCGGAGTTGATAGAACCAAAGGTATTTGTAACCATTGCAAAGTTGAATTTTCCTATCTCCGGAGAACTTCGAGTCTGATGTATCACTTGAATACAATACACACCGTTGATGCAGCAAATCACCCAAACAATGGACCGACACAAACACTTAAAGGAATCATGACGTTCATGTGTTTCTTTTAATGACAGCAGTCAAATTAACAACTGTATTAACGCTTTGTGTGTGTGTGTGTATGTGCGCATCAGAGCTCTGCCGTGCACGATACAGAGATCAGAGAAGAATAGTATTTGTTTAAAGTGTTTGCAGTCTAAATATTATTGCCATTTTGTTCATATAGCAGTATTTTTACAATAAAAGGCAACATAATTGTAACCAGGTTAGGTTTTCTGTTAACAAAATGATCATACAATTATTATTAATGATCAATACATTACAATAATCTTAAATGGTCAAAAATAAATGATACTGAAGATATCAATAACATAGACAGACAATGATTTGGTTTTCTAGTAAAACACCAGATCTACAACATCCAGTTTTCTTTTCTACCTAAATACAGCATAAATGCACTATTGTTGTGTTTACTTTAGGCACTCAGTACATCAATAAGTTTAGAGAAATACTGTGGTAGCTGAATAGAGAAAAAAATGTATTAGCAAATGCAGAATATTTATCCAACTTAAAAAATGACAATATTTCTCTAGCCTGAAAAGAGCTCTTGACTAGTTGACTAGCACTTGACTAATTCTGTTTATGCCAGCATGCTGGCAGAAACAGCAAAGGTGAATATGGATGGCGTTAGAGTTTACTGCACTTTGAACAATGGTTCACTTGACCACAATAGTGTCAAGTAAACCACTATTTATACAGTCTAACATCACATCCAGTCTTCAAGGGTGCAGAAAACATGTTTTTTTTTTCTAACGCCACCTATAATACGATTAATGTCAACACATTCATTTTTTGTTAAAAAAGACAAAGATAAATAACTTCTATCCAGCGCCTCGTTCTCTTCAGAGGTTGTTCTACAAAAGTAACAGATTAGAAATGTATCTTCTGTCCAGCAGATCTGGTTATTTTTATTTTTTTATTTATCATAAAGAGTTTTTAAACTGTCTCTGTATATCGACTGATTAGTTTGACTATTTTTCTCTGTTACTGGAGTCTAACTAATACATGACAGGCTCAGGCTGTCTGGATAGACCTGCTGTCTGGATTGACTTGCACTATCAGATGTCATTTTCTATTGGCATTTCATCATAGTTAAGGTTAGCATAAACAACAATATTGTGCTAACTAAATAGGTAGCTAATCTCTACAGGTATCACTGTTTGGTTTAAGAACTGGGATTGCTGTGCTATGAATTTTGAGAGGCACCACCTCATATTTAATATAATGTTTATATGACAACCTTCATCCATCCATCTTTTAATTGCAGTTATCAAGCAAGTTTCATGATATTTTTAATTCCAGGTGAATCAGTCAGACGTCATTACTCCTGCCAACATGGTGTCATACACAGGAGTCAGGAGACAAACTTGGGTCTCTCAAAGTCTCTTGGTATTCCAATCCTACACATTATGTGTCATCTATCTATCCCAATCTCTTGCTTTCAACTCCTTTTCGTTATTAAATGTTGCGCTTCATTCATTCAAAAATTACACTGAATCAGAACATAATAATTACTTGATTACGTTTGCTACAAAAGCATAATTGCATAAATGCATTTGCAGATTTAGTTGCCATAGTGTTAGCCAAAATATATGGTTTTAGCTACATAGCTTAACTTCTTAGATCTTAGGGACAACATTGTGTGAAATTCTATAGATCAATGTATAATTTTCAGTTTCAACCACTCAGGGATTTGGACGAAATTGCCAGTTTGAAAGAGTCCCACATGGTTCATGTTTGAGCTTTTTCCTGTTTGCTTCTTGAGTTTTACTTCATTGTTACTTACATAACACTACATTCATTCCACTGCATTCATCACCAACAAAACCTTAAAAAAGAAACCTGGGTGAGCAATAAGTTTTTATAGATTTAAAATTTTACTCTATAGTTCTGCTCATAAAAGAGATAAAGTGGCAACTTTCCATCTATCTTTTCTCAAGCTGGAAGGCAGGAAGAGGTAAACTTTTACAAAAACAAAATGCAGACTTTCAGTGAGAGGTAGCATTGTCACGAATGGGAAATTTGTTTCAATATAGCAGAATAAATAAAAAAAACAGCCACTCAACAAAAACCAAACCAACAGAAACACTACTTCTTATGTGAAGTTATTGTTTTTATAGCCAGGTGCTGAGTAAGGAAGCAGTACAGACAATACAGACAATCGGCATCATGCAAGAATTTTTTTGTATTCTTATCTTGATCATTTGATAGCAGGATTGTTTATAATGGTGCAAACTCTTTTAAATGCACAAACTTCTAATTCTATAGTTTCTTCATGAATGCCTCCTGATCATTTAATTGTTTGGATCACCACCACAATATAATCAACTGATACTTGGGGCATTGAATTTAAAGAGCTATCTGCCTGGCTCTATTCTTGGTTTTGGATTTTAGTAACAAAAAATTACTTTCATGGTTGTGATAAACGCATGAAGGCTGTACCAACAGAATTTTCTTACACAGTTCTAGAAATCAATCACAGCATTTGGGCCTTTATGAGAAAGAGGTTTTCAGTATGAGCATAATGTAAAACTACAACAAGATCCCATTTTGTTAGTGCCACTTTACATTTTTTGATCTTGCCTTTTAATTTTGTTCCTGTTTTTAAAATGAGTGCATGAAAATTATGAACTGAACAAATTTTTCACAAAATACTTAAATGCATTGGACAGGTAGATGATATGTCAGCATAAGAGGTTACAAGTGTATTTCTCTTGTAGTTTTGTCTTAATTAAGACATTTAAAACAGACCTTTTCTGGAAGGGTTGAGTACTGTGTCTTCTCTTTTTTGTCACAGAATTGCCTGGCAGACCATGAATGACCCAGCTCATTTTCATCAGGGGAGTAAATGACTTTTTAATGAACAGATTAGACATTTGTGTCATTGAGCTTATACCTTGTTCATTTGTCACATTTTCCCTATCTCTGCATCAGAATTATCATTTTGTGTTTTTTTACTGAGATAATTTAATAATCCTCTGAGTATTTATGTTTATCTAAAAAAACATCAAATAAATACTCCTGACTAACTAATGCATATGTCCTGTTTTTATGAATGCAAACCTTTGGGGAGAAATCCTTACTGCTTTTTGTGTCTCCTTTGTAGTCTACTACACTTTGTGTGTTGTTTCTGTACTACCTGTAGATCTTAGGAATTTACCACAGAGTTGAATCAACACCTTTCTTATACATTCTTTTCAGTTTTTTTTTTAGAAACAACAGAGGTAGTTTTTATTGCATGGCTATCACACAGAATATCATTTACAAATGTTGTGTATTTCTTACTTATAAACCTATATCCTCCAAAAGAATGTATGTATTCACCTGTCTATGTGTGAGACCTTGCTCTCTTAAAAGGAATGAAGAAGCAAACATCTTGCAATTCATATCCATCTATTTTGAACAGAAATCTTTTGGATTTGAGGATAATTTTTGGTATCAGTTTTGACAGTAGTCAGATTATCTTGCTGGAAGTCTTCTGCCCTCTTTACCCGAATGTCGCTTTGTACAATCACAAATTTTACTGTTCATACTAACCAAATATTTAACTCAACTTTGGACATAATGATGTGTAAAGAGCATTATTGTGTCATTATATTCACAGACTGCTTTTTTAACTCTTATGATGTTACAGAAACCACTGATTTGCTTTGTGCTGGTGCTAGTAATATTAGCCTTATGGAATATTAAGTAAGGGTGGTTTTGCCTCTCAGAGTGTCTCATAAACATCTGGTTCAAAGAGACTGAATCCCACATTACTAATGACTAAATGTGACTAAATAATTTATACGTAAAGTCTGGGTAAAAAAGTAACAAAGCTAGCCAGATATTACTCTTCCATAGTCAGTTTGAACTCGTTTTCAAACATTTTCCTGGTTTTCAAAATTTCGAAACTAAACTGTCATCTTGCTCAACCTGATTCAATTAATATTCAGCAAAACAAAACGGGTCATGGTTGTGATTTGTCTCTTCCACCGATAATCAGTGGTTCATGGTATTGATTTAAATAACATACTTTTAGGTTGTGATCATGGTAATGGTCACAAAACATTCCTGTTATATGGAAAAACACTAATTTCAACTTAGTAGGAGATGGGATGGATCATGGATCATGGTTTTAGTGCTTTGTTATTCAAACCATCCAACACAACCTCATTCCCATGATGTTCCAGTATTTCCAACTTTTGCTAATTAAAGAGGGCACTATTTAGGAACATCAGATCAGTTGTTCTAATGGCAGGGGCAAATAATGTATTTTGTTGTTTTATTTGGAAGACTTGCTGGTCAGTCTTGTGTGTTGTATAATGTTGTATATTCTGATGTAAATGCATCAAACTCACTAACTCATGTTCCAAAAGCAAAGGTATTATCAGTGTGTATATATTAGGTAAATACAAATTCCATCTTTCCATGGCAGCCGAAATCTCGTAAAATTGATTCCTTATACACATATGTTGCCATTTGTTTTCTTTTTCATTATTGGCCATTCAAAGGAGTTCAACATTTTTTTCTGATATTTCTCATGTTCAACAAGTCTTAATGATCTAAAGGGATGATACTTGTGAACTAATTCATGGCAACTCTTACCATCCATTTTTCGTGTGTAGTCTGAAAGCAATGCTCTTTCTCAAATCAACTTTCATTAATAGAACAGTGTCCCCTCTTTCTCCATCTGGCTTTTTAACAATTGTTGAATCATCCCGTTAATCTCTAGGAGCATCCATCTCTGCCTCTGAAGGTGCTGCCAAAATGCATGAGGTCATCATAGACTCAGATCCCTTGAAAGGTTTCCAGTACTTTGTTGAAATCATTTCTCCAAGAGTTCAGGATGTTCTGAAGGAAATATGTTTGTGTGTGTGTTGGATGAGGCATTGAGGAAGTACCTGGTCCTTAGTGTGCTTAATAATCCTCAAAACACAGAGAACTGTGGTTAAGGTGTTTTGCTCTAAGGTTAGTTGTTATTTTGCAGATGCACAACAAGACAAAGATTCCCTTCCTTCACACACAAGACTATTAAGTGAGCATTGACTTATCTTCACTCACTTATTGTGTGAGCTCTGCTGCAGATATTTGAGATTTAGCCGCTGTCTACAAACACTTGTCAGTGTCTCTTAATTGTCTTAGTTCAGTTCAAATAATTACACACACAGACACACAAAAAGCTACACTGCTACACTACACTATTTGGTCAATTTTTTGCATAGTTGTCACATTTAAATGATTAAGATTATCAAAAAATTGTAAAATTACACAAAGATAACCTGAGTAGATACAATTTGCAATTTTTTAATGGTGATTTCACCTATAAAGGGAAAAAAGCTGTCCAAACCTGCCTGGCCCTATGTGAAAAAGTAATTCCCACCTAAATCTAATAACTGGTTGTGCCACCCTTGGTGGCAAGAACTGCAATCAAGTGTTTGCAATAACTGGCATGAGTCTTTCACATTGCTGTGGAGGAATTTTGGCCCACTCTTCTTTGCAAAACTGTTTTAATGCAGCTACATTGAAGGGGTTTAAAGCATGAAAGGCCTGTTTATGGTCATGCCACAGCATCTCAGATTTAAGTCTGGACTTTGACTCCAAAATGTTTTGTTTTTTAGTCATTCAGATGCAGACTTGTTTGTGTGTTTCAGATCATTGTCCTGCTGCATAACCCAAGTGCACTTGAGCTTAAGATCGAGAACTCATGGACAGACATTCTCCTTCAGGATTTTCTGATAGAACACATAATTCATGGTTCCATCATTTACGTCAAGTCGTCTGAGTCCTGAAGCTGCAAAGTAGCCACAGACCATCACACTACCACCATGTTGGACTATTGGTATAATGTTCTTTTTATGAAATGCTGTGTTAGTTTTGCTCCAAATGTAACGGGATGCACACCTTCCAAAAAGTTCAACTTTTGTCTCATCAGTTCACAGAATATTTGCTAAAATTAGTTTTGAGCAATTATTTTTTCACATAGGGCCAGGCAGGTTTGAACAGCTTTTCCCTTAGTTAATTACATCATTATTTAAAAACTGCATTTTGTATTTGCTCGGGTTATCTTTGTGCAATATTAAAATTTATTTGATGAGCTGAATCATTTATGTGTGACAAACTAAAAAACTAAACAAAACAAAAAATCAGGAAAGGGGCAAATACTTTTTCATAGCACTGTAGATGAAATCTTCCAATACAATATCCATGAAAAACAGGAACCTGAGGCTTGGCTCAGGCTGACCGTGCACTCCCACTAGGATGAATTTCTGATGTTTATTGGTAACTACCAATACACATGTACATTCCCAGACTCCACTGCATCACTGTAATCAAGGTTAAACGATCAGCTGAAGATCAAATAGTTAAAACAACTGGCAGTTGTTTAGGATTAATTGTAAATGAATAGTGCATTTAATCCTTCCATAGCTGTACCAAAAACACTGAATTTTAACTGCTTTGAGATGTAAAATGTGGTAAATCTAATTATGGTACCTTTGTACTTTGTGGCAGTCTGGAATGATTTTTGTTTGAACATTAGCGTTAATCCTTATTGTACCACACATACTATCCTCCTAAATGGAAACATGCATGAATTCATGAAACACTGGCGAAAGCAAGGCTTTGAGTGAAACAGAATTTATTTTTTCACTGACAAACATTATGAAATGTAGGCACTAGTGGCTGAAATACATTGAGCTAAAGGTGGGGTTAAAGAAAACTGTATTTTCCTCTGCGATGCAGGCTTGTGTGAGGATTAAAATAACTGGAACAAAAACTTCAATGCCCACTCCTTTTTCTTTTAAAACAAATCCAAATTTGGGAAAAGTATGAATGTGAGTAGACTTTCTGCTTCTTGTAAATTGCATTTCTTTTCATATTAGTGCATTGTCCTTTGAATGCTAAATTCATTGCTTATGGTTATAATGACAGGATATATAAATTACAGGCATAATTGTAAGAGCAAATGCAGCAAAACTGCCTTCACATAGTGTTTCAACTCATACATACATATTGTAATACACATATATTGCTACTGTGTTGAATTGATCATTTAGTGTACTTAGGGCAGTTTCTGACCACTTGTGGCAGTATTTAGCAATAACTTGTTGAAAGAGTTAGTATTTTATTCATCTTGTGTACTAGATCTGCTTACACAAGAGAACACATTTACATGCACATTCACGTGGATGTTGGGATACACATTTCTGCTGACTGCAGAGGCAGTTATGCAAATTGGTTGTGCATGTAAGTCATTAAACAGAAGGAGGGTACTTAAAGTCAGGGAAGAAGAAGACTGGTAGTTGATGTAAACATGTATGTAAACATTGCAGTTTTCAGTTTGGAGAAACTGTGTAAACACAACTATATTATATTATTTATATATATAAAATCCAGTGAGGCCCAGCATCTACAAAGAAATGTGATATCATGTAGTTATATGTCATGTAATTTATTGATGTATTATTTTTTACTTTTTCATTCATATTCATTAACTCCTTTATGTTTATGCAGATCGGTTTTGCGTAAAGGTCACTCTCTTTCAACACACAAAGTTAAATTAATTGTTCACATTGACTGTGCTATTTTACACAGCAGTGTTATAGTATGCTTTAAAGTTGATACCCCTAAGCTACTTATTTGATGTCTTCTCAATTCCAAAGGCGTCCTGACTTTCTTTTCCTGATCATATAAAACTGTTCTTTAAAAGAACATGTGTTTTCACTTCAACTATGTGCAGCTTGGATGCACACACCTTTTATGGGTGGTGGTGGAAAACAAAGCAAAAGATATTGTATACCACACCACAACATACCTTTAGTTTAATTTATTTATCCAGAGTTAATAAATTACCCATCATTTATGTCTCTCAGTAAAACTAGTTCAATGTATCTTAATTTCCAAGTGTTTGTATTGTCACCTTTTGTGAATAGGGTGTTTTTGGTGTCAGTTTAGGTAAACAGTTTATTTTCTAATGAGCTACTCTTCCACCTGTTAGATTATTCTGAAGGAACAGAACGTAAGACCTGTTTGGTCAACTTAAAACAAGTCTTTACACAGACGCTAGAAGAAAATCAGGGTGGGCTGTAGAAGAGCCTTTTTTTTTACATTTGCTGATTTTCAGGAGTGGCATTACTAATGTGAGTCTTGAACAGAAACCAGATGCTTCCATATTACTAATATGGTATTATGTCTGTAATAATAGTTCTAACAAGTTTCTAAAACAGCAAATCAGTCTGAAAACATCAACCTTGCCAAATAAATACCACTCTGAAGTGTGAGAGAACACTGAGTATCTTTTTTCCAAATTAAAACATTAAGTATTATGTCTATATTCTCACATCATTCTAAATAAACAGTTCCACTACTGAGACACATTTTCCTCCTTTAGAGTAGAGCATTTGGCAAGCAGTCTGATCTTAACTAGTTTGACACTGAAACTGATTTGGACAGGTGAAGACTGATGAGGTGTATATAGCCTGTGGCAACTGTTTCAAGTTGCGTAAGCGTGGAACAACCCTGCCTGTCACCTGCGATGATCCTCGGCTACAGAGAAATGCTACATCAAGATTTTTCTATCTTAATCGCTCCTTCATCTGTCAGCTCCACCCTTGGGGGGGCACTGGTGGTGTCATATACTAATTCTAAGCCCACCTCCTTGGTTAATTAATATATAAAAACCTGTTGTAAGTGCTTGTGATTTTAAGATGTTTGTTTTTCTTGTTTTCATGTGGGGAAAAACCAATTTGCATTTATACATTCTTGAAGATGTTCCCTGCTCTACTTTTTCTGTTATGTACCTATACAGCATAAAAAACAAGTTTGACAAATTAGCCTAATGAGTAAGATTTTACTCAGTTCTCAGTTGTTATTTTCAGTATTTTTGTAATTGCTATTTTGTTATGTTATATATGTTAGAACATTAAAAATATTCATAATTGTGTCCTCAGTGATTTATATTTGTTGTTCAACCTATTCAGGTTTCCTTTAAATCAGTGATAGTTTACTGAAATGCTGTTCACATTAAGTGAAATAGACATGCTTCCTAAAGAAAACAATGTTTCTTTAAATGAAAATGATATCTTAACAGTGACAAGGGATTGGACTACTGGACCAAAATTTAGTTAAACTGATTTTCATAATGTGAAGCTGAGATTTCTGCCTATAGCCATATTACTGGAGACATTCTGTAATCTTAGCTAGTATGATCAGAAGACAACCATACCTGCGGTCTGTGTGGGTGAGGTTAAGGCTGGAGAGAGGCTGGTCCCAGGGTGACAACAAAACCATTGCCAGATGGTAACCAGGAACAAGCATGTAGTGACAATTGCCAGTACGATGATCACTGAACTGGAGAAACAGGCTGGGCTGCTCAAGGATTCTGCCTGGGCATAGGCAACTGGCAAGAGAGAACTACTCAGGCATTGGGAACAGTGGTGCGACATCTCAGGAAGACAGCCAGGGGTAAGGAGAGACTGTTAAGGAGTGTGGCCCAGATGCTGGAGAGATGGGTAGAAACACTTAGAGTGATGGCTTGGGAAAAACAGACATGGCCACACGAGTCAGTGAATCCAACCACATGGCCAACCTAAAACAAATGGACAGCCTGGGAATAGCACCCTTCGACGAGCTGGATAGAGGAATACTAGTCTTGAAAGAGCGTACCATAAACATACAGGGCTCAGACTGTGGTTAAAGATACATTGAACTGGGTCAAGTTCTAAGGGGAACAGACTTCAGCAGTACTCAAGCTAGGTAACAGACAGAAGCTTAAAGACAGAAATCACTTAAATAGAACCTGTCTGACAAAGGGAAGCATACTAAAAGATCTCAAAAAGCAACACATCATGCCATGATCTAAAGAAATTCAAGAACAGATGAGAAACAAAGTGATTGACATATATCAAGGCTACAAAGCTATTTCTAAGGCTTTGGCACTCCAGTGAACCACAGTGTAAGCCATTATCCTCAAATGGAGAAAACTTGGAACAGTGAACTTTCCCGGGAGTGGCCGGCCTACCAAAATTACTCCAAGAGCACGACAACAACTCATCCAGGAGGTCATAAAAGAACCAAGAACAACATCTAATAAATTGCAGGCCTTGCTTGCCTTAGTTTAGGTCAGTGTTCATGATTCAACAATAAGAAAGAGGGGCAAAAATGGCAACTGGCCTACCATGGTAGAAAACTAGCATGAACGGAAATGGAGCAGTATTTGGGAAACACAACTAAGTCCACTCTTGCCCATTTGCATGACGTTTATGAAAATCTGTGTGCAGCACCAAAACAAAACTGCCCTAATACTTATGAACTTTTTTAGATCAGGTATCTGATGATTTACATCATCAACTCAATCTATTCAGTCACGTCATTACTCTGCCTGAAAATGACAGGTTTCCAGTCAGAATTCCCAATTATATTGATGCATTCTCTCTGTATGAATGTGCCTTGCAATTTGGTCGGTTGGCCTGATTATATGGGGGAACACTGCTCTGATTGGCATTGCTAATAACACCTTTAGTCATGAGCTAGGCTGTGGTATACACCCCCATTTCTGACAGATTATGTTATTGAGCTGATGAATGTGCCGTCCCCTCCACTATTGAACCGTGTGGGTCATCCCCATGACCTCTGCTCTGTATGCGACACAGCCAGACCTCAGTGTAACCCTGAATATCTATTTCTGGCATATACTATAGGCAAAGCGTCTACAACTCTCCCAGTAAATTCACTCAACTTTAAACAAATCTCCAGTATGCCTGTATAACCCAGTATATTCAGAACTTTGCTTTGAGGCTGAGAAAACTCAACACAAAATCTAAAGCACAGAAAAGAATATTTAAAAGATAATCTACAGAGGCATGTTGCTTTTGGTGCAGAAATTATACCATAACTGCACTGCATACAGACCACCATCTCCCATTTAGTATATTAACTAATTGGTGATACTTTAATTTATATATTTTAAAATAAAAATAGGAAGTAATTTAAGTAAATCATAATAGACAAGAATCAAACAGAAAAATATACACTGTTGATATACAGTTTACTTATTTTAACATTTTGTTCTTACTGAAGATTGTTACTGATTCAGGGCAATAAAACTGACCAAGTATTATTGCTGTTTAGTTGAGATTGTAAAACTATTGGTGTAATGACATTCATTCACTTGTCCCTAATGTACGATTCACTCTATTACCCTCGTCTGTTTGAAATTTAGTTCTTAAATTAATATTCCATTTTCATGTTAATCATCTAACAACATTTTCAAGGCTTCATTAGTTTGTTGTACTAATTTGACATAGAGACGAGCTCCAGTGACTGACCACATTGATGAATTTTTCATACACTATAGGGTTAAACAAGAGATAAACTCTCACAACACAAAGTCAAACCAGACTCCTTGACTACCCTTCAAAATGACAAAAACTGGGAAGAAAAACAAATGAAGAGACACTGATGTGCTAAATGGGTTCAAATGTGTGTCGCAGTTAACCATTACAAGGTCACTGATACATTTAAATGCTCCAGAGGAGAGAGAAAGAGAATGGATTGATTAAACAGATTCACTGTCCCTCTCTCCTCATTAGACTCATTTTTCAGCTGCCTGGGGTTAATTACCACACACATACCTCACGCTGTTGTTCCACTTACATCATAATTACTATGGCAAAGACTGAGAACAATCTAAAGCTCAAGATATGAGGCCTTCCACCAACGAGCCACACATGCACACCATGCACACACACATATACAGTATATACACAGCATATATCACATTGCAACGGCTCTGTCATTAATATTTTCTGCCTGAAACCTCTTGGTATATTCCCAAATCCCCTTCCCTCCCTAGGAGCCAGCTGTTTTTGGGATTGATTTCATTTATTTAATGACGGCTGTGCTAATGACCCTTCTCACACTGCTGATGGTGTCACAGACACCACAGCATCTCTGGAATGAGGATTGGATTGGGGCCTGGAGAGTGAGGGGTAGGTGATATTGCAGGGGGCAGAATGAAATAGGTGGAGTACAACAGAAGGATGAGAAGCTGGAGACACCATGTACGCAGGCGGTCTTTGTCTTTCTCAAACAAACAAGGGCAGTGGATGCAGGACAGAAATTAATAACCACTCTATGGACTAATTTTTACACAATGGCACACATGAAAGAGACCTATCCACCTCTCATCAGAGACTGGTGTCTGGTTAGCATGACTCTAGCAGATATTTGTTTTCTGAAGCTCTGGTGTGGCAGCTTCAGAGAAAGCAAATAGAATATTTAGCAATTGCCACTGTCTTTAGGACACAAAATGACATCTTGTTTTTAAGAGGTGTCAGAAAAAAAAAACCCTTCAGGTTACCATGACGAATCTACAGAGAAGAAAGTGTACATAGCAGCAAATTATGAGTCACTTTTAAGGCTTTCTTGTTGTATCCACTGCCCAGTAGTTTGTGTCTGAAAATGTAATAAAAATTATATAAGAATAAGAATATTCAAGATCGACTCTACACATTATTTTTACACAAACTGAAAGATTTAAACATAAAAATAGCTCAAACCCCTTGTTTTCTGCTTAACTTCTAGAGGGGGTAGATGTAACAGTCACACCCCTGGCAACTCCTCCTACCCCCATTAAGTGGGCCGTTGAGTGTGGCCAACCTGGTGGAGGTGTGAATTGTGCCTGATTTTCCTGGGGATGGATGAAAGGGCAGCATGGTAGCTTGAAGATAGGTTGTGTCTAAGGCCTCCACCTCTGTTGAGTGAGGGGTTGTTTATTTGCACATGCAAAGCTTCCCTCACGCCTCTCTCAAACCACCTGTCTTCTCTATCTAATATTTGTACATTTTGGTCCACAAATGAGTGTCCTTTGGAAAAAGGATCAGTATTAGGCCCACTGCTGTGTGTCACCCATAAGAAAAGCCTGAATTCAGTAATCTTTGTAAGTTCCAATACTGGCTTCAAAACCCTAAAGATAAGAGATTGTTAATAATATTAATATAAATATTGTTATTGTAGACTCCTGCTGGTCGGTCTGAACAGCTGTTCAGTGCCACTAGGAAGAGAAAACATTATCTTAGTGCTGCAAATGCCACATGGAGTCATAGACACTGTACAGCAGCAAATATATACATATGCAATTTCTCTTCTCACATAGTGTGTAACTCTGTTGTTCCATAATATTAAGATACTTTCAAATCACAAAACTTGACTTATCTGAAATGTGACCTAGTGCACATATATTAAATATTAAATATTAAATGACATTTTTTTTCTATTTCTTCCAAATAAAAGTCATTCGCAGAACACAGAAGCACAAATATTGTAGGAGGATTTCCTTCTCCTGTGTATAGTACATGTCAAGTGAAGTTCAGAGGTTATTTTCACATATGGTAGAGATGGTTAGAAGTATCCTGATTAAATAACACATTAAATTCAGCAACATAAAATCTTTAGAGCCATAGAGCTTCAAATATTTTTATTCTCTAACTGCTTGATGTGTCCCCTCATGTGGAAACTATATCTAGCAACCTTATAGTAGAGTCACAGGTACTATCACTGCACTAATGTTCTCACTATCTTTTTTACAGATAATCCTGCAAGTAGCAGCTGGAGAGCATGCAGTATTTAAATGCTTTGCTTGTAGCTGTGCAGTTGGTAAGGTTATGTGCAACTGGCCATGTTTCAGACAACACACTACAAATAAATGGAGATCAAGTGTGTCTCACCTCCTCTGTAATGCACAAGCACTTAAAGTGCCGTAAGCTGCTAGTGGCATATGGATAAAAAATTGACATCTAATAAAAATTTATTTTTTTTCCTTTGGCATTTGTTCACAATGCTGGAACCCAGTCAAGAATCTGTGCTAAATGTTTTGGATTAGAAGTTCACTGTCAAGCACTGAGTTGAGTACAGAGTATGATTTGCAGTATTTCTTCTCACTATACAATGTTGCTTTTCGAGTTTCACTATATTCTGTCTCAACCATATCAAAAAAAAAAAACCCCACAAAACCTACATTCTAAAAATTACTCTTGGGCATATACACATGACAAGGTTGCTGTAGTCAAATCTCTACTCAGAAACCCTACTCTTGACTCAGGGGTTTTAGTTAAGAAGACCAATCTCCAATTATGTGACCACCTGCGCAGGAACAATCTGTATTAAGATTTCCAGTCAGGATTTCCAGTACATCACAAGAGAACCTATACAATACACCAACAATCTTCTCTCAGCTTCAGTATTCTCTCTATATGTGTCTTTTTAGATCTTACTGCATTTGAAACTATAAACCTGTCACAATTCAGCCCTTAAGCCTTGGTCCAATCTGTTTTACTTTGGTTTCTCCACTTTTATTTTGTTGCCCTTTGCTTATTGCTCTGTTCACTTCCTGCCTTTTTCCTTGGCGGTAATCAGGTAAGTGGTTACACTTGAATCATTTAAGAGACCTGTCTGCCCTGTTTCAGTGCCATATTGTTGCCTCATTCATGGGACTAACTCTCCAGCCTCTAGATCGCCTGTTTTTCTTGTTACTGAATCTTATCTATTAGATTCCAGTTTGTTCATGTTAATAATAAGTCTTCCATTCATACAAAAGTTAGTTATGGAATTCCACAGGATTCTGTGCCAATTGTTTTCACTTTATACATGTCTCTTTTAGGCAATATTATAAAGAAACACACATATGTTTCCATTGCTACACAGATGACAACAGGCTATATTTATCTATGAAACTAGATGAAACAAATCAATTAGTTAAACATTAATCATGTTTAAAAGGCATAAAAGCCTGAATGCCCTGTAATTTTCTACTCCTCAGTTCAGACAAGACAGAGGTTATTGTGATTGGGCCCAAAAACCTCAGGAACATGTTATCTAATCATATTTCTAACCTAGATGACATAGCATTGGCCTCAAGTACTACTGTGAGGAATCTCTGAGTTATCTTTGACCAAGTTATCACCTTTACCTCATACATAAAATAAATCTCTAGAACTGTCTTCTTCCTCCTAAGTGAATATTGCTAAAATTAGCAGCACCCTGTCTCAAAGTGATGTTGAGAAACTAGTCCATGCATTTTTTACTTCTAGACTGGGCTGTTGTGATTCACTACTAATAGGATGTCCCAATAATTCCTTAAAAATCTTTCAATTAATCCAAAATGTTGCATGCATAGTTCTGACTAGAATCAGCAAGAGAGATCATATTTCTCCTACATTAGCTACTCTTCATTTGCTTCCTGTAAAAACGACAATAGAATTTAAAAATCTACTCCTTACATATAAAGCACTTAATGATCAGGCTCCATCATATCTTAAAGACCTCATAGTATCATATTATCCCAGCAGAGCACTTCTCAGCAGAGCGCTCTCAGAGTGCTGGTCTACTTGTGGTCCCTAGAGTTTCCAAATGTAGAATTGGAGGCAGAGCCTTTAACTATTAAGCCCTCTCCTGTGGAACCAACTCACAGTTCAGGTTCAGGTTATTCCATTAAAAAGGAGTGTTTGAAAGGTGGTTGCCTAGTGCTTGCTCAAGTGGGATTGTTTGATTTTCTACATAATTCTATATGCAGTTATATTCTGTAAGGTCTTGAACCTTACACTCTAAAGTGCATTGAGATGAGTTTTGTTGTGATCTGGCACTATATTTATAAACTGAATTGAATTCACTTGACGGGGCGGCACGGTGGTGTAGTGGTTAGCACTGCATGTTAGGTTAAATGGTGACTCTAAGATTGTCCGTAGGTGTGACTGTGAGTGTGCATGGTTGTTTGTCTCTGTGTGTCGGCCCTGCGATGGATTGGCGACCTGTCCAGGGTGTACCCCGCCTCTTGCTCGATGACAGTGATGACACCCCCCGTGACCCTTACGAGGACAAGCGGTTAAGAAAATGGATGGATGGAATTCACTTGACATCATTAGGGAATTTGTGTTTGTTTTTTGTTTTTGCATCAAAGTAATTGAGATTTTCCAATTGAAAATTGTGTGTGGAAAGACATAGTGTACAACCATCTTTATAGATCATTGCATTGCACATTAAAAACTCTGTCCAGTGAAAAATGTAACCAACTGTCAGTTGGTGAAATTCCACCTACACACAGCCTTGACACTGTCCATCAGAACTGGAGAATGTTGTACTAATGGGCAGGAAAAAACTAGGGGAGTTGCTACCCCTGTTTTTCTGTGACAGGTTCATTCCTAGAAATATATTCAACAAAGCAACTGTGCTTATAATTGGTCCTTTTTTTGATGCTGATCAGTTGTAACTTGGTCGCATCAAAGAAGTGGAGGCACTGAATACAGAAAATCCAGTGATAATGTCTACATATCAATAATATCAGTTTTGGTTGCTGAATTTACAGGAGGAATAATAAACTACACAGCCTCATACATGCACAACACACTCAAAAAATGAGAAAAAAAATTGGCATTTCCCAACCTCATGTCAAGAAGCGACCACTGAAAATCTTTTTATATACAAAATAAATCACAACCACCTTTGAATCCACAGATCAGTGAACACACAAACACATTTTGAAAACAATTTAAGAAACATGATGCCAAACACACTTCACAAACATAACATTCAAATTTCATTCACCTCCTTCAATTCATTCAGTGAACAGTTCACTTGCTCGTTTTTTTATCATGATATCATTAAATCATTTAAATTAAACCTCAGTTTGTCAAACTTGACTGTGTTCTAAATTTCAGTCAAAGTAAGTTAAGTACATCTCCCCTTCCACTTAAATTTGCTGTCAGAAAGAACCCTAATTGAAATGTCCCACTACTATGACCTTGGAATTGTGATTTTAAACTTAGACATTTATCTCTGCCTTCATTGTCAGTTTAACTTATGTTGTCTGATAAAAATGTCAAACATGCATCAAGGTAATCAACAAAATCGCTGTCAACAAAATGTGATTCATCCACGGTAACACAAGAGCACTGTTAATCGCGATTACATTATTTAAGTGACTTAAAGACCATCCTTAGACATTAAGAAAGACAACCATTTTAGTGCTCTGGTATGAGTTTACAATTCACAAGCCTGACCACATTTATGTTTATATACAGTATATTAGTGCATTTATGGATGCATTTAGGCAAAATGTGGTGCCAAATCTCAATTCTACTTGGTCATCAAGAGGTTTCCTTGTGTCCTCCTTGAGCCAACAGGTTAACCTATTGTTTACATACAGTATTTCAGATACAGTAATTCATATTTAAAATATAGTTTTTGGAGATCAAAATAATGCTGCAAGGTTAAAAAACATTTAAAGTCACTTTTTAAAATATACCTAGCTGTTTGCTTATACATCCCTCTTATAAGATTGTTTTACACCACACTTATAGTTTGACTGTAATGTCCATTGATGGTTGGTCCAGCTTCCTGCTTCCCTGGTTTTTTGTTCATTCACTTTGGTCACGCCCTCAGCTCACCATCCCCTCACTAAGTATTTCAAGGTGTCTCTCATCTCCTCGTTAGTCCACTCCCTATTTAACACACTGCACTGTGCACCTTCTGTGTTGGCTCATTGTTGTTTTCACCCTGTTTTGGATCATGACAAGCTCGCCTTCTCATCCTTCTCCCTGGCTCGTCTCCACCATGTCCTCGCCACCTGATCCTCGTGTTCCCCAATCCTTCTCCTCAGACTCTTCCCTTTATTTTACCTCCGTAAGTGGTTTGGTTTTGGTCCTCACTCTGCTTAGCCTTGTTCCCCGTCTCACTCTGCTCCCTTCTTAGTTTTATAGCTTGTAGTCTTTGGTAGCATCCCCTTCTCTCTCAGTTTTGCCCTGTTTATCACTGCTCCTTAACTCAATAAAGTTCCTTCTCATTGTTTTACCTCCCTTGTTCTGGTCTACTTATTGGGTCTGTTTCCAGTTCATCTTTGAAACCTGACAGGATTTTGTTGTTATGCATGTTGACTTTGATTTGTATGGATGCTGGGAGGTGCTGATGCTGAACCCCTTTGATTGGTAAATTCTGTCAGGATCAGATTTAAATATATTGTATTTGTGATGCACTTTACCTTAAAAAAAAGTAGGTAGGCCTGAGGATAACATTATTATTAATAGGCTGAATGCGAATGATTGAGAATGTGCAGGATTCTTTGGTTCTTTCACAGAATTTCTGATCCTTTGTACCTGGCAAGAATACTGTATGGTACAGTACAAAAAAAATCTGACATTTTTTACAGTGCATTTTGCAGATAAATGTAAATATAAATTTGTGATCTTTATATGATGAATGAGGCAGGTGATTGATGATGGCTTTTCATCTAATACCACTCACAGTAAAATTTTGTTTATGTTAAAATAGCATAAAAACTATATTTAATTTGGGTATTAACATCACATATTAGACCTCAGACAAAAAACTATAACTGTAAATGATGTACCATATTGTCAGAAAAGTATTGGGGTAATATTGCATCATAAGTATGTACCTGGCAAGCTGGCATATTAGTAGACTGATATTGACTTGCATGACTTGCATACCTGAAGACACTAGTTACTTACTACCTCAACTCCACTGAAATGATCAGATACAGCTCCATTTAATGCCTGAAGTTTAATTGAAAGATTCAGGATAGTCAGTTTTCACCTACTGTCAACTAAATTCTTGTAATCTATTATAAAGTGTCCAAGACTGTCAGCATAATTAACAATAGGAAGATAAAAGCAAAGGGTAGACTTGCTTCTTATTTCTATGTGGGCTGCTCAACAAATTTGTCATTGTTTTCTTTTTAGTGCGTCTCAACCAGTCGTGTTACTGGCTTAATAGATTTTCCAGTGGATGCTGTAACAGTAACATGTTGTAAGGCACTCCATAGAGAACCTTCGAGGCAAATTTTTTATAGTGATTGTTGGCTTGTTATAGATTTATTATGTCTCATATTTTGTGGCAAGTCAATGTTTTAACGCTTGTGATGTTCGTAAACTTTTGTGACATTTTAAATTTATCTTACTATAAGCTCTCTGTATTACTGTTGTATGTTTCCTGCCACCTGCTTGTGTGCACATCTCAAAATTGTATCACAAGGAAACCCCTCTATTGGAGGATACTTGACGTGCTGTGTGATATTTTTCTAACTCTGTGGGATATTTTAAACGAGTGATTGCAAAAAGAGAAAAAGAGTCATTGTTGTTGTAGTTAAAAATGACAGTACAGTACTGGAAATCATGGTTTAGGTACAATGGAGCAGACACCTCCCTACTGTTCATCTCAGCAGCTATGCTATTTTCCATCTATTGTCATATCCTGTTTAACGTGAAGTTTTAATTATCCTTTATATGCTATTTTTCTAAGGACCAATGAGTAATATGTGAATTTCAGATGTTTGTGATTACCTAAAAATGCAGTAACCATGTAAGTGTTGAATAGCTGCAGAAGGAGAAGCAGAGAATTAGATTTTTTAGTAGCCTACTAATGCCCTGTAGCCCATTATTGTGACACTAATGGGTTATCTTGAGAAGAGAATATTGTCATAACGGTCTGTTTTTTCTTTTTCTGTTTCAGCAATGTATACATTTACAAGCAGAATATTGTACATAATCTGTTACATTTGTGATTGCAGTTCAAGATAATTCAGTTTTAAATGTCTTTGCATTTGTGTGTTCTCTGGGTACATATGTATTGTATATAAATAGGAAGAGTACTAGAGAAACATTTATAGTTTCTTCAAAGGTAAAATGAATATGAGACTTTTCCTCGATATATTATATAAAATCCTTCTCTAAGAATGCAAAACATGTGCAGCACCCACATGTACAAAGTACAAGGAATCTACAGCATTAATGTCTTAATATATAGACTAAAGGACACAATATAAAGACCAGAAAAAAACACATTTCTGGAATAAAAAATATGTTTAAATATTTGATCTCTGTTTTATGGGTAAATAAAGGCCAGTTTATTTGTATAGCATGTTTCAAGTCAAAATGTTTTACACAAGGTAAAAAAAAATGTGTTCCAACAAGAAAATTCTATAAATTGAACTAGAATTAAATGAGATCAGAAAAAACTGAATTTTTCCATGCGCATGCCCATCCATTTTAAATATTGACACTGGACGTTAGAAATGTTGTCATGGCTACTGTTCAGATTTATGTACTCTATGCAGGTTGACTATTCTCAGAAATTTACAGAATTTACAGTTTTGTCAGTATGGAACTAAACCTGCCCTGAAGGTGGTGTCTCAGTCCCTACTGACTCTGTCAGTCAGTGTATTTTTAAATAGCTTTTACTGCCTGGCTAAACTCTAAAACCTATCAAAATAAATTAAATTCCTCTTATTGCATATGTTCCACTTTTTCAACTATGTTTCTTGTCAAATTCTGTCTTTTACATATATCTTTCACTGTAAAATAATTGCTTGGACACAGCATGCAGTCCATTAATGTGTGGTAAGCTTCCCATTAAACTTGCACAATGGTAAGATGGGTAGCATGACAAGTACTGTAATGTACTGGCATTTCTTCACTGCCAAATATGGAATGACTTTGTGTCTACATCATTATAAAGGCAAAAATGCCAGACTTTCAGGGAGGTGGGCCACACATCTGACAAAATCAACATGCATGACCGAGAATAAGACACAGTCCAAACTCTCTGTGTCTGGATGTTCATGCATGCACAGTATATAAATCACTCAAACACAACCATTATAGAATACTGACAGGAATCCTATATTTCCTTGGCAGAGAAAGAGCAAAGAAGGATATTACTATTAAATAAAACGATAACTAATTTAAAATTAAAATGGAATCTAATTTCAAGTCCAAGAATTTCTGTATTTTAAAGATTCCCCTCCTAGTTCACAAAAAGACAGTCCAGAATGGATGGATGGATGAAATATGGAGCTAATACTGTGCTGAAGGTGGTGCCGCAGAAAATCAATGGAGTTGCTAAATCAACAGATGTTACATGATGTTGTATATTGAGCATATTGTAAAAAAGGACACTGTAAGGTCAAAATGTGTCAGGTCCATGTTTAAGAACAATATGTTTTATATATTAAATTTTTGGGCTTTATATATTGAATATGTATATTGAATTCAGTATGGCTAAACCACAAGGGAGTATATCAGTAAACACAGTCGAAAAGATAAATTCCTTTCTTATCACTGAGATGAGCTCAAGTCAACATTTGTGTGTAGTGATTCAAAGGGTCAACTTCATGCTAGCAGCAACCAGCTGAAGGTCAGTTTTCTTGTTTGGAGTCTCTGCTTTGTGTTTTTTTAGGCAGAGGTCGTCACGACACATTGTTTTCTCAAAGGCATCCATCAAAGCCATCTCCTTTGGCATTGATTACTTTGGCTTATTAAGAAGCCCTCTGAAGACCACGGTTGTTTCACTCAGACTCCCACCCACCTCCACGCACACATATACCACCTACACCCATCAAAATCATTCCACATGCACACACATTACACATTTACCATTAATAGTTCCTGAACAAAGCTTATCTTAATTGATAATAAATATTAATGTACACATTGCAATAGAAAAAGAAAAACAAAACAATATTACACTGTAGTTCTTTTAGTGTAGTTCTTAAGTCTAATGATTAAAATCCCTTGTATCACCAGATAGAAAAAAAACAAACAAAAACAACTGTATTTGAATGTTTTAGACTCTTTTAAATAAAAATGCCAAAACAAACTAACAAAACAAATGACATTATAAAATCTGCAATCCACCATACAGGAATATATATTCAACCATAAACTTATGATTTAAGGTAGAATGGTACATTTTCATATTATTTTGCAATAGGATCTTGAGACATCTTATCCAAAGCCTCTGTCAAAAACAATGCAATGCAGAGGAGAAACATGCACTCAGTGGATTTAGACACAATCACCTGACTTTTCATCCAAACTAGGACTTCTTTTTAAATCAATAGTGCCAGTGATGCTTGATTGCATTCTGTAAGAAATGCAATTGAATGGTGACTTCAATGCAACTCAAATCAATGCTATTTGTCGATCCAGGAAATTACTTGTGTCGTGAAACCTGAGACCGTAACAAGACAAGAATACCCTGTCATTGACATTTGTTCAAAAGGAAATTGTCTCCAATTTCAGGTTTTCTGACTGTTTGAGTGATAAAGTTCACTCTTGAGACATTAATATTTCTAGAGCATCAAAGTGAGATCCTAACTGTGAAGATTAAAAAAGAAATTAAAACAACTTTGCACGTTAAGCAGGGAAAAATTAAGACAAATTTGCTTGATCCTCTTCAGTAGCGCCAGTAGATTAAAGCCATATTGACTGTGACTCTAATGTGGTGACTTTGAGCAGGGAAGCATGGGTCCTGAGTGTCATATTAGGTTTTGGCACAGCCAGGTTAGTATGACATAGCTCAAGGAGAAAGAAATGGGACTGGCGAAGATAAGCCAGAAAAGTAGGCTCAAATGGATCAGGTACCTGGCAGAAAGACATGTCACAGAACGTTGTCAGGGGGCGGGTATTTTTAGGCCCAGCAGCCACAGTTCACTGGCACTTTTACAAGAAGGATTGTAGGGCGAATGCAAGAGATAGGAAAAGAGAGTGGAGGAGGCAAGAGAGAGCAACAATAAACTGTCATTGAGGGAACCTTTGGTGTAAGATAACCAGTAGCAGGGACATGAGCACATTATGGGTCCCTAGGGATCTTTACACACACTTCTTAATTTTGTGACAATGCTGGAATTATTTTGTTTGTTGAAATAGTTTTTCCTTACAGTTTCCTGACAGTTGAAAGCATTTCCATTTGTAACTTAAAAAATGTGTATACCACACAATGTGTAGTTCTGTTTTTAGCTGACATCATATGACTTTACAGCTTTACAAATTTCCCCAACTTATTGTTTCAACAATATGTAAAACAGATTTAGCCCACTGAATTGGTTGTCAGTAAGCAAAGTATTATCTGCAAACAAATAAAAGATGTTGATCTACACAACTCTAGGACAACATTTGCTTATGTGTATGTTCCTGCCATAGACATTTAAGGAAACTCAATATTAATTGACTTTGCCCTTTGACAGTGTCATTGAAAGATTAGACTAAGTGCAAATGTGTGAACAACAAAACATTTTTTATTTAAATGCAAAATTAATATAGAATTCAAGACTAGGGTAAGTATTATCACAACATTTTGAAGAATTATATGACAGTAGAGTGTTTATTGTCTTTTTTGTGACCCTCTTTATGTGCTCAAAGAAACCTTGTGTTAAACTGAACCTGAACAGAACTTCAAGGACAAAACTGACACTGAGAACAAGTAGCATAATTAATGAGATCCCTGCAAATAATTCATACATTGGAGAAGAAGGCCAAGGTTTGGTGCAAGTAAAATAAAGAATAAGAAGTAAGGACATTTATGGAGCAATAAGCATACAACAAGACAGCATGTAAAGTCATATGCCAGAAAAGTCAGATTCTTTTAAGAGAAGTAATTACAGACACAAAAACAACTGAAAGGTACAAGTACTGAAATAGATAAGGAAGAAACAAAAATCTGAAAATGAATATAACAGAATGAAAACATGATGAAGAAGCCGATGAGGTTTTCCTGTCAGCTCCCTTAACAAGCTTACAACAATCTTGCTATTTTGATCACGACAGGTATACATGGCACATGTAACACAACCAACTGTGATGTTTTAAAAGACGTTCTACTGCATATTACAAAGAAATAAGATGTAAACAATCCAACCATTTGTTATATTTATTTTTTTTATATGGGGCTGTATTGTCAACTCTTGTCTTTAGTTTATTTGTAATATGTGTATATATGCTATAGACAAATAAGTCTACATTTGGTGATATGATAAATAAATGCTCACAGTCTAAATGATTATCATCAGTGCTGGTCAGTAAGTTTGACTGACTAGCATATACAAAGCTTAGTCACTTGTGCCACAGAGAATCAGCTAATTACAACCACTCAAGTAGCCAGTCAACCTGGGTCCTTCTGGTGTGTCATGGCATACATCTTGGGATACATCGAAGGTTATATCCAATTTGCTAATGACGGTACACCACATTGTCTCCTCATCTGCTGTCTTACAGTATGTGACCTGGAAATCAATTGAGGTCTGGCATCACTGAGAAAGTTCTCTCTCAGTGTCGGCCCACCCTCATTGATTTCTCGCAATTAAAATGCAAGGAGAAGTGAGGCTACAGATACTTCATTGTTTCTCTTTAGAATAAATGACCAATAGTAGAAGTGATACAAATAAGGAATAAATTAAATAGTACTGGTATTGGGGTTAGGGTTAGGAAGAAGCAGGCAGAAGCCTTTGCTATCTGGCTCAAGTTTAAATACAGGTAGGTCTATAAATAATGCAAAGAAGTTTTTTTGAAATTTTTTCTGTGGACACCACCACTCTGAATTTGAAATTAACCAGTCAATATGACAGTGAAGTCAAGAGGGACATGACAGTCCTTGGTTCAGTTCTGAGCTAGCCAGCCTCTTGCATAAGAGAAACAAGCTCTGGCTTTGAGAATGACTGGCTGCACTTAGGCTAAATTCAAAATGGCTTTACTGCGTCCATTAAAAAAGCAAAACGTGAATATTACTTATCTCAGACTACAGATTCTCTAAATGACCCGACGAAATTCTGGCAATCTATAAAATCTCTTTCTGGCAATTCCTGCTCATCAGATTTATCTTCCTGTTTAATTGTCAACTCCATCCCTGTGACAAATAAAACTGAGATGCTAAACTGTCTTAATAGACACTTTGTTGCCTCCAGTTCTTCATTTGACACAGATTCCTATGGCCAGACACCCCCTTCTCTCACTGCCAGTTATGCCTTTATTAACCACACTTTCTCTTTTCACCCAATTCTCTGTCAGTGAGGTTTCCAAAGCTTAAAAGAGTCTCGATCCTAAGACATCCGCTGGTCCTGATAATCTTTCCCTATTCTTTTTACAATCAACATTTTTAACTTTACCTTTCGAAACAATATTATTCCTGATGTTTGGAAAGCAGCTATTGTCCTCCCCTTATTCAAAGGTGGTGACTATGCTGTACCCAATACCTACAGTATCTGCCAATTTCAAAACCTTGTATATTAGAGAAGGTTCTTGAAAAACTGGTAAATGACCAGTTAAAGGAGAATCTTCATGTATCTTCTATTGAATTTGTGACTACTTAGGCAGACTTATTTAGGCATCTTCACCTTTCTTTTAAATCATATATTAATCATCTTTTAAAAAAATTATAAATTATATATATACATATATATATATTTCATACAAGATATCACTGAGCACAGGTACACACTTAGAATAAAGTAAAGAGGCAAAACCATGAATTGAAATAAATAATAACAAGTGTAGTTATCATTATTTGATTAAAATGGTTGTTTAAGCTGCTGTAGGTAGGAGACGGGCATTAGGACCTAAGCAGAACCTACATGTCGTTGCTTGTTAGCAGAGTTTTTCAACAGAACGAAGCGGCCAGAGAATTACTTCGTAGTCTGAAACTGTGAGTAGGCGTCAGTGACTGTTGAGTGAAAGAAAAGGTGATGTTACTGGGTATTTTAACACTAATAGTTAAAATAGTTCAGCAGCTACCGAATAAACTAATGATTGCACCACACCATTGTGTTATCTTCTGTTCAGAGCCGGCTCTACCCATTTTGGTGCCCTAGGTGAGATTACAGTTTGAGTCTTATAGAAGCAAAATGTGCCAACAAGACAACATGAAACTCTAATATAGCACTAAAATCTTATCCAAAGTCTCTGAGAGCTTCTAGAGGTCTCTGCAAATATTTTCTCAGTGCATCTGTCCAGGACAGATGTAGAGTGGATTTACCTATTACTGTACAGTACAAGCAAAACATGTAGCTGCAGCAAACAGAAAGT
The DNA here is from genome assembly GCA_032362345.1 of Sandelia bainsii. NCBI lineage: Eukaryota > Metazoa > Chordata > Actinopteri > Anabantiformes > Anabantidae > Sandelia > Sandelia bainsii. The sequence continues at coordinate 13,100,622 of JAUMHL010000018.1, forward strand.
TGATGTGTCCCACATGACAAAATTATTATCTAGTTGTGATCAGTGTTGCTGAAATCTGAATAACTGTTCTCCATCATATCTGTTCATCTGCTGTATTAAATCTGCATGATGAGCTCATATTTCACACTTAATAAATCGGTAGAATGTCTTTGAGGTGGGCTCTAGTCTTTCAATGCATTCTCTTTCTCCCACTCTTTAATATATTTTTCCGTGACGGCTTGGGCAGGCACGGTAACTGAGGAAACGGGGTTGTGGGCGGATCCTGGCTGGAAAAGAACTAACTATCGTGTTTCACTTTATTGTGGAGAGCTGAGAGAATCATGAGGGGTTCATACAGGGAGCACAGCCCAAATAAGTAACTTTAGAAAACAAGCTCAAAACCCGTGACTGACGATATTTGCAAGCAACTTTTTTTTGAGGGCTTGCAGCTGCGCCCCCTGCAGCAAGTGGCGCCCTAGGTGACTGCCTAGTTCGCCTATGCCTGGTCAATGTGTTGGTAGTCTGTCTTCAGTTGCATAGAGAAATATCAAATTTAGGCAGAAATAAATAACTGTATAAGCCCCCTTGTCTTTTAATCCTAGTGACGTCCCTGCTGTAAGCCTCTCACTCATCATTGTACTTTGTACTCTCTGGTTAACTGGACCTCATTATCTATGCCCATACTTCTTCCCTGGTATGATTTCATTTACAAATCCATCATTGTTCAGCTGCCATTATATTATCCTCCTATATGTCACTCAGACATAACAGTCTTAATCTACGCTCCCAGGATTTCATTACCTTCAGCATTCCCTCAGTACATACTGAGTTTGGCAAAATGGCATTCTCTTACTCTACTCCTTCAACTGGGAATAGGCTACAGCAGGATCTAAAGTTGTCTTCCTTTATCCTATTTTGAACTGTTCTTGTTTTTAGTATGTATTGTTTTATTTATAGTGATCACAGAGTGTATTACATGAAAAATAATAGTGGTTACATAATTTCAGCCTGATTGACAATGTGATCCTAAGCACATGCATGTTACTTAGATCATTTAAAAGAGCCACAATTATTCAGTTCATGTTCAGAGCTTCCTTACAGATCAACAAGAGGTGAGTTTTATGGGTATGGGTCTTTCTTGGGTTCCTCAACCCCCTTAGGTTGGGCTCCACTCTGGTTGACTCCCGATAAGAATCCCTACCTGTTCTTTGAAGCCACTGAGGGAATGTTCTGGAGGGTAATTCATGACAATCATGGGGATTTGTTTAAATGTGATGCAGCTGGCTTCCCAACAGAGAGAGAGAAAAATGAAATTAAACAAATAGCTCTAATTGTTTCAAAATGGTGAAAACTAAAAAGTGTCAGTGTGCAGGCATTGTTTATTTTATTGATATTGCCTTTTAACAGCCTTGCACCTAATTGTAGTTGTATCTAATTATACCTATCCTAAGTCAAAGCTGAAAAATAACTAGAAAAACATGTGTTGCAGAGAGATTTGTTGCCTTTCTGGTGTTTCCAATTTCTTTTTTCATCTCTGCACATCTTTATACCTTAAATAAACCCATCTCATTTTCAATTTAATTAATCAAAATACTCCTTTTTCACATCATTTTGTTAGATGTGCATTGTTGGATGTTACAATGTTCACATAAATGTAGTTGTATAAATATAGATTTATATACAGCAAGTACACATCTGAGATTTGTTTGTGGGCACTGCACAACTGGAGCCAAAACAACCCCCTGAACATGTTCACAAATGCTGACTAGCAAGTTTTGTTGGCTTGCATTTTAACAAAAGTTGAATAATATACATACAATACAATATATTAACTGAATACGTATGGTCACCCACTGTCTGGGACTGGGAGTGTTACTTGAAAAAGTTATTAACTTAATCAACCAGATTTCCCAACTGCTACAAGCTCACTCAATTATGACCTAGAAGCCCATCTACCTGGCGCCGCCTCAGGTGGATGCCTGTTGCAGTAGCTCCGGTTAGATTTGTAGTTTCTATCGTCTTTTTTTCTATCATTCTTTTACACTTTTACACTTTTCTTATTAGGCTTTTTGTTCACAATGGGCAGCTCATTTCCC
>JAUMHL010000018.1:13119873-13130920 GCA_032362345.1 Sandelia bainsii
TTCAATAAATTGTTTGAGATGAGGAAATCACCATTGCATGCTTCTACTTAAATGCCCTACTTTCATGATATAATATCCCTATAGTGTGAACTTTTTACGTTTTCCATAATTTTCACCCGAAAGCCAAATATCCCTAACTTTTTGTGAGTAGTGTATGTACAATGGCAAGAAAAGGTTTGAAAACACCTACAAACCTACCTAACCTAGGTATTATGTTTTGTTGCTTTTATTCAATCAAATAGGTCTAATAGTAGGGACGAGAAATTTTTTTACAATTTTTAAGCATATTTGAGCACAGAATAATGGTCAAATCCAATTTACTTTCATTAAAAAACACTGTTTGCAGCAATGCCGCCTGACAAATCTGTAGCATTCTGCTGATCAGTTTTGCATATGTTCTGTAATTTCCTCCCAGGTCTTCTGCAGTACTTCCCAAAATACGGTTGTGTTGGTTGGGCAGTGTTCTCTAGTCATGAAAAGTCTGGCTCTTTTCAAAGAGCCAGCTCTTACAGCTCCCACATGGCTCTTCATTTAGTATCACTCTGAGCCTTCTATTTTAGCCTTATTTAGAAATTATGAATGGTTTTTGTCTTGGTAAGCAATTTTCCATTAAAGCCTTATTTTTATGCATTTTTTTGGTTACAAAAAACAGTTACTATTTAACTTTTTAATCAAACCTTTAAATGAACAAATAAACACAGAACCACAGCAAACAAATCAAATAAATAAAGACCAAATTCTTATGAAATTATGCCACTTTAGACAAAAGTCTTTAGTGCAGGTTGGCATTTCTTAGCTTTTCCCCACGCACTTGCATTTAAATCTCTCTGTCACCTAGCCTGTACCACTACACTCGCTGTCGTCAGAGCATCTCCCACCCTACCTTATTTCAAATAATGGTATACTAGTCTGTCTTTGCATGTGATTGGCTGCATAGTGTCCATTACAATGAAGTCCTGCCCTTGCTTGCATGGATTCTCAGCAGAACTGAGCAGGAGCGGCTGAAGATTCGGCTCTCCCCGACAGGAGTTGGCTCTTCTTGTTCACTACAAAGAAATGGCTGTTAGAGCCAGGTCGTTCGTGAACGACACATAACTAGAGTTCTCGAACTCCCACACCAGCTTGATGGGGTTCAGATCTGGCTAAGCCATCACAAATAGTATTCCAGACTGTTAAGTCTGGAAAGGTTTACAAAGGCTTGCCAAGACTCTACACATAAATTGGCAGGCTGAATATTCCATTTAAAGCCATAAAAATAGTTAAATTACAGGAGTTGATCTGTCAGTGGGTGGGTGGCAATATGTCGTTGTTGGTTGTCTGTGTCAGGTGCAATAACAGTGGGACACGGTCACTGTCAGTTTTGTCATGAGAAAAGTGTAGCTGGTTTCTACTTTATGCAGCTTTGTTAGAGCCATAACTCAAAGCATTCCAACAATTCAGCATTTTCCTTTCATTGGGATGTAGGAACATTTTCCTCTTCTGCTTTTTGTACCTTGACAAATACAAAACTTGAAACATGTTACAGCCAGCAGGCATTCATGCTACTGCACATTATTTCCTCCAAGGACAATGGTCAAGGTTACAAGTTAAAAAAAAAAATCCAGTAGTGGCTTACACCTTAGCATCTAAAAATTATATTATTCAAAATAATTGGCCACAGGGGTGTTCTGCAGTATGGAAATGTGTGACATGGGTTTGACAAATAGCCCACATGCAAACATGTTATGGAATAATACCCACTTACACTACTTTACAGCATATAGTATACATTAGTCATCTTATGCTATCTGGTGTATTTAGCCTGTATAGATTTCAGAATTTAATCTGTAAAGTCCTTACCTACCTCAAAGTCAAAAGTCAAAGTAAACTTTATTGTCATCTCAGCTATATACATTTATAAAGTGAAAGGAGACAACGTGGCTTCAGTTTTTACTGAGTATAAAAACAGTATAAAAAGTGTAAAAAAATATAAGGAACATAAACATATATAGATATTATTATTATTATTATTATTGTACTCTGGTCCATTCATTAGTCTCAATAGCACATAAAATGTACATGTTTTAGAGAACCTGGGGTAGTATCCTAAATAAAAGATTTTACATTCAGCATATGCTTACATACAGCATGTTAACATTTTACATACAGCATTAGCTTATTTAGATTATAAAATAAGGAACTGCTTTCAAATGCAACACTTTAGACATAAAAGTAATGCTGACTGGATTAGAATGTTTTTTTTTTTCAGATGTGGTTGAGTTCAGGCAAGTCTTTTCTCAAGGTGTCAAAATAGCAAAGGCCACATTTTTTTTTAAGATTGTTTTTTCTATCACTAGATAAGGTAATGTGAACCTGCTCCCACTGTTAAAGTCAAGTGAATTGCACATCGATCTACCACCTTGACATTGGCACTCTTATTTTTTGCTGTGCACACTGCTTTCTGTATTGACACTCAGACTCTCCACTGGATGTAAAGTGATATCACTCATGTTTGCTCTTTATGTTTACTTTTCTGAAAAACTAACTAGCACACAAATAAACATAAAATATATTTGTAATTGAAATTATTAAAAATCAAAGGGGCCATATTATGCCATTTGTTTTTCCATGGCTTACTCAGGACTTACCGTACATGGTGTTTAGAGAGTGGTCAAAATGTTGTTGCAGAATTGTTGTGAATTTTGGTTGTGAAGGAAAATTAACTTTGCAAGAAAATGTAAGAGAACAGTAAATACAGTTTTCTTTTTCTTTTCACAGTAGAAATAGTCTCTATCAGTTCACGGCACTCAGTTCACAGATGACTCTTTGATCTAAGTATTGATAAGTGTTCTAGCATTGTACATGTCACGGTAGTCACAGAGCTACTAGTATATTGTGATTTATTGCATACAAATGAGCAACACAAGGGAAAGACAATCTTTGTTGGTGAGATAGTTCATCTTGTCCACTGTCATATTCTAGATCTGATTCCTGCTCAAACATATGTGACTGGATTTCAAAAGTTAAAATTTAGAATGGGGTGGTTCTCAGTCATTCTGTGTTTTGACCATAGCTTGGCCCACTGGCAATGAAGGCAGATGCTAAAACAAACCATTTAAAAAAATGAAAAATACATTATTGGAATTGTAAATAGTCCTAAACTATTTTAGTAGAGCCGAGAAAAAAAATATGAAACCAAACTTATGTATAACATGGCCTCCTTAAAGATTGTAAAGGCAAGTAAAAGTAGGTGCATTATTAGCGTTCTTAAAAGGAACTGGGTAGATAGGTGGTTGCTGTGACAGCCTAAACATAGAGGGGTTTACATAAAAATAAGGTTACCGGTAGGTAGGATGGTACTGTGCTGATATTACTACAAAATAATGACATATTCTTTGTGTTGTGCTTTATGTTTGTTTGAATGTGATTGTGATTGTTTACTGGGACACTACGGAACACATCCCACACACTGGACGTGCAAAGAGAATAGATAAAAAAACACATTTTAAAATACTGTTGTTGTTGCGTGTCTCCAAAATGATGTCAAATAGAAGTACTTGTTCTGAGGATTAATCTAAAGAGATAACAGTGTTATTACTTCTCACTGGCAGTGGTTGGCACAGGTGAAATCTGTGCACTACAATAGACATACTTGTCCACCCATCACTCCAATCCTATCTGTTTATATTAATTTGCTGTTTACAGGTTGGGACTTGGGAGAGCAGAAAGTTACTTTAGGTTTCATCACTTTTTATTCATAATTCATGCATTTTACGGCGATGAAAATAACCACATCGGCATTCAAGCATTTTTCAGTGATTTCAAGTGGGCAGACAAACATTACTTGCTTTGTCAAGCATTTGGAGATTTCTATAAATACTGGGAGATTTGAGCGAATGAACTGCTAAAGCCTTCCCAAGCTCTTGCTCACTCATATTAGAACTGCAGGTCATTTGTCATTTAGGCAGTGGAAACTTCTTTCTCTGTCTCTGCTGTTTCCCTTTTCTTTACACATTGTTGACCAAATCTTTTTGCTCATTTCACTTCTTCATATTTACTGACTTCATCTTTGTATCATTGCATTGTGTTAGATCTTTTCTTATTGCTGAACAGTAACAGGACGCTGTGCTGCAGATTAAACATTCTTTAGAAATGTAATTCATAGGATAGAGTAAAAGAGAAACTGCTTAAAATATAACACTGCTGGAAAACTACAAACAAAAGTACTGCAGAAATGACTACATGTAAAATTCATGATGTATTCTTAAGTCGGTTTAGTTTAAAAATGCCTGTTTTGCATCTGCCCATTTAATTTAGTCAGCAATGACTTTCTTTTCAAAGCGGTTAATTTGAAGTCCAAATGAAACTGTAGATAATGGATTACTGGAATTTCTCCCTCTTAACCCACATGGTGTAATAACCTGTCAAGATTTTATTTACCCTTTTAGTGACATACTCTCTTGAAGCACTCCAGTATTTGTTTGGGTCTCAAAGTGAGTGTAAATAATCTCTCAGAAGAAAATTAAGCAGACAACAACCAGTGATGCTGCTCTGCCTAGGGCCAAGAATGTGGGCATGCTTGGTCTGACTAATACTTGTATTGCATTGCTTAGACAGCTTTTTTTTGTTGCTTATTTACACAATAAATCCGTTAAATAAGCCATAAGTTAAGAGTCTTTTTTTTTTTAGATGTGCAATAGCTAAATGCATGTAAAGCAGTGTAGGTAAAAGTGCCACAGCTAAAAATAAATGTTTATTATATCTTAAAAAAACAATTATTTTATAGTGAATTAAAATACACTCATTTGGAATATCTTAATATCCTCTCCTCTTCTCTGGCCCTTCTCTGTCCACTCATGTGCCATCATTGCATATCATTAACTTTGTTTTTTTTCCCCGTCTGTAGTTGTGCTTTGTCCTCTTTCTCCCTGTGTCTGAACCTTTCTGCAGGTATCCCTGGCCTCTGAGCTGTACAATTCCAGTTTGCAGTTACTGACCCTACCAACCTGCCAAGTGTTTTTTCATTGTTACTGTTGTTCTCTCACTGCCTACTGCTGTTTTCTTTTCACTTACCCCAACCGGACGAGGCAGATGGCCACCTACCTTGAACTCCACTGTTGCTTTGTGCTTGCTCAAGTGGGATTGTTGGGTTCTTTATAATTTTGTATATTGTTATATTGTCTAAGGTCTTAAACCTTACACTGTAAAGTGCCTTGAAGTTTTTTTTTTGTTGTGATTTAGCACTATACAACTAAACTGAATTGAATAGTAGTTTTATATCTTTGCATTTGTATTAGTTAAGATATTTAAAACATGGCCTGTGCACATGCAAACTTTCTTGGGATGAACAGTTTAAAGATCTTGAAGTGTACATTCTCACCAAACAAATGATTTGAATATTTCAAACTTTGCTGTAGGCCTAATTATTATTACCATATATACTTAGGTTCAGTTATAGAGTTCTCAGCTGACATTATTTTCCTATTTAACATAAGCCCAAGGTAAATGGTTTTCACAGGGATGTAACTTTGTATTTGTCTATCATGGTAAACACATTGATGACGGCAAAGGTCTCAGTTTTACCAATTTAAAAGTTCAATCATAATCCTCAGTTATGGCCACGGGAATTGGGTAGTGACCAAAAGAGTAAGATCATAGACACAGCAGCTGAAATAAGTGTTCAAGCTTGATCAGTATGTAGTTGAACTGCTGGTACTTCATGTTGAAAGGAGTCTGTTCACATGTTTCAGGCATTTTCTCAAGCTGCTCCCTGGACACCTTTGTGTAAAGTATTCAAAGCCCATCCAACTGGGAGAGTCAGGGCAAACCCAGAGCATGTTGGATGATTTACACATTCCACCTGACCTAGGAACACCTCATGATTCCCCAGGAGGTGCCTCATGTTGTCCCCTGGGGAAAGGATCTCTAAGACACTTTTCCTGCCACGAAGACACAGAGAAGTGACAGAAAATGTACAGAGAGGAAATCAGTATTGTGTTTTGGCAACCCAATGTTGATCATTAATTAACAATCTTAACACTTTCATTTTTAGTAAACATACAGTTATGAATCTACATAAAACAACATACAAAATGTATTTTTTGTTCACAGTGAACAGAACATGATCTGAAACGGTAGACATAAGTGAACAGAAATAACCGTAAAGACAGCAGTATAGATACTGCTTCCTAAAGTTGCACTGCCCATGCAATATGTACATGCACAATGTGACTTTAAAAGTAACAATTATGAACAGTTTCATACTACAGTTCAAAAAAAGCAAGCCTGACTGTGCTGTCTTTCAGCGTCATGAAGGAACTGCTGCAGGGGCCTACTGTGATGCATTTTTCTGTTCTTCATGATGCAATAAGAATCAGGTGCTTGCCAAGCAGATCCGCTATATGTCTTTCATTAACTTTATTAACATAGAATATTGTCTAGGATTTTTCTATGTGTTGCATGAGCGCTGTTTGGACTGCAGGCAACACTAAAATTGTAAATCCTCCTGCACTGTGTACTACCATCTACTGTTTTTGGTTTTTAGAGAAGAATACTTTTGACAATCTTTTCCAGAGAACTGTTACATTCATACAAAAATGCACTACTACTATCATTGAGCTTGAACACACCACACTTCAACAGGTTATACTTCACAGACAAACATATAAGGAACGTGCAGTAAATGTAATCCTTTAAAATCACCTATAAGTTAAAAAGCCCTGTGATAGACTGGCAACCTGTCAAGGGTGTACCTCATCTATTGTCCATGACAGCTCTGATCAGCTCCAGCCCCCCATCAAACTTTAATGAGATAAGCAGTACAGATAGTGGTTAGATGGATGGAAGATTGTTAAGAAAATATATTAAAATGATAAGATGATGATAATAACACAGGGAATAGAAGAGCTAACAATGAATGAACTATTGTGTGGTTATGTGGTGGTTAAATCTAATCTGTATTTCACAATTTTGATGTGTAGTATTCATGTAAGGATTTAAATAAAAAAACAAAATAAGACAACAGAAAAGTAAAAAATGTTTACGCTACGGTAAGCCATACTGTGTGCAGCTTCAATATCGACTTTAATGTCAGAATTTGTTGTGTCTATTGAAACACATCACAAATAAATGAATGCAGGATATATTCAATAAATGCCTTTGAAGCAAAATACTCAAATCAAATTTTCACTAGCAGTACTATAATATAGAAATATAGCAAGAATATTGAAAATGTAGTTAGACAGTTTATCACTGTAAACATTACTTGTTTATAGCACATCTGTGCTTCAATTATTTGAGACATTGTGTCCCTTTTGTTTGCGCTGTCAGTATATTGTTGCAAGGTTTTAGTCAATTTAGGCTCACTTGTCTAATCACTTGCATTTGGATGTAGCTACTGAGTCGATAGGAACGCTGCCCAGTTGTTTTGTATTTGCTTTGGCTTTGCCAAGATGAGCTTGGCTGCAACCCAACTGTGAATGCTTCAGTGTATGTTTCCAAAATGTAGGACAGTTCTTTCTTTTTTAATTTCTAATGTCAACAAAACATAAAATACAAACAAAAAAAAACAATAGAATATATATTTAATACAAAAGGCAAGCAATACTTTTCCTGTTGTGAGGAAAATGTCAGAATAGGTACATTGTATACATTGTACATTGTTGCATTACTGTAGTATTTTCAAATGCACATATGTCTGAATGAAGCTATGAATGGTACACAACTGTGACTAAAAACCTTATAGATGAAACATTGCAATGCAACACCTTCACTTTGCAGATGTGAGAAATACATTAGATGTTCTTACATATTACCTTAATTTTACCTGTAGTTAATGATATTAAAAGAGTTGCAAAAGTAACCTTTGTAGAAATTAAGATCTTCAGGACAGTTGTCTTTGCATATGTACAGCTGAAAAAAATCACTTTTTAAAAAAATGCACAGTGCTACTATTTGAAAAGCACTGTGGCCAAATAGTTGAGCTTTTATAGTTTCAGATTTAAAAATTTCAACTTCAGTTTGGTTTCTGTACATTCTTTATACAAACACAAAAGTTTAGTAGATGTTTGTAATAATTTCAGTCATGCATGTACCCCTGCCCTAATCACTTACAAAATTCAGTTAAATTCAATTTAGTATATTTATATAGTGCCAAATCACAACAAGAGTCATCTAAAGGCACTTTACACTGTTTAAGACCTTACAGAATGTAACAATAATGTTTTGTAATAATTTCATGCATGTACCCCTGCCAAAATCACATACAAAAGACATCATGCTAAAGCCATATTCATGGCAGAAAAATAGCTTTTGCACATGGGCCCTTCATTTCTGTGTTGGGACAGTCGTGCACAGATGTGCAGGTCATAGAGCAGAGTTGCAAAGTGCAAATTTTGTTTATCTTTGACCCATAGACACTTGGCTGTAGCCGATTTTTAACATTCTCACATTTTTCTTTCTAATTTTGCATATGTTAAAAATTCTATGCTCATTGTTTTTTCAATGCATAAAAGTGGCCAATTGTGTTTCAAGGGAAAAGTAAAACAAAGCCTGAATAAAGGGGGATCATTTTTATGGTGTTTTGTATAGGTGTGATTCACCAAATTAAGTGACCAGATTACTATGGAGCAGAACCAAGCTCAGCTGTCCACCTGTTTTGAGCAGGGGAGTGGTGCAAATAAGATAAGATAAGATGAGATAACACTTTATTGATCCCACGAAGGGGAAATTTACTTGTCACAGCAGCAGAGTAAAAGTGACATCTGACAAAAGTTAAAAACAACATAACAAATCTTGAATTAATCATAAATATACTACAAAAAAAATACAGAGCACCTCAATAGTGTAACAGTAATAATAACTATTACAGAGGTGAGATACAGTAGATACCAAAGTTTGAGTTCATGAGGCAATAACTGCAGTTAGGCAGATCAGTTTGATGTTATCCAGGTCGCTTGAGTTTGTTGGAAGTGATGGAGACTGAGAAGTCCGGTGGTAGCTGGGCCTTCCGATGGTAGCAGGGCTTTGTTTGCCTTTTCAGCCACGCCAAAACTGTCCAGTTCCAGTGAATCAGGACTGAGTTTTCTTAGCCATGTCCCATTCTGGTCTGTGATCAGTGCAGATGACTCATCCCAGCGACTTTATCTCAGCACTTCTCCCCTGCTCCATACCTCCGCCTCCTCAACTCCTGTTGGATTTCAGGTCTTTTTGGGTGATTTCTGGTGGATTCCTGGTGGATTCCAGGTCTTCCTCCTGGAACCAGACCTGTGTTTGGAGAGCTATTAGCTAGTAGCTAATAGCAGGCTAGCTGTTGCCATATGTAAAAAACAATTCTGTATCCATGGTAACGTGTTGCCTTCAGAGAAAGTCATCAATAATCTTCTCACAATCACAGGAGATCAGAAAGATCCCAGTCATTTCACTTCTGTCCATCACCTCAGAAAAGAACAAAACACAAGTTGAAAGAAGATAGACGACAAAAACTCCACAAAACTTACAAAAACAACACACAAAGAGAGGAGCTACTGTAACAGGCTGCTACCCAACAGGAGCCATTCTAGAACACTCATGCACTCATTCTTGTCATCAAGACTGCAGTGCACCTCTGGATAGGTATCGCCACACCTTCTGCTATGCTTCTCCTCCCACTGGGGTGGGCTGCAAATCACCAAGAAACCAATCCAGCACAGTAAAGGAAGTAACCCTAGTGCGCCACAGGAAAATACCAGTCTTCCAGTGTGACACTGAGCACCACACAATGTGCCAACATGAAAATGGAGTGTAGAAGAGTTTACAAATTGCTGTTTGCCATTAAGTTAGCTTCACTTCCCCAATCCTACCAGGAATCCTGCAGGGAGCAACTTGGAACACACAACACAAGAAACATGTTTTTTCTGAATGCAGCATAACAACTATACACGGTGTCACTAAAAATGGGTTCGAGTGTAGTAAATTTTTTCATTCCAATGTGCTATCCACAGATATGGATCATTTAACTATTCTAAAATGTTCCCATCAACTGTCAATATGGGATTAAAACTAAATAATTTGAGAGGTACAGAATAACAGGGGGGGATATCTGCTTCCACTGTGTTAACGATAAGTGCACTTTGGGTTGTTTAAATGTTCTGTCTAAACAAAAAATTCCCGGTGAGGAAAATGAACATACTTGGCAATGGTCTTTCTGTGATATGTTTCTTTGCAGGTTAAAGGGTTCCCTTTGGGGCTTTTCACAATCTACATGATATGTCAGAATACATGAATACAAGACATAAATGAATGACAATAAATAAATAATAAATAAAAGTCTTCAAACAATCTTTTGCTTTATAACGGGATGGTAGCTGTATATGTGGCCATGTATAATACTTAGTATACATTTGTGACACTGAATAGTGTTTAGAATGAATCTATAGGGACCAACATTAAAATAGATCATATACATTAAAGAAAGCACACCTTCGTTTTTGTTATTGATGTGCCTATATGTTAACGATATTCCGCTCACTTTTCCTCTGAGTCTTCCACTGTATCAAATAATAAGAGAGCTTTAACTTGTTCTAAGCCAATTAACCCGATTCGTGGACAGGTGTGCCAACTGGCAATGTCAGGAGAAAACCAATTCCTCTCTGCATCCAGCTGGTGCTCAAAGCACATCCACCCACACAGAAGACATGTGAATGACTCCCTGGAGGGTATTGCAATATGGTTTCCATCAACACACTGAAGTGCCCTTCAACAAGGAACTGAACCCTAACTGCTGCAAAGTGTGCTGTGGTGCCATATATTTGTGATCCTGACCTTTAAAGGAATATGATGTACAGTATGTCTGCTGTCTGTGTTTGTATGACAGAGTTATCCCTCTCTTATCTACAGTTATGGCTTATACATTAAGCACTAATATTGTAGCTTTGAAGCATGTGGCGACTTATGTGTCAATACTGTCTCCTAAAAATTATGTTTCTCTGCAAGTGGTGATTCTGGTCTACTTATGGTTCCTAGAGTTTCCAAATGTAGACTGGGAGGCAGAGCCTTTAGCTATCAAGCTCCTCTCCTATGGAACCAGCTT
>JAUMHL010000018.1:13131020-13148447 GCA_032362345.1 Sandelia bainsii
TAAATATTCCTTTTACAAAACAGTTGTTTTCAGCTACAATAGTCATTTACAATATGAACAATGTCTACACATTCATTTGATCTGATCTGCTTTTCTTTCACAAACATGGTCATTTGTATGTGTGTCCAAACTTGACTGGTAGTGTATATATTCTGTGTAAGGTCTTAAACCTTACACTGTAAAGTACCTTGAGATTACTTATGTTGTGATTTGGCGCTATATAAATAAAGCTGAATTGAATTTAATTGCAACTAAACTGCAACTGCGATTAAGTTTTTGTAGCAAATGTCAGCATTATTTTGTGATACATTTACTAACATAAAGTAAGTCTCAAAGACGTGGATGGCGTGTGTATACAGTGCAGGACTGATAAGTCACAGACCCAAGTTGGCAACAACAGTCCTATGTGAGGTTGGGTTTAGGCAAAAAAGTAAAAGATGTTTGTTTGATGTTTCTGTCTAAATGAAAAGATGTATTTTTTAGACGTTGTGTGTTAAAGGACTGTTAGATGTTTTCTCTAACCCAGCCTGCAGTCTTTCCCTGATCCTAACCCACTATTGTTTACAGAAAACACAATCTGGTTGCAATTACATTCCCCACAAAAATGTATTGGTGCAGTTTAGTTGTATAGAGACATAATTTTTAGGAGACTGGGTTTCTTTTGTAGGCGTTCACTATACATTAGATCACTAAATTAGTACATTACACATTATTTTTAATGATGTATTGAAAGAGCATGTGAGGTACACTTTAGTTATCTAGATATCAGATACAGATAAGATTCAGGATTTGTTTTATTTACTGTATATACCTTTTTTTTTCACAGGTCAACCATATTTAAATAAACCAATCCAGCAATAATCAATCTCTGTAATATCAGTGACGTTAACTAATATGCACCAATTGTGTTTGAACTTTCTAGGTGTTCTGGATAAAGTTTAAAAACTATATTTTTTAATATTGAAGTGGAGTGGTAGTACACAATAATTTATTCATACATTGATTTTTCAAAGTTAGAAAATGACAAAGCTAATTTTTTTGTATGTGAGTATGCAGTGAAACATGGTCAAGTTGGTTGTCTATGAGCTACCATTCTGTCCCATGTACAAACATGCTCTAATGCACTTTTCTCACGAACAGTTGTTAAGAGTCCTAAACCTCTGAGCATAGTACATTTCTTAAAGTTTTGCATATGTTTGCAAATTTGTTATAGATGTTCTGAGTGCATCATTTCTATGACACAACACATCATTTTAATCACATTTTAGTAATATTATATTATGAATATTTACTAATATTGTCTGTAGATTTCACCATAATTGACTTTTCATATTTTTCTTACAGACAGGTGTTGTACATTTATGCAATGTAATTAGTAGCAATACTTGTATGTACTACTATAGATCTATGTGCCACTTAACTTAAATTGATGTGGTTAGCAGTGTAAAATTTTCATCTATCAAGTAAGTGGGCCTTGAGTGTTTTGTCAACTGCTGTTTCCTAGGTCAAGAATAAACTGTCCAACTGTACTCACAATCATGAAAACTTTGCACATCTATATTTCCACGGCAACCGAGCCAATCCCATGTGCTAGTGAGGATCATGTGACAGGGACAAAAGCTCCAGAGTAAGTGTGAAAGCAGGCTGTGACTAAACAGTTTAGAGTCGATTCAATTTATTTATCAGATCTATTGTATGGTGAAACTTGAAATGCTACAGTACTTGACATCATAAGCCAAGTCAAGATTGATTTGTATGATTTTTCAAAAGAAGAGATTTTTTACCCCTTTCATCTCATGTTGTTGAAAGTAAATAAAAGCTGCAGACTGTAAAACAGTGTTTCTTTTTTATCAGCCACCATCCTTGGGCTAATTTAGTTCCATAAAGTGAGAGATGGCAGGGCCACACTGTAATAGCTGGTTTGTGTAATGGCCTGAAAGTTATCCACCAAATTTAATTGCTTCAGGCTGAAGTCTCTGAAGTACAGATTGTTTTTAAGCTGGAAAAGGAGAAAGGAGTTCTCACAAAAAAATAAGCAGTATCTCAGCAATGACCCTCCTCCATTACATCACCCTCTATAAAGCTGTGTTATGTGTGGCAATGTTATTGAGGTTAATGTCGAGAGGAGCAGGGGAATGCTTACTTTGATGGATGAGGAGAAGTGGCATTTAAACTATGAATGCTAAGACCAAAATGACAATCCTTTACTGAAAGAAGAGCATGCAATAGTTCCAAATGGGACGGCTGAGAATTAATGTCTATGTTTCTTCTGAATGTTGAATGTCTTATCTAGCTTGATGGTCAAGATAGTATATTTTGCTCCTGCTCATCTGTCTTCTTTTTTTTGACTTTGCAGAGTAATCCATTTCCCTCAATTTCAGGTCTTGAGGCTTGCCACTGTGGACCACGGAATCAATATTTGCCAAGTTTAAACCACAGGATTATCTGTCTGTCAGGGTTCCCAACAGAAGCCCTCAACCGTGACATAAATCTCGGACTGTCCTCATTTGAGAAGGTCACACCTCAAAACAGTCTTTGTTATACTGTACACCTAAAGGATGGATTAACTAGTCAATAAAGCCATTCCTACACATTCCCTGTACAATGCTTCACAAAATAAACCCTGAAAGCATCATTGTATATTTACTAAATATGATTAACTCTCTGTTGCATTGTTTTCATTACTGTAATGTCCATATGCATTAGGCAGATTAACTTATTTTTAAGAGGTATAATATTTACATTTTTGCCAGTTAGCTCCAAACTCAAACATGTCAGGGTTTGAAGAAAATAAAGTCAATAGTGAGAAGCTTTTTATGAATTCATTGATAAGATCTGCAAAAAGAATAATTTATAAAAACCTTCTTAATCAATATTTCTAGGTTGATATTACGGGCTACCTGTCCAGGGTGTACCCCGCCTCTCGCCCGATGACAGCTGGGATAGGCTCCAGCACTCCAGCGACCCTTACAAGGACAAGCGGTTAGGAAAATGGATGGATGGATATTACAGCTAACGTCTAAAGAATAAGGTTGTGATTTCTATAGCTATTAAATTCCACAATGAGGCCAAAACTGACAATTCATCAGCTGATCTCTGTGCTTTCTTACTTCCCCAGACTGTTTGTGGTCCTCAGCAGTACGCAATTAAGTAAAACCAAACATGTCAGTTATATGCCATATTTGTACCCTAAACAGGAGCTCAGTGAGTAGAGCAGTCGTCTCCAAACCAGAGGGTGAGTGATTCGATTCTCAGTCCTGGCTACATGTCGAGGTGTCCTTGGACAAGACACCGAAACCCTGTACTAGTGCCAATATGTCCTGTCTGGCACCTGTCCAAACAACAATTTCCCCAAGGGGATTTATAAAGTATCAATTATTATTATTAAGTTGTGCATTTACTGGAGAATAATATCAGCTGAAAATTTGGTGAGTAATTACTTTTTACAGCAGCAGGACAGTGTATGTGGGATTCAGGTAAAATAAACTGCAATGTCCATGTTCATGCATATTAAGGAAGATGTCAACCAGCACTATGATAGGACTCAGTTTTATGGGCAGTAAGCTACAGATAGCATATCAAAATTAGGCATATCATTTAAATCCCAAAATTATAATAAAAATATACAAACATATTTACAAACTCAAGTTAACTTTAACAGTTCTGTGTATATGTATATAGATATGTCAATTGTCAAACTCATTTACACCTGAATATATCTGTGTGGTGAGAGATAACTATTAATTTCTTTTTGCTTAATTAACATGTACTGAAGACAACTATTTATTTCCTTGCACAAGGAAATATCCTTTCATCCAACTATGTCTGGAAACTTTAAGGTGATCTAATTTGCCTATTTAAGACATGCTTGGTTAATTATTTACCAAACACTCATTATTTGTCACAATAGGTGTAGTTACAAAGATGACAACACAGATACAACATGAATTATAGCCTATACACAAATGGATTTGTGAGTAGAACTAGAGTACACAGAGAAATGTCAGCAAAATTTCTAAAATTAGGCCTGTCATGTCACACAGGGCTATGTCCTTGCTCAGCAGTGAAGGTCACATCTAAACTTAACATTAATCTCCTAAAGTGCAGCGATGGCTTCACTTTGCCCTTGGAGAGGTTCATTACAGTAAATCTTGGCCTCATCTTGTGTGCTGCATTGTTAACATGAATCGCTTGCTTTTCCACATTGGTTTATTACACATAACTTATTAAATGTTGCCCCTGAGCCTGTTCAATTGTTCTTTTTACTGGTTTGAATTGTCCACGAAAAAATTATATACTTATTGTATTTCCCATTGCTGATGTGATATTGATACTCTTCAATGATAAACTGTCAGTAAATGTACTTACATAATTTGACACACTGCTGATAAAATACTATAATGACACATTAGTTGAGGATTTACCAGTGATCATCACCAATGTTTATCTTAATCAAACCTCAGCTAATACATTACAAACTATCTAAGAATCCCGCATCACAGCAGCTTTTAGGTAGTGGCTGTATTTGTAAAGGACAGATTCCTACCAATATCCCCAAGCCAACTGCTAACACTATTAAATTGGAGGGTGGGCTAACAATATTCAGTTTACCTGTTTGAGAGCCCCTACATCGGGAGGGTTGAAGACACAGAAACTAGCATCCAAAGACACTGGTGTGATCCTTTAAAACCTAATTTTGTAGGAAATATAGGTGCAACATTTGGTTTACTGTGCAACTCACGCATACTCAAAGGATGCCACTGACAAAGCTGATTGATAAACGACCATTTTGTCCAACCACAGACTTCCTGTGCTGGATCTTAACTTAAATTGAATTTCAAGCTCCAATGAGATGTCAGCGTTAACATACTAGAAATCCTCTCAGGGAAATGTTGCTGTCAATGCAAAAAGACATTTAGGCTTTTCCTCCTTCTTTCTATGGCCATTTCTCAACATCCTCATTCATCATTCATTCAAACACTGTTTGAAGGAAGGGACATTTTCTCCAGCTGGTACATACAAAAAGAACATCATTCAACCTACACAGAGACTCCTTATATTCACATTATAGTTGTTTTCAGGAGATTTTGAGGTTGTGTGGGTAGATTAAATTGAGAATTTTATTGTGTCACAGTATGTGATTATATAGACTGATGTCTAAATTTGTGTACTGTTTTAAATTATGGGCAAAGACTTGAGCAGTAGTTGTAGATTATGTGTCTTCTGATGCATATGTGTCTGTGTGTTTGCGTTGCGTATATTTTACAAATTCTGACAATTTGTAGCTTTGAACAATTTTACCAGTTCCATATTATTTAAATCAAAATAGTTAATTCAGCTAGAAAAGGAAGGATTAACATCCACTCATGACACTAAGCACATCAAAGATTTTGCAGAGCATATCACTTTACAAGTTTTTTTTTTATGCTAAAGCCTCCACCCCCAAAAGTATTTGCCCTCTCATGTAGGCTATGAATATTATTAATAAGCATTATCAACATTGCACATTCCAAACATATGTATATACTAATGCCAGTACGCTTAACTCTGCATAATCAAAAGTAAAGAGTATTTTATCTGACTCTAAGGCCATTTTCAATGTATTAATGTAGCTAAAATATCTTCTCTACAATCCCAAAGAGCTAAAGTGGATGGGCAGTTTTAATGTTCAAAATGACTAACGAGGATTCTCATGGATGAGTGCAATTATTCTTAGAGGTTAATGTTATACTCCTGAAAAGCTCCACAGTAATTGATAAATGGGTGTATAGCCCAGAGATGTATTCAGGGTTACTGGGCTGCAATATGCCTAAAGCAGCTCTTACACCGAATTATTAAAGACTGCTCGCTTCCTATTTCTTTGGTTGGAGCAGAGGCTTCAAAACTTGAACATTAAAATAACTAATATATCAAGTATCAAATATTTTGTCTTGTCATGTATGTTGATCTTTTTAAAATGTGGAAAACGAAAAAAGTGTCATTTGTTTTGATCTCCAGTTATGTTTTTTTCCCTCGGCATAGAGAACATTGGACATCACTGGCTGATGTTTCATTATTCGGTATTTTGAGCAACCATGGGATTGATGCATATGTGTACTCAGCTTTGTCAACATATTGGATCGTTTTGAAAGTGGCAGTGAAACTTCACAAAGTTTCTGAAATTGCATTTCCTTGTAAAAATGTATAGTCATTGTTCTGAACAAGAGAGGACTGACCTGGTTATTTTAGAGTATTCTTCTCACTGTCAGGTACACGAAATGTTCTTTGTTGTCGTCATGTTCACTGTTACACAATGGTGCATGGCTTCCCGGAACATTTCAATACATATCTAAGGGTCTGAATGCAGCCCAGTGTTGCAGTTTGAAAACTAAAAAATAGGAAAACACAAGTGACAAGTGACAACTGCTGCAATACCTTTTAAGATGTTTTTCATTTGTAACTTCAATCTCCACTTTTTAGACATTCCATGCTCTAGGATTGAGTTGCTATGGACCTGTGTTGCATGTTTTTTTTTTTATTGTTGTGAATGCTCTACTGCTCTACTAACAGAGGCAAAATGTATTGAATGAAGATAGTAAGCTTTGTTATGCTCATTCCAGGAGTCCTGTGTAGCTGAGTGGGAAGAATGAAATGAAAGTTTGACTAAAACCACTTCATCAGAGTCAAAACTGCAGTTAGACTAATTGTCAATACGCCGCCTGGAGCGAAGGGCATCTGTGAGTCATAATAGTACAACCAAACCTTTCCATTTAATCTTTTTTTTACTTTAATACAAAAGGGTCTGCCGTAGTACACACTGCTTCCAGGAAATATACCTCCCACTGTGAGTCCAACAACAGCTCCTTCTGGCTTGTTACTTTAGCCACCTACTCATAGTTTCTGTGCATTACCAGTCCAAATACACACCACAACTGATGGAAACAAAGACATTACGTACCTAATTCAGTGTAGACAAACTCACTGAAGAGTGCGTATCCACACTGTTTGAACTGATGTAACAAAGTGCAACTTTACAGTATTTTCAGCAGTGTGGGTGGTGCCATTTGTTTTGTTCCGACAATGGATTCAGTACTCATGGGTCCACACACAAAGACCATTATAAAGTAAACTGTTAACCACTGAGCCACTACAGAAGTTATTAATTTAACAATATTATTATTATGTTGAATTTACCATCATCATTAGGGCAGTAGCACACTGACGATCAAACATACTAAATATCTCCTCACACAGACATGATGATGAGAACAAGTTGGCACCTTTGTCATTGTCAGTTAGCCAGTGTAAACTAATTGTATGAGATTTGATATTAAATTTATTAGCTGCAGGTTGGATTCAGCTGATTTTTAGGTATCTGTTGACCTCAGGCCAGAGCTGTGCCACAGTTAATTGGGTTGGTTCAAACCAGGAGAAAATACAACACCCAATGAGTACCCTAATTAAAGGTTGATTAAAGTTTGATCAATTGATTGATATGACTTACAGCCAGCTGCTGCAGGTGGAGATACAGTAATAGACACCTACACAAAAATTCAGGAAACTGAACCACAACCTTGTGAGAGAGAGCAATTTCATGAGCTCAACCCACTGCACATAGGAATACATACACAGTCGGGGGCAGAGGAAGGATGAGTCAGTCTACAAAGTGAATGGTCCAATTACAGTTTTGGCAGCTGATGCAAAGAGGGCCACATGTGAGATGCAAAACACTAATGTTTTACAATAGTGGCTTAATACATGGTTGCATACGAAGACAAAATGCATTATGACAGCTGGCACTACAAGCTCTCCCATCTATTTCTGTTGGTTTCAGTACATTATGTGAATATGGTAAATATTATTATAGTGTAATTAAAAAAACAACGTACATATCATTATACAATTATTTTCTTTTTATGTTTATAAAGCCAATATTTAAAATATATTTGGTTCTTACATACGAAATTCCTCTTTAGCACCTTTAGACACTCTATGGTTTTATTATTATTCATTTTATTTTTTGTGATAATTTAATACAATTTCAAAATAAAAATCCATAAATATGGAGAAAACAAATAGAGTGTTTATCTTACATATATATGCTGTATGATTTTACACCAATGTTTTCAAATCTTTTATTCTGCCTTGCTGTTCTTTAAAAAATAGAGGGCATATCTCTATCTCATTAAGGAGCAAAATATAGCAATTCCTTCTCACACTGTGAAACTGTTGTTTTGTTGAGCATTAAACTGGAACTCCTGTAACGAATAACAAGCTCACACACAGCTCGTGGTCAGCTGCATGTATGTTTTTGCTTTTTATGTGAGTGAGATTCAAAGAGCTTTTAAAGCTAAACTTTATTATATTATTGTTAATGTTGTTATTCTAATTTTGAATTCAAATTGTGTACAATTGTATGTAAATTTATTTTTCACTGTACAACTGGAAAACTCAAAGTCACGCTAGTATGTGCTGCACAACCTTTGGCAGTCATTGCTTTATATGGCCCAGAATGCTCACTGCCTTGTTTTTTTTGAGAGGAAAAGTGCACTGAAGTTTAACCTGGCATAGTCAGCCTGCCAGAAGTAGGCTTGAGCTGAACACATCATACTGCTTTCAAGGTAAAATCAATATTAAGAGCACCTAGAGGGTGGGAGGGCAGTGGGAGGGTGGTAGGGTAAGTGTCCCTTTTGGCCCTTGACATCTTTCTATGATGATGACCCAGGCACACTGTGACCCTCCATCCTTGCTGCTTCAGGAGAGGTCAAGATTTATGCCACAGCTGTGAACTTGAGGTCATGCTATCTCCTTCCAACAGCTGCTCTCTGTCTCAACCTGCTAGCCTCACAAGTTTCAATTCTCGGGAGGAAATAAAAATGGGGAGGACAAAGCTATGGCTCACGTATTGCATTGTCTTTTCTGTTTGACAAACACAATATTCTCTACATACTTGCTCTAGTTTTAAATGTCATGCTAAATCCATCTGATTGTTCTTATGTTGTTGTTCCAGATGATGCATTGTGAAAATGGTTAAACGCAGATTATTTTAACAATGAATATATGTCTCTTTGGAGCAACAAAACTAACAAAAAATAAATCAAAAAGGCTAGTGGTCTGCCCTTTATGTAGGGCAGACCACTGCTGCTGTTGAAAAATGTAAGCATATTTTTTTCTTTTAAAAAACATCAGTTTCTTTTGAAACATCAGTTTATTGCTATAGCTTAATTACTATTTAAAGTGTCACAAAATGTTTGTCCAAAGTTTTAATTAAAGTCTAATTTATGACTGAACATGCATTATTTTTAATGGAGTGCTGTATATCACTCACTGTCTGCCATCACAGCAGTGCAGTGAATTTCAGTGGCGTTTGAAGCGTGCCACTCAAAAAAACAAAGTTTACGTTTGACAGCTCAGAAGTTACTGTATGTCTTTTTTCACAAATCACAGAGTCAGTATGATGATGCATATAGTCCCCTGGGAACAGGTACATTTTGAGCTACAGGGGGTCGGCACAGTAACTTCAACTTAAAGTGTACAATATAATGTAAGCTTATGAAGAAGTCCTGCACTAAAAATGTGTGAATTGCAGTGTGTTTATTGGCATGTATCAGAAAGGTGATGACTCAGTTCTAGAAGATTGAACCAACACGCTCTGTTTATGTACACAGTCTTAATCCATTATAAATATATAAAATAAGCAAAGATCCTTTTTGAAGATATATTCTGAAATGCTCCTTTAGGATTCCTGCCACTGGGGGGGCTGTGTAGGCAGGCTTATTATTCAATGAATATTCAGTGAGAGCATCTGCTCAGCGGGTGGGAAAGGGTGACGTGTGTGTGTAAACCAGCTTTGCTGTAGCTTTCAAAGGAAGTCACAGATTTCTGTGGAAGTTGCTTTGATGCAACTGCTGTATCATTATACATAACACTACACGTCACTGTATGCTGCAGGTCTATTGACTACATACAAGTGGATCTTGGTAATCTCACATACATCATTACCCAATTTTCTCATTACAGTGTGATGTTGATACAGACACTTAATGTTACACAAACTTGCTCGTGCTCATCCTTAAAGTTTACAGCTGCATGAGAACATTGCTTCACTGATCCACTGTCTGTGTGTTTAGTATGAGTAATAGCAAACCTATACAACATACTTTTGACCTAATTTTGGACACTACATACAATTTTTACTGTTAATATTTATTATAATATTATATTTACTTTTGGCACTAATGTGTGCAAATCAAATATGGATCCTAATATTCTGTAGTAGTGTGAAAGTAAGTTCCAGTTATTTAAACCTTATATTGTAGATGGTGCATGTTTAATACATATTGTACTATTGTGAACCTATGCGTGTTTAGTTCCTGGTGTAATATAGGGGCTTTTACATGTCACATGTTAGTCTTTTTAAAAAACCCTCCTCTTAGCTGATATTTTCCTTTATTCATACGGGACATTATGTACATCAAATATTAATGTTGTACCAACAGAAAATGGCCGCTCCAAAAAGGGATGACCTACTTCCCACATTTAGCCCCAGAGGAGCTGTCTTTGGAAAAACATGAGAGAGGGATGTTTAGCCAACAGGGCTGCTCTTTTAAGCCTCAGCTGAACATGGTTTTTAATCATTTTCTGGTTCTGTCTCCATTTTTTTCTCTAGCAATCCATCCCAACAGTCAGAAGACAGAGGTGAAGGTTGAAGGTTTTAGTAACTTTAAATCTAACCAGGTGGAGACATTAAATGGAGTCTAAAGGTATGTGTACTAATAGATTTCCATGGTCAAATCCCTGGAAAGGTTGCTCATGCTTTTCTAAAACTTAGCTGGCATTTTGTTAAATGAAAGGATATTTTCAGTAAAGGATTACACAATTTATATGCACAGTGGAGAAAGTGTTAGTTGTTGCAGTTAATAAGTGCTAACTGGTGATATTCATGTCTTTAAGAAAAAAACTTATATACCAGGTGAATGATGATGGTGGTCATGGTGATCAACAAATAAAACACATTTCATTCCATAAACTTATAAACTCATACTAAAACCAACTTAGCAATTGTATTTGCAAACGTGTTTAATTTCCATATGTATATATGTAATATGATCAATAATTACGTCTGAACACTCAATTCACTAAATTTCCCTATTCCTCATTATTATTATTATTATTATTATTATTATCATCATTATTAGCACAGTGTGCAGTGTTACTTTAGTTATAAGTACTTAACATAATCTAGCAATCTAGTACTGTATGTGAACTGGAAATATGAAGGAGGAAATGAAAAAGGAAAATATGGACGATATGGTCCTTTATGCAGGATATCAAAACTTTGAAGGGTGCCATTTTGAAAAGACCTCCATCAAGGTTTTACGCTCAGCAAAGTGCAACTCATATACTGGAAATTATGGGACTGAAAAGTTACATTTAGAAATACTTGCTCTACAAGCTACAATTACAAAAAATACAGTATGGACTTTCCACAGTGAAAGGAAAGGGAAGGCATAATGTCTAGGCTAAACCAAAGATATTTTAAATAAAAAATCAAGGGTACAGAACAACTTACTTACTTACTTACTAGGTAACAACAACTGACAGATAATACATAACTGTTAACTGTTAACATACTGTTGTTGAGTAATAATTAAGATGCTCAAAATAGATGGCAGTACATGGCAGTCCTTTTCACATGTGCAATATCAAACAAAATGAAAAACATGTGGAGAGATTTAAAATTCATGGAACAGCAAACAATTGTTTCAATGCTATTAAATAGCACAGGTTAATTATAGTGAGGATTATCTGCAAATGTTATATAGTTGTTAATTTAATATTGTGTCCATTATGTCTATGCTAATTAAATCCAATCCAAGTCCTTATGCTCTGAGTCTGAACACTTATGACTCTGCAAATTTCTGTAAATTAATAGAAAGATAGCACACACAGAAACTTGAAAGGACAGCCAGTAGTTAAAAAATCCAGATGATTATTCATTCATACCGTCAATATGCTGCTGATCCATCTGCAGTGAACATTTGGGGTAGTTTTCGATGGATGTAACAGTGAACTACGGTATTTAATTCCTTACAGAACAAAAAGCTCAGCCTCAACCTCTCCAGCTTCCCTTCTATATTCTCTATGAGCTACTGAAACTCACCTTAAAGTCCTGCAGGCTATTCTTCAGCTCTAAACTCTAGTCTGTGCTTTTGTACCTTTGGGCACTTAGTGCTTTTTTCCCTAAGGCAATATGGTCATCCATTTAGTCAAAAGAACCATATGATCTGTAAACCCAGTCTAATTATATACAGTTCTCCCAGATCTTGTGCTTCCACTGGCTGTCATATAACTGCAGCATGTGAAGCCGTTTGCAAAAATCAGAGAATATGTTACTTTATATGTATAACAAAACATTTATGTGTATATATGTGTTATAGATTATACTTGGCTGAGACTTAGTAAATGATCTTGACAGTAATGTTCAGATATTTTATTCTCAATTTTCCCCTGATGCACTTTACTGGTCTGTGGGGTTGTAAGTATCCCATTAATATGCATCAACTTAATAGTTACAAAGCTCATAGGAAGAATAATTCCTGTGGAAAACCCCACTGGCTAAATACTGCAGTACCACTCAACAATAGTTACAAGGTCTCATATGTTACTGATGCCCATGTCAGAAAAGGAGCTCTAATGCCAACTGAACACAGAGGGGCACATGTGAGCAGTTCTCAGGTGTACACATACATAAGTCCTGATCACCATGCAGTTGTAAAAAGAAATGTTATTTTGCTTGAGATAAAACAGCTCATATTTTTATAATATCTATTGAGCATCTTCAGCCTGTTTTGTTTCTGATTTCCTTTCAGGGCCATCAGGTTCTGCAGCCAATCCACTATAAGCTGGGTGGGAGCCATGGAAAACTCTGAACAGTTCATCCATGACAGAACAGATAAAAAATCGTTCATACCTGTGGGCAGTTTTGTGTTTCCAGTCCCCTCTGACTTGTATGTTTCTACAATTTGGGAACAAATCAAAACACAACAAAATAAAACTCAAACTGACACACAGATGTTATAAAATGCAAACTACTATATATATAATTGCATGTGCTGTGAGGCAATAACCACTGTGCTTTGCCACTGCCAGGAAATTCATAACTGATTTATGTTAACACATAGAAATGACACATATGGAGCAGAGCTTGAGGTTCATTCATCGATACACTGTACAGAAGTGAGACCAATACAAAATTACACATACACATACACTGAAAGATGAACATGAAACTTAACTGAAAGATTTTATTACAAATGTGAAAGCACTTCCCAAGGTGAATGATGACACAAAGAAATATGTTGAGCATATCTATAATGTATGAATACATCTGTGCATACATGCATAATTCTACATAAACACACAAATTCACCTCACTATGTTTGATGTGTATGTTCCTCAGTAGATGAAAGAGCAGTGACTGCTACCAAATTGAAAGCAAAGGCTACAAGAGGGAAATATTAAGGTAACTGTGATGAATGAGCTGACTGGAGTTTACAACATGTAAACATGCACTGCCCACTTGCTGTATCTCCAATCCATTAGCTATCATCCGACTCTGCATTAAAGCTGTTTGTTTGTTTTGTTCCCCTCTCGCCCATTTTGTTTTCCTGCTTGCCTGTAACCCTCAAAGAATCACTACCTTTTCCATTTTCCAATTTCAGCTGCTTCCTCTGGAGCGAGGTTTGATGAATGTCGCTCACATTAGGGTGACCTCCGAGATAACCCCTCCTTTCTTTCCCAAGAAAATTCATCAGGCAGAGTCGACCAGCCCCAGGGATGTGTGATTCAGCACTCAAGGTGAGTGTTTGTCACAGAGGCCTCAGATAGCCAGAGATTGGTGAGAAGTGAGAAGGACAGAGATGTGCAGTTTCTGGGACTCTTATAGCCTTACTTGCTAGAGTATGCAAACCTATATCTTAAATTTGTACTAATCAATATTTTATATTAAAATGGAAAAACTTACTACATCTCATGTAAAACAAAACTGACCAGAAAAAAGGAAACACACATAGAATTAGTATCTGACTGTAGTTTCCCACAGCTCTCTATGGTGTTTTATTGTCTTTCAGCTCATTGTTTTGGTTTTATCACTCACAGGTGTACTGTTTTTGTTCTGTCTTTGGTTGAAAATATATCAATCTTGTGTTTATGATTTGTTAGTTTTGTCAGTTAATGCAGGTCAGTCAGCTTGATCACTGGAGAATGCATGGAACAGTCTGGGTACAACTGCATGTACAAGAGCTTAGTTTTTGCCATTTCCTTCTGCTTTGATTGTACTTCTTGTACAATTTGTTTTGGAGTTGCTTTGTGTGCAAGGCATGGTGTGCAATGTGAATAGGTTTGGCAGCAGGAAATGTCTTTTTAAGTTACTTTAGGTTATTATTCTTGTTTGTTGCCATCAGATGTTCATTTGAAGAACATAAAAAACATGTCACATCCATAGCTTTCACTGATGTGAACTGCAGCCTTGAAACAGTAGAAATGAATACCAACAATATTTATTTACCACTATTCAGTCAAGGCCTTATGCAAAATCTGTGCATCTGCATTTCTGACAAAACATGATGGATGCATGTACTTGTTGTTTTCTTGACATCTCATATGTGAGTCTTCCCATCTGCTTGCTTTGAAAAAAATTAATCAGACCAAAGTGTTACTTTTTCTTTTATGGACCTGGGTGTAAAATCAATCTGTAACAACCTCACATACCACACTTTTGTTTTCTAAATTTAAATCCATTCTTCACTATGAAATCCCCTGAGGTTTAAGCACAATAAGATGAAATTGTCAGTGGTTGTCTATGATATAATTAAAAAAAAACCTCCATATATGTACAGTTTTTGCTCCAGCCAGAGAGAGCTAAAATAACTGTGACTATACTTTTCACCTCTACAAGAGGGCTACTTGGAATAACCCAAGGTATGGTAAAATGGTAAAACAACAGGTGGGAGCAGTGACTGCACTAACACAGGCATTGAAGTGTGTGACACTTCAGCAACAAGATCAACAACCACCTCATCACCTTAGTGGGTCAATCCCTTCATAAATCCACTGAATCCATTCTTGAACCCAGTGAGCAATCCATGTACTCATGGCGCCTTTATATTGAACCCAAAATCCAACACGTGTGTGAAAGTGGCCAAATGAGTGTGAAAAGGATGATTGAAGTTGAATGAATGTGTCTACTAGTGTGTTAGTGACATCTGACAACTGAAATTATCCACATGTGAAATACTGTAATGTTGTAAAAAGCTTGTCTGTTGCAGTAGGAACAATGGGGACAAAAATAAGTAAATTCACTAACCTTTTAACTGTATTAAATCCAAAATTATGTAGTCATTTAGATTTTTCTATCCTTTTTATACCAATAGTAAGAAAACAGTTAGATCTATTGGACCAATTCTACAGTGAGAAAAAAAAGAGTTTGAGAAGCCTTGAACCATTTGTCTCTTTGGAGTTGGATTTTCATGCTCCTCTACTGCTCTGTGTGAAGGATTAATCCACTATTGTTTTTGTCTTTTATCAATATAAAACATAACATCATTTTAACTGGTCTTGATGAAGGTCACTATCTGACCAAAGCAATTACAAATAAGATAAAGATAAGTGTGTGATGCATTTCTTTTAAGTTAAAGCAACTGCAAACATTTCAGACATGTTACTAGCAGTACAGTAATATGGACAGAACACTTGAGGGTGAGGTTGTTGTCCTGGCCACCTCCTTCCTGTAGGCTTCCCCATCCCCGCCAGTGATGTGTCCTATCACTGTGGTATCGTCTGCAAACTTAAGGATGATGTTATCCTTCTGGGAGGAGACACAGTTGTGGGTGAACAGGGTGTAGAGGATGGAGCTGAGAACGCATCCCTGTGGAGTGCCTGTGTTTATGATGATGCCCAGGAAGGCACTGAAGCTCTTTCCTGGGGGAAGTGGTGGTGGCTGCAGGACTGAACAATGACTTGTATAAGAGATATAAAACCAATACATTTCATAGGACTGTGTGAGTCAGCAATGTCCAGCAATGCCTGTCTGTTGTATGATAGCAGTGCATGGCATTTGTGCAGTGCAGAAAAGGCAAAAAAAACCCACAAAAAGCTGGCATTCGAGAGTGAAGCAAGCAAACACGCCTGCCTTGGGCGACATGTCACAAAGTCGAAGTTTTCATGTAGTTCCAAGTCACAAATGTTTATCTCAAATTATGTATAATGTAATATACATATATAATATACTATTTGTAGTTTGTGGTCTACTATTAAAACCTCATAAAGTTTCACTGAATAATGAGCTCTATCACTGACTGCCCTGTGCATGTTATTTAACGCAAGCAAAACAATAAAAGAATACTTGATGTCTTAGTCTCTCATTTGCATTAAGTTTAGCGCTGGGCAAAAGGCCTAAAAAATGCTTTTAATGTCAAAGGTCTGGTTTACTAGAACCATATTGGGGTGGGCTGTGACACAGTTGGTAGGGCAATTGTCTACAATCCCTCAGGGTTGGTGATTTGACACCTGGTTCCCCCAATTCCAGGCCACATGTTGAAGTGTCCCTGGGCAAGACACTGAAACCCGAACCCTTGGTTCTTAAAATGCAGCTGCCTGTCCACAAAGAATTTCCCAATGGGATTTATGAAGTATCAGCTAAAAATATAGAATGTTTCTGTTTCTTCAAAAAGCATAAAAATTAGATATATAACTTAGATATATGGTAAAAATTGGATAGATTATTTTGAAGCAAAATGCAGTACTGTTTCTGTTCCCCAAGGTAATGTAAAGGTTTGTGCTCTTATTCAATCTCCCACTCAGATTTTTACTGCACGCACTATGAATGTTGTTTTCAAAGTATCTCTAATCATACAGATTTGATCCTGTGCTGCGGGATCAAGTCAGACACTATTATGCATACGATGATTTGCTTGAATAAAAAGAAACTCACCCACTCACCATGAGCCTGCAGACACTGGGTCAGTTCAATTGAACATGAAAATGAATAGTCCAAGAGGGGAATGGAAATTTCATTACAGAAAAACATTATAATTGTTCACATTCAGAGTAGTAGCATATAATAATTCAACTGAAATATGTGATCATGTAAGAATTATGCAACCTCAAACCAGGAACAAACC
Organism: Sandelia bainsii; assembly: GCA_032362345.1. Classification (NCBI taxonomy): domain Eukaryota; kingdom Metazoa; phylum Chordata; class Actinopteri; order Anabantiformes; family Anabantidae; genus Sandelia; species Sandelia bainsii. The sequence continues at coordinate 13,148,183 of JAUMHL010000018.1, forward strand.
TGCAACATGCTGTTTAAATGCTTAAATGCTGTTTTGGAGTTTTCTTATCATTTAAAAACAGAGTACAATGATGCAATGCAATGATTTAGTCTTACGTGATGGATGCTGAGAAGAGTTTGTTGTGTAAATCTCAAAAAACGGTTTTCAGTGGCAACTGGACTTGTTTTAGTTCCTTGACTACGTTTCATCCTTCCATTCCAGAGGGCTTTTTCAAGTCTGACTGACTGGTAGGAGTTGCAGGTTTATAAACCCTGTGGAATCCTCA
>JAUMHL010000018.1:13151952-13163212 GCA_032362345.1 Sandelia bainsii
GTGTTTCTGACTTTCTTTGTAACTTTCTTTGTTCTTAGTAATTCTGACTGTGTGGAAGTCGCCCTAGAGGAAGCCATCTTGTCTCTACTCTCAATCTGTGACCTAGAAGAAATCCCACCTAGTCAGTTCATCAGCACTTCTTGCTTCCTGTTCACTCAAACTCCAGCTCCTATCATCCCCTGTTCATCTCTTGCACTTCCTGCTTCCTGTTCACCCGGACTCCAATTCCCATTATTCCCGGTGCATTTTTCAATGGCACAGTGAGTAAATACTTATACTCATTAACAATCGGGAACAGAACCATTCACCCTGGGTTCATAGACGACTGCTCTACCAACTGAGCTACTGCCACTCCATTATTGAGTCCAATACTGAGATCATTACAGTATTTTACTGATTGCATACAACAACTTTTGAACAAAAGTTAACATCCCGATTTAGATGGATAACCTATATGCTGACATATCAAGTATTTTTAAAAGTTAACCTTTTATTGTGCCTTTTCAAATTCTGCTACCACACATTTTAGGATATCTACACTTGTTTGTTTATCAATTTCAGTAAGATGTAGAAAGGGTATTGTGTGCATCCTGTCAGCAGCGTCTTTTGTCAATATAGTGCAGTCAGGAAAAGCTTGTTTTTTGTGTCCTCCACCTCAGCCATTTCATGCTGGGCTGTGAATATGTGACGTCAGCTCTGATAGAGTTGCTAACAATGCTCAGAGAACACAGAATAACTACACAATACAAAAAAGGTAAAGTGGTTGATAACTCAGTGGTTCAACAGCTCTTCTTCTATATCTCTAATGAGGATAGGTTGCATTCATGCAGGCAGAAGTGGTCTCCTCATTAACACTTTTATTTCTAGTGAAAAAAAGCAAGTGCTGGAAAGGCATTTATTAAACAAAAGCTGTTTAACTGTAAAATGCTACAACAGTAAATGCTGCAGTTTACATATACAATACATCAACGCCTCACAGCTATGATAAATACTGAAGCATTATATAATATTTTGATAAATGGCTGTTCTCATTCAAAGCTCTCATTTAAGTTAATTAAGTTAATATTTACGAAAGGTACAAAAGGATGTTGTCAACATAGGCAACAGAATATTAAATCATCAAAGTATATATTGTATGAAGTAGCATTTGAGTATGTTGATTTGCCACAAAATAAAATTATCATGAAGAAAAGGCTGTCAACAAACAAACTAGAAAGTACATTTCAATACAATGCATAACACTGTCGCATCACAGACCCAAGTTCAACTATAGAGTTCAACTATATAAATGTGTATATGCTCACTGGATTTAGGCAACAAAAGCTTTGGTTAGGAAAGAATGGGGTTTTGATTAATTATTGTTATGTGTGAAGTGAGCGTTACATTTTTATTTATTAAGCCAGACCACAGTCTTCCCCTAGTCTTAACCAAGTGAGCTGTGAGTCCTTAAGCACAACCATACAAAAGTTTAATAAGCTGTATTCACAGAAACTTGATGTACGGTATGGCAAGATTGGATATTTTGGCAGAAAAGACAACTGGATGTTGTTGGAAAAAGAATATATTGTCTGGGAAATTTTTATTTACATGTTTATTATCAATGTATTTGTGACTCACCTTATGTTCATTGTCAGCATAATCTCATTATGTACCAGCAAACATTGGTCAGACGGGAATGTTGTGTCCCTGGCCAAAGGAGTCTCAGGAGTGGCAAAAGATGTGACAGGGAAAGACAACTGAAATAATAAAAAAATTCTAAAATTGAAATCAAATAATAATTAACCGATTATGTTTCATAAATTTCTTCATACAAAAACATTTACCTTTGTCTAATGGGTTCGAAAATGCTTATGTAATATTTAATTTAGAATGTAAAAATGTTTATTCCATGTCTTCATAATTTTGTCTCACTGATGTTTGATGTGTATGATGATGATAAGTAGTGTCAGTCTGGTGAGAAAACATACAGCTCTCCACCAGTGAAGTTTGAAAATAGCCAGCCAGGATGCTACAGACACTTTGAACAGAAAACATGCTGTTTGGTGAGTTTATTTTAAGAAATTATTTTTATGTTAGCACTCTGTGTGTTTGCATAAAAAAACACAAGACAAGATTTCAAGACAAGCATTAATTGCTATTCACAATGATAAAAAATGTTTTTATGATTGTTTGTAGGCTTATACAACATACAACATACCGGCCACCATGGTGGTGACGTGGTTAGCACTGTTGCCTCACAACAAGAAGGACCAAGAAGGACCTAGGTTTGAATCTACCTGTTGGCCAAGTGCTTCTCTGTTTGGAGTTTGCATGTTCTCTCTATGTACTCTGGCTTGGTTTGTTGGGGTTTGTTGGTTTGTAGAAAGCATAATCTGGTTATAACTACATTCCATTGATGTGTGACAGAAGAATAGCAGCAACCTGCTATGATGTATGGTTTGGGGACAGTGGCAATACAAAAAGACAACAACAAAAAAGACATGAGGCTGAGTTGGAGGTGGCAGAGCTGTAGATGTTAAGATTGGACAGAATTAGAAATGAGTACATAAGAGGGACAGCCCATGCTGAGCAGTTTGGAGACAAAGTTAGAGAGGCAAATCGGATGCCAGTGCATCCGTCGCGTCTTAGGTGTTAAGATGGTTTGGACATGTGCAGAGGAGGGATAGTGAATATATTGGACTAAGGACGTTGAGTATGGAGCTGCCTGGCAGGAGGAGAAGAGGAACACCTCAGAGGAGGTCCATGGATGTACTAAAGGAGGACATGCAGACGGTCGGTGTGACAGAGAAGGATGCTAGGGATAGGGTGAGATGGAGGCAGATGATCCGCTGTGGCGACCCCTAAAGGGAGCAGCCGAATGAAGGAGAGGAAGAAGGTCTGGTCTCATTTATTTCAAAAGCCAATGATAGAACTGCAATAATTTCTTAGCATCTAGGACAAGTATCACTGTTTTTTTATTGCCAGTCTGTAAAACAATTGTACAGACAAAATAACTGATTAATCAAGAAAGTAAACAACAAATTAATCAGTAAACAAAATTATAGTTAGTTCACAATAGTCTTTTGATCTCAAACCACAAGTGTGATTCATTTCAGTACATGTTTACATATTGTGGGAAGGCACACCTTGCAAGAAACACAACCCTAAAATATCACTATCTTAACTAAGAACAGCCTTACTGAAGCTTTGTTTTGACTTCTCACATTGCTGTTTTTGGTTAAACATATAACATTTACAATTGTGACAAAACCCTACCACACCCATGTCAAGTTACTGTTTTTAAGGTCACACAACTAACATGTTACAAAACAATCACTTTCTAATTAGCCACCATGAGTAGGGAGGTACGGCCGACAGGATAACAAAATTTGAATATTCTGAATCAAGAAGATTTTCTGCAATGCTTCTGATTGCAAAGGCTGTCACAGTGCCCCCTCAGTCCAATCAATGGACATACAAATATTATAACATCTCTTATGAGATTTTCTAAAAACTCGCTGTATAGTACTATATATTGTTCATTCCAGGTAGAAACAATATACTGCTTGGACTGACACTGCATTATGCAAATATTGTAGAAATACAGACAGACAGTTTAAACTAGCGAAAGTCGTTGTTCATATGTTCTTTTATGTGTCTGCGTGCTGAGATTTATGGGTGGGTGTGCATATGGAGAGAAGTCACATTTTTATCTGTTGATACGGCTACATGCTAGTGTGAATGCATACTGTATATTGTTTCCATCTGTGTATTGCTCCTGAAAAAAGGCTCATTAGGTCTCCATCTGGTGGATCCAGTAAATGCTACAACCCAAGCTGCTGCAAGGCCAATTGAGCAGTAAAATTATGGAGGCTTTTTGGGAATTCATTATCAACAGATTCCCTCTAAATCAGCCCCTCCTTATTTATGTTTATTCAGTTGCCTTGTTCTCAACATCATTTTCAGACATAATTCACACAGATACAAATTACAAAAATGCATATAAACGTATAAAATCTCCATAACACAGCCTCAGTGGGAGGTCATCATATTCTTGTGAAAATAAATACCTTTTATGTAGACCTTTGTTTTCTTTTTTTGGCATGGACAGCAGGCACTTCATTTGTCTGTGGTGGTTTTAATTTACCCAAAGTGTTATAAAGCAGAAAATGAGACAGATTAGAAGAAACACATTTGAGGCCCTACTCACAGGTAGCCATAACACTCTCCTCTCATGTTACAAATTTCCTTGAAAGGGACTGTACTATCATACACTGCTTAAAATTAGAATTGTGATTCAAGATAGTGGAACAGAAATACATCAGGGGATAAAGGGCATAGTCATCTGATGTTCTTGTGGCTGTGTGTGAGACATCCCTCACAATGATAAACAGAGTTTTGATTGCAATAGGGTTTAGTAAAAGACCAGATGGGAGGGCAACAGTGTAAGCTATGGTTAATACTAAACAACGACAGGCTGTCTAGGGAACATTTTTGCAGCTGAGTGGAAGCTTAGATGCTAATGTAATGCTAATTTAAACGAGGCTTCATTACAGTATTATTAGCTTTTAAGTTTTGGATCAAGCACAGACTGTACACAGATAAAAAAAAACAATAGATCAAGTGTAGCTCTGTTCCTTTCAGAGGAAAAGAGAGATTAATTACTTTTGTTGTGTTAGTGGTTGTTATGTATTGTATGGGTCTGGTACATATTGTATGATGTGGAATGGTCAAACAAAAAAGAGGAACTCATAACACATTGCGACTATCTAAATGAATGGATTTTAATTACATTTGATTGTATAAAATATAAACAATTCATTCTATGCCTCCATTTTCTCTGGCTCCAATGAAAAGTGACTGAAGGCTACAGAAGATAGCACTGGGCTTTTATTTATCAAGCGTCTAGCGTCTAGAATCACTCCTAGAAACTGCACTGAAAGTTAATTAAGGGCTAAGTGAGGAGTAGTACTACTTGTAGGAAAGTGTGTGAGATCGGTCAGAGCCAAAAAGTACTAATTATAGTGAAGTGTTGTAGTTTTAGTGACAGTTCAACTTTGTATTATTTTCACGCTTACTTATTTTTTACCATTTATGTGGCCAAAATTGTTGGTTGTGACAGCCCCGAATCATTCACATATTTCCATTTAATAAAAAAATGTGAAGTTATAACAGCTGGGGTTTCTGTGAACAGAGCTTCTGTTTTTCTGAAGGAGCAGTTGCACCCTGAACAGGATTTGTCAGTTTTTTTGTCCGAACGGTATCTTTCAATGAGCTGTGTGTCAAATGTTAGAAACATCTCTCCTCCCACTTGCTTTGCACACATTTCACTGTCTGAACACCATCTGGCAACTCCTAACCAGTTAGGACACCTCTGGAACTCTCCTACATTTTGGTGGAGATAGGAGTGATTTTACAAGGTACAAATGTTGATACATTTATATTAGTCTTAGTCCCAAAAACTCAGTCACTGAGAATTTTTGGCCCTTTTGGAGGGATTTCCTACTCTACCAACAGTAAGTTGATCACCTCCTTTCTTAAAGTAATCCAAGTCACCTTTCAAAGCAAACTAATTTCAGCCATTTGTATCTGCATTGCATTTTTTCAGTTGCTTTTGTCATTTATTTTTTCAGATGCTGAGGGTTGGTTGGTTGGTGCAATAAAATACAACAACTATACAATACCTACACTGCTATCTTACTGTCTTCTGCCTTACCCTCACTCTTGAACTCTTGCAGATACTGTACTTGAACTGTACTCAACTTGATAATTAACCCAAAGTGAGGAACCCACCATTCACGCAAAGTAGCACAGACTAATGTTTTTGTACCATTCTGCATGACATGCCACCTTGAATTTAAATTAAGTACATGTAGTCAAACATATAATAACATAGTATAGTGTGTCTAGTGTCTCAGTTGGAAAATGCTTTTCTGCCTCTGTACTGAGTATGGTACAGACATCAAGCCTGAAATAATAATAAGGATAAGGATAATCAGCTTTACTGTCATTGATCACATTCACATGTTACAACAAAATTTGACTTCTGCATTTAACCCATCCCCCCTTGGGGGGAGCAGTGGGCAGCCACAGGCGGCGCCCGGGGAGCTAGCACTGAGTGTCTTGCTCAAGGACACACCTGATATGGGGGATGGGCTGGGGTCTGGGCTGGGATTCGAACCTGCCACCTTCTGCATCCCAGTCTGATGTTTATCCCATGTCAGAGAAATAAAATTTCAAGCTAATTGACAAATCACAAATTTTACTTTGTATTCGATTTTAGAAAAAGTTGTAGCTTTTCAGGAAATGGGGTTTGTACATAAGAAAGCTAGGTTTTTGCATAGGGTGCTGCCAGCTGGAGGGGTGCCAAAGAGGAGGAAGAAGGTCAATCTGATCTTGAATAGGATAATGTCTGTTCTTCGGATTAATATCACCATTTTATTCAGGTATACTGTCTTTCCTATGTTTTTGTCTTGTTGCTGTGCTTTGTGAAGAACAGCTCCTGCACTACAGGTAAAATAGACCTTGTGAGGAAGAACATTGTCTAGTGTACTAAACAGATTCCAAGAGGACGTCGTTTCTTAATTCACTCCCAGTTGTGTAGCAGCAGAGCAGATCAGCAGAACTGCTGGGCAAAAAAAGGCCTATCAATGCTAAATTAGTGATGAAAATAATTAGTCTCCTTCCTTTGCAAGCAAAATGCATGTCTCTGTGTGTTGCAGCTCACTGTGTGACATACAACCACAAGGAGCTGAGTGAGAAAAACAAATAAAACACAGACATTAATGAAATCCAAGAATTTGTACATAATAACACCAACACCAGCTTTTAGGCGGTTTTTACCAGGGACCTTATATGACTGTGTTAGAGAGTAATGACCTGTCCTTCAATGTTATATTTCAATAAAAACTAGCCTAAGGTTGATTTTGTACAAGGCCACACTTTCAGTCTGTGGCATCAGTATGTGACCTTCAAGTGAAACAATTTTATTTGTACAGCACACAGTTGTTTGAGAATTTAAGTCAGTCTTCAGACTCTTTAATTTTACCCTAACCCTTCCTAACACTTTTCTATATTCATGTAGATAATATGGCATAAAATTTAATGTCAACATGCTTTTGGTTTTGCACTCATGGGCAGTCAGGTTATTTCACAAACTTGCTGGTTGAATTTTCTGATAATTCAAACAATTCATATCTATAATAGTCTGAACAAACTAAATGTCCACAGCAGTAGCAAAACTTAGCAGAACAGATTGGTAGTTAGCTTACTAATACCTCAGAACACAATACTGACAAGAGAAGTTTTAAAATCCAGGGATTCAAGTTTGAGCTGACATTTTATTACTTCAGGGGCTATTACCCTTTGCAGCATGGAGAATGGGGGAAAAGTCTGTAGATGGAAACAAGATTTTATCAGTATCCACTTTTACTGAGTTTCCAGGGGTTAAAACATTACTTGTTAGACTTTTAAAAATACTGTGCTGCTGGTAAATGAGTGATGATGAAACCACACTGTCTTAAAAAAGACACATGGAAGACATCCCAACATGGTTTTCCACTGCTTTTATTTTAGTGTGGTTGGTGGTGCATACTGAGAAGTTAATAAAGTCTTCTTAACCAACCCCAGGAAACGTGCACCTTTTGATTGCACTCCCAGCACTGTTGTGAAAGCATAAACCATCTTGTTTGGAAATCTGTGATAAATCTATTACAAACAGAAAGGAAAGGAGTGAGAGACTGCTTTTTATGTTGTAGTATAACCTAGACTAAGATGAACTAAAGGATGCTGGAGCTGCTTTCAGACATGCACTGGAACCCCCTGAATACATCCAGACATTACCTGGGTGAGCTGCTTTCCATGTTCTTTTAAAATATAGTTTAAATATGTTGATCTTGGTAAATTAAAGTGGTATCAGATGTTACTGACGATCATAACCTCACTACAAAATAAACAGCCTCACATGCTAATGAAGTAAAATTAGAAGAAGAAGAAGAAGAAGAAGAGACCATAAAGTGACAGAGATGTTCTTCTACTCTCCTTTAGCAAAATTGTTGACTGGCCACAAATCATTTCCATGGGGTGCTTCTTGGCTGATTGACATATTTCAATCTGTCTTCATCCTTCTCCTCCTCCATGACATCCTCCCACATGAGTGCTTCTTACCTAGTCAGCCATGGTGCAGAGCATAGCCCCTAGTGATGAGTGCACTGCACAAGACATGAAGGCCTTATCTGGAGTTTTATGGCAGTCTTATCCTGTGCTTTCATTGTATTGTTATTTTTGTCCATATTTATGCTGCATTTATATGTGTAGTCATTATCTTCCTTTGACAGATCATGTCTGACTGAACAGAGATCCTACATTGAAAATCTAATTTGTTGACACAGTGGCAAAATCTGCATCAATGGATGCCTTTTCTGATCTGGAAAAATATTGAGAACCATCACTGCAGATTTAGGCATCTTGGGTGAAATTATTCAGTATGTGCACCAGCAGTGTATGAATTAGGGAAATGAGATACATTTCTAATGAATATTAGTCCAAAAAACAATTTCTTCTGAAGGTCATGGAATGGAACCGCAGGGTGTTGACTGTTGCCTATGCCATGCAAGTAAAATTTGCTGGGTGCATTTTGGTCCAAAAGCACTTTAACTGCCTGTCTGCCTGTTACGGTCATGGCCTTTCGCCCTCCTTTTCCTGTATGTCTAACATTTTGAGTGTCTATATACAAATTAGTATGTGCTGATGCCTTCCTGAGGTTGGTGCCAGAGATGCCTGCACTTGCTTCTATCTGCCTACTCGCCGACTGGAACCGGCGACCCCAGTCCTGCGCTCCGATCAAGCTACAGCTACCTCACTGAAAGCATTAAAAGCATAGCATAGCTGTCAGTCGGGCTGGCTGTGACTTAACATGAGCAGCTTGCCACTGAGTTTGTGGATGTTACTTTTTTGTACTCTGTGTTTTTGTTGATGGTCGTTGCCTGGAGACTGGGCCCGGTTATAGACTGATCCATATGTTTACAAACACACAAACACACACATACACACACACACACACATTCTCAAACTCACTCAGGATAAATCGCTGTTTAGTTAATGGTACTACACCCCATTGTGCTTTTTTCAGTTTTCACCTTGAAGAAGTATCTATCTCTAAGCTAAGGGTGCACTTTTGGTTTGTGGCAATTCTGTTATATTTATTTTGTTACAAGTAGCACCTGACTGCTCATGTCCTCCACCTTTAGTACTTCAGTTTTTTCATGTCATTAGAATAAATACCCAAGAAAGAATACCCGCACCACAGAAATAAATACCCAATTTAACCTATGCCATCTGGTTATTTATGTTGCTGACCTTTTACCCAAGCGACATAACAGTCAACAATAACCCAGAACTTTCCCAACTTTCTCCATCATCTTATTGCCCACACAACCACCTGCACACATGTTCCCCATTCCCTCTTTATCTCCAAAGTACATATACCGGCCCATTTCCACCTGGTCTCTGCAAGATTGTCTTTGTTCCATCTCATGTATGTTTTCCAGTCCTGTTTCACCTGTTTTTATTGGTTTTGTTTTGTTTTTGTATCCTGCTCATTTTTTTACTTATTAAAAAATAATTTTCTGTTATCACCAGCAGTCTTATTAAATAGAACTAAAACTTCCTGACTAAGTGTTACCTCTTAAGACTTTTTCACAGAGCTACTGAGAGCAATTACTATTATTATTACTATTAACCACTAAACTGAGAGTATGGGTGGGATTAATCACATAGTTTTGGATGATATTGTGAATTAACTCAATTGTCTACAGTGGTTGGTTTATGTCTGTATCAATGAGTGTGGAATAAACAAAAAAACAGAATGTGCCTTTGAAAGACTTTTGTTGTTGTTTTACAAATCCTATTTCCAGAAATTTTGAGACTTTTTAAAAATACAATAAAAACTACAATCTGTGATTTGTCAACTCACTTGAACCTTTATCAGTCCCTTCAGGATTTCACAGGCCTTTTTTTGAGATTGTTGGGTCTAAAATGCCAGATTTCATGTCAACGTTTTAAGAAATGTTAGGGTTATGACAGGCGTTTTTTGGTGGAATAATTAATTAAATAATTCATTTAAAATCAACTTGTTTCAGTGATAATAAACCAAACTATTCACAGAGTTCTAAGCAACACACATGCACAAAGGAATACCTTCTTTTTATGGCATTTTCACACAGAGAAAAATGTGTCTCTTCAGACCATGCAAGAGCATACTCTCTGCTTATTGGTTAGGTGTGTCTGCTACAGGAAAAAAATAAATAAATACAGGAAGAAGATACTGTGTTGTTGACTAAGTTGTTGCTACTGTTTCTTATGGGAGAGATTATTTCACAATGTAGGTTAGCCTACGTGGGTTGGTTGTCCTCCTGGTCATTGTTTATTTCATTACATCATTTGCACAGTCATCTGACCAAATTTCTATGAGGCACTGCACCTCCTTATGACTTCACATTTCCCTCACCATGTTTTGAGTGTACAAAGTAAAGAAATTGAAATTGAAATATAATCCAACACAGTCAAATTGTGTGATTCATAGCTTTTCGTCCTGTTTTGGTTTGGTATGCCAGGATCATACCAAACTTTGCTTTGGTCTGCACCTGAGTGCAATTACTGTGTTCACACTAGATGAAACGAACTAAGAGGGAAAACAAACTAGACTAACGAGTTCCATTCGAACAGAATAAAGCCTGGAGGTGTGAAAGGACTCTTAGGTAGTTCATTGTGGCCAGTGATGATGACTTATGTTACTGTCTGTGAATTTTATCCAGGTGATGTTCAGTTTTCCTGTACTCAGCTATTTGCAGTCACTGGGGACAAAGTTGCCACCAGTCAGTGAGGTCTGTAGCAGCAGCATCTAGGGGTGTAGGATATATCCCAAATTTATTAAGACAGGCTTTTTACCGGTATTGCAGCCCCTTTTTTGATCTCAACAGAATGGCAGTACAGATGTAGTTGACTGTACAATATTCAAAGACAGATGATAGTAGAATCAGAATCAGAATCAGATTTATTCGCCAAGTATGCTAGCACATACAAGGAATTTGCTTCTGGTCCTTTGTGGCTGTTCTAGGACAGTACAGACATTGACAGTAACAACAAAGAATAGGTTACAGACAACAGCTACAGAATTGGTTGTGAAAAACAGTAAATTATGGACAGTGTGTGTGTGTGTGTGTGGAGCAGATACAGAAACAGTTTTTAGTGATCATCAGGTGCAGTGTGTTGGATTGTAGTG
>JAUMHL010000018.1:13180420-13202528 GCA_032362345.1 Sandelia bainsii
TCTTTTAAACATGCTTGAAGTTTGCCTAAATGATTGGTTTCATCTGGTTTCATAGATAAATATAGTTGGGTATCATCAGCGTAGCAATGGAAATTAATTAATTAATTAATTAAATTGTTTCCTTATAATATTGCCTAAGGAAGTCATGTATAACGAATCATGGAGTTAACATTAGTTAAGCGACAGCTAATCTAAAATGTTGTTTGACATCTTAAGCAGCAAACAAGTAACCTGCAGGCACAAGAGAGTGTGGAGGAAAGTCCTCTACTTAATAGATCACAGACTGAATTATTCTCTTGATTTAAAAGATCTTTTAAAAATGAGTGGCCAGATATGCTTAGGCAGCCATTAATATGTGTGTGTGTAAGTCTATGTTTGGGAAACACTCATACAACTATGAGTATTTTACTAGAGGTCTATGTTTTAATAGTTTCCTGTCACCTTGTGTTAAATCAGTTCCAACAATTTGCAATGGAATTTTTTCCATATTGCTAGGTAGCAATTGGTTTCCATGTCCAGTACCTTGCACAATAAATGCCAACTAGTAAAGACTTGAGACCTGTCAGACATAGGCTACTGATGCAAATTAATCACGGTGAACATCACGTTTTATTATGGTAAAATTCTTAACATCACATGTCTAAGCTGTAGATGCAATATCAGACTGATGTGAATGAAACAAACATGACAATCACTGGGATCATTCACACATGTTCCACAATATAACTGTCTTCTCTAAATTTCTGTAAAAACCAACCCATTGACCAACTGTATTGTGTTTCATGTTACCTTACAGATTAAAGCATGCAAGCAGCCTTATCCAGCAAAAAGTGGAGCTCATACCTCTAACGTTACCATTACTCACTTAGTTCTAAATGGATTAATTATTTAAAAATATATATATAGAGAATCACAATTGATGAAAATGATTTCCGAACGTTAATGACCTATACTAAAATTATACTTTTAATTAAAACCCACACCAAAATAGACTACATTGTACATTCAGCAAAAGTTTAATGACTAAAGTATTTAACTAAATCTGATTAATTGGATATTATAGCTAAAAGTGAGTGGAAATAAACTTTAAATTTAAATAATGGTCGATGGATGTTGACAAAATAGTTGCACAAATCATGTAAAAACCATAATCTTGAATTTTACTTGTGCTAGTATCTTTGCTCACTCTGGACAGTTTACATTTGTGGCTATTGGTTTAAATTAACACCATGCATTATTAACACACTGATACCATTACTGGGCAACATCAAAAATGTCACAAATTTTAGAATTGGGGTAAATAGCTATAATGTTGGCAAGCATTTAAATATTTCCTGATTCAGCTTTGCATTTTTCAATCACAATCCCCTTTGAGGAAAGTGGTGTAAACATATTTTTGCTTACATCTCAGAATTTTCAGATCTAGACCCCATTTTGTTCTTGTTTCTGTCAAAGTTGTGGTAAGACAGTCATGGAAAAGCCAGTGAGGTAAGAATAGTTACATAATGTGGCATTTTAAGGATTTGTCTCAGCTGACTGAAGACAAGACTCACTGTTCTCTCTTTCAATATTAACATAATTTCCTGAGATCAATCTGACCCAGTGCAGTGCCCTCTCATCTATAGAACAGTTCTTAGAAATGACTGCGCGCTTTGATGGTTCAGATTATCGAGCATGTCAATTGGTATTTTTCTCACTAATGTATGGTAGACAGTGTTTAAAATATATTTGTTTTAAAAGCTGACAATAATGGAGATGTTCTTACCAAACCCACTGATCCATGCTACAGTTCACTCTCTTTCTCTCCATCTCTGTGATTATGGGACTAAAATGTGAAGATTTTGATAATATTTGACCTCATTTACATACAGTGTACCTTGATGCTAGACTATCTTTCCAGCATTTAAATTTCTTAAGTGTACTGGGTGGCACCAGACCTCTGCAAGCTGCTTTGTCTTTCCCACCATATGGCATCTTGACAGTGTTTTCCTCACTAATTAGTCTTTAACACATATGCCAAGTCCAACTGACTATAGTGTCAGGGCTGCACTGAGGAGCCTTACTGCATCAGAAATGAGTTGCCATATTTTCACACAAGAAGACGTTTATTTTTTGTTGCAGGTACTGCACAAATATTGACTAGTTTACGTTTGAGTCCTTATACTATGAGTAGTAGCTCCAAATCCCAGGATTCCGTGAAAGTCAGAACCTTCTAATAATTGTGCTGCAAGTGCCAAAGCCAAAATCCATTGAGAAAGATTTTGGCTGACCATATAATTCAGTGTCTCTACAAACATGCACAGTGCATATTTCAGTTAATTTCATTCCAAGAAAACAATGTGCTGTATTAATTAATGTAACTTAATGACCACCGTTGCACGTAAAGCAACAAGCCCTTCAAACTAAATGACAAAATAAGTTGTTTGTGTTTTGATTCCTTTGTGGAGGCTGGGCTCGGGATACAGAGCAAGCCTTCTAGTACTACCACGGTTGGTGGTGTGATCCACTAAACTCCAAGTATCTCCCATTGGCCAGACTAACACCTTTCATGACAGCATGTGTGTGAATGGGTGAATGAGAAGCAAAGTGTGAAGTGCTTTATCCCCTAAGAAGAAAGTGCACTTTGTCCATTTACCATCAGTGCACTACAAATTACTGTTTCAAAATTGGTTCATACAATATGACCATTTACTAATCTGCCCTCAACAGTGCTTAGTGTTTAATCACATTCATGCACAGCACTACTTAGTTTAGGTTAAGAAAAGGGTGGCAATGGAAAAAACGGAGTGAGTAAACGAGTCATTAGGATCTAATGATCACAAGTCATCTAATTGCAACCTTCTTTCCATTGTCCATGGCCAGTAAATTTGATGGATTAACTTAAATGTAGGTAAACAACAAAAATGTTTTACATGCGAGGACAGTCTCATCTAAAATAACCACTACTGTTTATTAAAAATTAGGGGGATATTCAGTTTCATTGAAAGAGCAGGCTTTAGGATCAGTCAAAATCTATACACCACCCAACACAGTGTTGTTAATGAAACTATTAGTCACTATCTTTTAGTTTGTAGCAGCAAGGACAGGTCTGCAACAATCACAGAAAATAATTACAAAAGTGAAAAATAGCTGGGGGTTATCCTTGAACATGTTTCTGCCAGGGTGCTAATGTTAGTTAAAAACAAGCTTTCTTTTACAAGCAAAAGATAAAATTATTGTTTTCCTCAAAAAATATTCACAAAATACTATTTGGAGAACTTCTTATTTTAAGTCTAATTTTCTCTACAGCACACTGTACAGCTTGTCTTACTGTTCTCTATGCTCTCCACTTTCCAGTACTTGAAATTGTCTGAGCACTCACATGCTCAGCAACAAATTGCTGAAATGGAGATCCCCTTCCTGTCAGTAGCAGTCTTTTACATCCAGTCCTTTAGTATGAAATTAACATAATGGTCAAGTTAGGAAAGAACACAGACTCACCAGTCTCATGTCGCAATCACATAATACACAGTGGCAACTGATTGGTTGTTAAGTGTGCTTTGGTTTCACAGCCTGAGATAAGTGGAAGGATGCTGCATAGTGACTGACCTGGATAAGGCAGTTTTCAATAGAGATATATCACACTTAAACACTGTTAAAATCATGCATTTGAGTTACTGTAGAAACTGTTAACCTCAAGCAAATATCACACTTACTCCAAGCATATCATTTTGTTTGAGACCATTATTTTAGACCATTACTGCTACCCTTGTCAGATATACCCAGGTGTTTTATCTAAGTAATGAAGTAAAAAATGTGAACAAAGTAAGGACCTAATGTGACCTATTTTCCAATATGGCAATTATCACTATATGTTTTCTTTTTTTTTTATTTGAGGCATAGTTTAATTTTTTCTAAGATCAGTACCTGACTATTTCTTAACCTAAAACCATAAGGAAAGAAATTATATTAATCAGTGTTGATAATATTCAAGAATGCTTCCTTTGCATTTGATCAAGTACACTATCTACTGTAGACAGAAAAAGCACTAGGAAACTGTGCAAGCCACGTTACAGTAAGTGTCAGCTTGATTTTTTTTTTTTCCATCAGCTGCATAGAAACATAACCCCTCAACAGTCTCAGTACAGGGATGTCAAAGTTTACCTTCAAATCCACTGTCTTGTCCACAAACCTTCCCCTTCACCTACAACTCACCTGTCTGTAAAATGTTTTACACCAAATGTATTGTGTTAAAAGCTTTTACAGCTTTTATGGTGTAGAATTAGTTGACAGAGAAGTATGGATTTATTTGAGAGTGGCCTTGGGAAAAAACAGATTTGTTAAATTATTTGGAAGTAATAACAGGCCTGTGCGAAGAGTACTGGGGTGATGTGGCTTCCTTCAGTAAACCTCAGCAATAACAACCTCTGCAAGCTTCATTATTGTTTGCCACTGAAGAGACAAATTAGAAAGGGTGCACAATATACATATGCAGCAACAGTCTGGAACAACAGATCTGTATTTGGTGACTTGATTACATTTTTGACAACAGCAAGTCACAAATGTGTTTGTTACATTTGAATTTACCATATTACATAGCTGTAAGCAAACTGAATATTAATCAAGAGGGTATCCTCTGTTTGACCAAGCATGCTATCAACTGATGACAGAAGAAGAGCTAAGAAAGTGTGCAATTTATCCAATGGACCACCCAGCTGCTGCTGTTTTTGACATTAATACATGCAGACAGTTATGCCTGGGAGGGACTTACAGGCTTAAATAAGAGGTAACAGGCAGAAGAAAAAAGCAAAATAAAAAATATAAAGGAAACACATCCATGTCTACCATCAGTTCAGCTTCACACATGCCCCATCTGTAACACTCAACGCTCATGGTTCCCAGGCTGTTCTGTGCAGTAATCAAAATCTCACTTCGATGAGAGGCAGGTGGCATAGTTAGAAAGGGTGTGAGAAACAAACATGACAGACATGCCAAAAAGACCAGGAGAGTGCAAGCGGGAAATAGTTTATTGAGCATCAAAGTAAAGTGAAAATAAAACTTTATGTTACTGTTAGACCCCTCTGGAGAAAAGAAGAAAACATAACTGAAGTATAAGTTATCTACAACATTATGAAAATGACTTCAGTGTATAGGGAAGTTTAGCTTTTGAGATTTACCAAAACTCATATTTGAATGACTTAACCTGTCTATAAAAAATAAATACATTAATGGAAAACAATTTGTTGATCGAAATTGCTTAATTGCTTCAACATATAAAAAGTAAAAACATTAGAAGAATTGACGGACTACATGGACCCTTTCCAAGACAGTGTGATCAGGGCTTTTCAGTTTGGCTCAGAGGTTAACTATCAGTCAAATTAGCTCATCATATTCTGAAAGCTAATTATGTTTTATTACAACATTCATTTTATATTTAAGTTGGACACAAGTCCCATGAAGTCAATCTGTGAACTTTGGTTGATAATTACAGTGCACAAGTGATAATTCGTAATATTTTTTAGTTTTTGCTTGGGTTTCCAATACAGTACATTTGACTAATTTGGTTTCAGCAAAAATGTAAGAATTAAACACATTCTGGTCTCTACTGGTGTAAGACTGATGTTATCTCTGTTTAATTTCCAAGTGGGGATCATGGTTGTATGTCGTAATTCTCCTTCCTTTCCGTATCGCCAGAGTAAATCAATAAAGGTAAAATACAGAGAAACCTCTGACAACATAATAATGACCAATGAATTCAAATCATTTAGTTTTTGTTTATTAGTGATCAAACCTTTCAAAGTAATATTTTTAAAACACCATCTCTTATACAAGGTTAGTGATTGCATTAAAACATATGAGATTGCAAACAGTTTTAAATGCAGTAGGTCAAAAAAAAAGAAAAGACAAAAAGCAACAGTCTTTCAACATGAGGCACAGCGCTGTACATGTAGATGAGGACAAACGTACACTTGAGTGTAACCTTTAGGATATGACCATCCTGAATTTGTAATTTGTCCCCTAACACTTCTGGCAAGGTTGCATCCATGTGGTCAGGTGTGCAGGGGCTTGACCGGTCGATGTTGAGCTTCCTTGCACACTAAGGAGTCTGGCACTCAGGTCAGTGGTAACGCCTGCAGCCAGATGGTACCTATCCACTGGGGACGAAGGACACAGACATGCTGGTCACAGTTTAACTTTGGAGGTTGCATATTCTAGCATTATTTAATGCTTGATTACATGCATCATTTATCACAATTATGTCTTGATAAAAGTTTGATGCAAAACACAGCAGAGGCATGCTGAATATTCAAACTTTGCCCTCTCTTGTCTAATCAACCCCAAAGAAGGGAGCAATGGAGAGGAAAAAGAAAGACAGAAAGAGAGAGTTTAATAGCAGCAAATAACACTTTGATGAAATAATATTTGCTTTGTCAAAGCAGAGCAAAATTAAGTACGCACTGAAAATGAAAGTCCTAAGTTTAAGAGTAAAAGATTTAAAGTGACAAAGTGACCCAACAGTAACAAAATGAAGTAAACATTTATTTCTCCTCAAATCTCACTGAATTTACAGTAAAATATGTTATTATGGTTGCATTATTTTTGTGTTATTTCACCTTTAATTGTGAGAAAAAGCGCAAAGGGAGAGAGACAGGAGATGACTTGTGAGGAAGGTCTCCAGTAACACTCAAACAGGAAAGATTGGAATTTTAATTGTACGCATATTATGTCATTGTTCTCCAGGAATCCAAGGAAAAGGTTTCAAAGTGACAGTAAATTAAAGATCTTGACATAACAGTAACAACGTAGGAAAAATAATACTTAAAAGGTTGACACAAAGGGTCAAGTTTACTAAGCCTTCTGCACCTCATTTCAATGTGAGATATGCATATTATTTATCAGCTCCACAAACCTGGCAGATCACATTCCCTGTCCTGTATAGTGCACCTGTGTATGATTGGTGAAGTGCTCTTTATGTGGAAATGCTGCATGCTTGCTAAAGAGCAGGTGCAAATTAGTACCGGTGTATTAAAAGCTGGTCTGAAGAGAAAATGTATTTAAATTCTAGACAAGTCTCAGTGACAACAGACAAAAGGTGTATACAACATTGAAAGATGCGAGGATTTACAAAAGCTATTAATGACAAAGGGGGGCGTGGGACAAATATTTTACTGTTTAAAACATCAAACCAATAGGAGAGCATTTAATGAACTGCTAATGCATCAAGTTGATTGCATTTTGTTTGACAAAACATTTACAATTGCACATTAATCTGCAATTATATTTTTATTTTAGTCAGTTGTAGTTGTGCTATACATTTTCTGCAGAACCAGTGCTAGTGTGGGCATCTGCTGTCACGAAGTGGTCCACCAACAGTTTTAGTGGTTTGTATGTATTTGAATGTGAGCATGCAACCTAATTTTTACCCTATCAACAGTTTGTTTCATAACTTCCAAAATCTATTTATGAGAAATGTCTGCTCATATTCTTGTTTTGCTAGTTGGACTTGCATTGCATCCCTTCAAACTGTCTGTATATACTGGGACTCATTAATCAGTAACTCAATTTCAGAACCACAATATTTAGTTTTCACTTTAATTCCCAAGCTTGTTTATGACTCCAAGTTGCAAAATTTCTGGCACTGAACTGATTTTCTTAAGCTCTCCTTTGCAAAGTGTGATTAGTAAGCAGTGCCTGTCACCGGCAGTTAAATTAGCCAAGCATCAGCCCAGGATGTTAATTTGTTTGCAGATTCTTACGCAAATTGCATGAAACATTTAGTGTAAGCAGCACGGTACCTTTCGTGTATTATAAAGTAAATATGGCTGTGAATTTCTGACAGTGAGACAGTCTTACGTTGACCTTCCACCTCTTGAACAAATCTGAAAAAAATGAATCTTCTTAAGATGAACCCCTTCCTGGTAGGAAAATGAAAAGTATGATGATACATTACATACAGTGTCTTCAGACTTAACATTGTTTTCCTTCTTTCTCTTTTAATATACACTGCAAGACACAAGATAATGCAAACACATGTCAAACTGATATGACTTTGCAAGCACCAGGGGACTGATGTGTTTGAGAATGAATACAAATTTTTGATTGGATTATGTAAAATCAAAATTGAATTCTAAATCCATTTGACTGAGACTGTCCAGGGACGGAGACATCATTATGAATATTAATTGTTAATAATTATCCTTCTCCTCAGGGTAACTCGTATTTCAGGACAGTAGAAGTTGATTTAGAGGAAAGAAAGAGAATGATGGGGAGTGCAGAAAATAAGCGAAAGGGGGGGAGTGCATCGGTATCTTTACTAAAACCAGGCAGATTTTCTTTAACTTGTCATGAAAACTCACTGTTGTATACATTGTTTTGTGACTTGAGGCATTAACATGAAATCCAGATTACTGTCACGCCATCTGCTTTTGAATATTTGTACCCACACAGTGGATTTCATTTAATACCAACAGTGTAATGAGAAGTGCCATGAGTTTTCTAAACATTTTCTAAGAACTGCTGCCTGTTGAAATTTTACAGTCAGTTCACTTCATCACAGTATTCATTTCAGTTTTTCCAAGGTATATGAACCCTTGTCACTTGGAGCCTACTGTTTGAATGTGTGTGCATATCTCTGTGTGGTGCAGCTTGCTTACAAGTATTCACAATTCAAGAATTGTTTTATTTTATATACTGGGGGGAGTGATATAGCCTCAAATTATATCACAGTATTTCAAGGAAATTTGCTATTATGATAGATATGAAGATATAGAGAATTTGCTGAACAATTTATTGATGATTACAGCTTACAAGCAGCAGCATTTATTAGTGCAAAAAAAAAAAAAGAAGGGCATTTTCCGTCATTGTTTTCCATTGAGGTACTGTCCTTGACTGTGTCTTAACCAGGTTAGACAGAGAAAACAGCTTTCTCAATTAAATGGGGGTAACAGTTTACATGCACTTAATAAACCTGGTTACTGGAAGTACGCATATACATGCAATGTGATTTCTGCTCCATTTCAGACTTATTGTGGATGCATGGCTCACATATATTCACAGTATAGTGACAGGAAACACTAGTTTCTGAATTTCTTCATTGACCATGCTTCATGACTACACAGTGCAAACCTTCTAAATAAAACAAATTCATGGTGCAAAAGTGCCTTACTTAGATTTCTATGAGGTACTTTTGTGTTATTTTAATTTTTAGTTGGACTTTATTTGGACTTTGACTTAAAAACGAGTCAGCATCACTCTGTAATGATCTCTCCCTCATCCAACTGTCTGCAGCATTTTGTTATGCACATGCACAATTCTATCTGGGTAAAACTTCCATACTGCTGAAGTAGCTCCCTTTTTAGGTAAGTAACAAAATTTTCATTGGCTGCTGACCCGCTGCTCTCAATCAGCCACTGTGCTGTTGTGGTCCATGCTAGGGAACGTAAATGCATAATTTGTTATCGTGTCACTACATCATTGATATCGTGAAATGACACTTTTTTTATCTTGTAAACATTTATACCGGTGGTATCGTGGATGAAATTGCATACTTATCACTTAGATTTTAAATGTATCTGTTTCATATCAGTCTGTTACCAGAACATAAAAATCCTCTGTTGATTGCTGACATCTGCCCTTAAGTGTGATATATCAAAGTATACAATTAAGAAATTTAAAAGGTAAGTAATTAAAAGTAATAAAAGATGGAAAATGACACATAAGCCAAAGAATAACCACTTAAATAATGCACAGTGTTTCCTCTAGGTTTACTGTCTTGGGGCGCTGGGGAGGCACCCGGTGGGGTGCAGAGGAACACCGACACATACACTCAAAGGAATCAATGTGTTCATGTGTTTCTTTTAATGACAGAAGTCAATAAAAGAACTGAACAATTATTTGAACTGTACATTGCAGTAAAGATAGGAACACATTTCTATTTATGACAATTATCCATAAAGTGTGGAACTTTTGTCACTGCAGTTTACCTTTCTGGGCTTCTGGAAGAACATTTCCAGAGCCAGAAACATCTGGCCCATTTATCGAGATCCGCATGCAGGCTCTCTGTGTGCTGGTGGGAGTGTGTTCACCTGTGTGTGCGTGAGCACACATGTCTGTCTGTGTGCGTGCACACTGGGGTGGAACACAAAGAGTGTGCAATACAAAGAGAAGAGGAGACTTATACTTGCAAATAAAAGTGCAACCATGTAAAGACAGAAATGAATGCCATTGTGTAAATGAGAAAAATAACATAGGGCAGTTTAGTTTGTTTATTAAAAAGACAAGGTATAGACCTGTTGTATGGGAAAGGTAGCTTCAAATGACTTCTCTTGTGATTTGACGCTATATAGAAATCCCCCTAATATAACACTGATGCAATAAAAATACTAAGATAAGTATTGTAAGTATACTAAGATTTCACTAAGATTTTAAATATGCGGAAGCTACTGTGGTCTAAAATGTAACAAAACAAAAATTGTCACCATAGCCGTAATTATATGAAAAACAACGGAATATTTTGGTCTGCCTTAGTTTGAATTTTCATGCAATCATTTTCAAAAGAGAGTCAGTGGTGCAGTAGTGAGAAAACTTCAGTCAACTTTAGTTCTTATCAAACATCAGTGAAAAAGTCGCAATAATGCAAAGCAGATACACCTAACAAGACCAAAGTCTCCTACAAGTCAAAGGACCTCACTTGGCTGTTTCCAGGAAATTGTCTCCTGCATTGTCTTCAATCAGTAGTGTGCAGAGCAGATGAACATTATCGAGGATTGCACTGACAGGCATTTATTTACAGCTCTCCGAGATGTCATTGTGCACTACAGAATACACTTAACAAGTCAAACTGAACAACACTGAAGCCTTACTGGTCAGTTTCTTTCACTTTATGGTTTCTCAAATCATTACTAACATTACTATTTCCTGCTGTCAATCTGAATGTGTCTTTTCTGCCTACATGTGTATACCATCATAAAATATGATATGACGATATGATGCTGAAATATGTAAAACATATAACATAAGATTTATCTATCTATCTATCTATCTATCTATCTATCTATCTATCTATCTATCTATCTATCTATCTATCTATCTATCTGTCTATCTATCTATTTATCTAGTGCAGAAATATAGCTTCTAGTGGGCACAAACAGGTTTGATTCCTGTCAGCAGTAACAGCTTGATCCTGTTTTCCACTGGAAAGCAGGATCAAACTGTTGGTCATGTTTGCAGATAGGAAGCCAACTGAGGGCTCTGTGTAACTTGTCCTTGTCCTTGCACTGATGACTCATATTAGCTTGTCAGGATGCCTGCAGAGGGTTCTTGTGCATCGGGACCTCTGAATTGGGAAACTACGGGAAAGAACACACAGAACATTACATACACACACACCTAATATACAGTACAGCTACAGTAGAGTTTAATATAGTTGTAATTTCAAGAGAGAAAAACAGCTTTGCTACAGTGTAATCCCAGGTATTCAGCACAAACTGATGAGTGCATCCGATGAACTGTGCACAAAAATGCAAATTCTTGTGGTGCAGCTACGTTACCGGTCCGTTCAAGCCTAGAGAACATATTAAAGGTCAAAGTAAAATTCAACCATAGTTTGACTAATCAAAATTTAACACACACACAGAAACACTTTTGTCACTCATAAAAGCATGTTATAACATAAAGCTGAAAAGCAGACTAATGATTAAACTACGCATATAATAAACATTAAATATTATATTTGTCTAAAATGATATGTCAATTGATAGCCATACAGGCTAAACATAAATAGAAAATGTTAAAGTCTTAAAAAGGACATAGTATGTTCACCTTGGCAAGATTAATATCTTATAAAAATGCATTTTAACCATTAACAGGGATATAATTGTTCAAAATTAATTAGGAAAATGTATTACACAGCAAGATGAGCTTGCAGTGAGTTATAAGTTAGCACAAATTGAGGTTTACTGTAAGTGTTTCATTCATTTAGACAAACTTCCCTGGATGTTAAGAGTTGAAATAACAGGTTATCTCAAATATACTTGATTTGATTAGTGCACACTATGAGTATCTTCTAGTTAGAAACTGTGGATTTCTCACAATTAATGCAACCACAGTTAAAATGAAGTGCTAATGTGATCTCCTCAATATATCATGTATTTATTTGGCCTTTTTTTCTTTCATAAGGAGTCCACACAAGAAATGAATGTGGGAAACACAGTAAAGAACATTAAAGAAGCTCTCCTTCTGCCAGTTTGTCATTTTGCCACAAAATAACACAAAGAGTTTTGTACTCTGTTATCTGAATCTGTGTCACATAAGTCAGGCGCAAAAAAAATAATGGACCTTGAGAGAATTATAGACTACAATAATTAGAACATGTTTTATCATTTGTAGGATCTACTACCACACATGCATCCCACCTCAATAGCGCTTCAGTTCTGACCTTGAACTAAAAGCTGGCTAAAAGAGAAACTTCCTCAGAAATGAGTTTTTTGAATCAATACATATAAACTTCTAACCTCTTTACCTAATTATCTCTTTCTGTATCTGCTCATGCTGTGTATCTTGGCCATTTGAGCACTTTTTAGTACTCATGGCATTGTTATTAATGAATTAAAATAAGTTTGGTTTTTTTTACATATATATAAGTTGTCTCTCTGTTATTTGCTAGTTCTGAACACTTCACTTATTTTACCTGTTGTTCCACACAGTATATTTTTTTCCCTGTTGCAAGGACAAACTATACTCAGAAAACTCATCAACTGTCAGGTGATTGGTACTAGAAATATATTAGGACACATTTCTTGCATGTCACACAGAAAAAGCTGCACTGGCCTGTATGTTGAAAACCTTTTAAACTGTCACTGCATGTCATGTATTCAGACCGTTAATTTAATAATTTATGATAAACCATTTATTAATTTATTTATGTTAGAAGTAACTCTAAGTTGATTGAAAAATAACCATCCACAAATAGTAAAAACCCTCACAAATCTCTACTCCTGGTGTATGCTATAGAATCTTCTTTAAATATTTGTTGTTGTTTGTTTCTGCTTATAAAGCTTCTAGAGATTACAATAAATGGACTGCACACATCACATTTGCAGCTGTGAAACCAAAGCTACTTCTGTGTGGTCTATATTTGTGCTCATGATGCTCTAACATGATCAGATTCCTCAGTGAGGTAATATATTTTTTATTTTACCTTTATTAACTTTCTTAAATTGAACCGTGACAAACTGAACATAAGGCATGCCAAACCAAAAAAAACAAAACATCCACAGATGCTGGACCAAAAGCAAACTGGAGACAAAAAACAGAAAAAATTATCCTCACACGGCACTTTAAGCATTAACAATGCCCGATGAAGATCTCTGCTAGATCAAAACATCGCTTCGTAATTAAATTTTCTGGGTGCTTATACTACAGTGTGCTGCTCCTTTGTCTATGTTTCATTTTAAATTAAACCGTGACATCTGACACTAAATCTCTTACTAAAAGCTTTAATCCCACATGTCTGCCAGTTCCTGTGCAGTACTCCACATCTACTACATTTGGTAATTTTATCAGACCTTCTTATTTGAACATGTCATTCATATAGTCCCTCCTCGCATCCACCTACAACTGACACAGTGTTTACTTGGTCTCATTTATTTTCATGTATTTTCTTGTGGCTTCTCGTGGTTGATTTTCTTACCTAAATTTACAACGCTATATTTTTACCTGTGTTATTTATTATTCATTGAAGTATTTGGCTCTGTGTACCTCTTTTATAGGTGTCTACATCTTCTTTTTATCATCTTTCTAATTCTTATTGTTGTTCATGGGTGTAATTTTAAGAAGATCCATCTAGCTATCATTACCGCTTCAATCATAAAGCTTTAACATTTTTTCTAATACACTGTAAATTAGGTTTTACCACCCATTTGAATTGTTATCACCCCATTAAATGGTGATTAATAATTGTTATCACTGCTTTAACTATGGTCCAGAAGCAGCAAGCTGTGCTTACCTGTAAGTGCATATCAATGATAGGTGTTACAATTAATTGGTGTCTAGTGACCATAGAAATTATGAGAGAACCAAAAGTGAGATGATGCTGATAATGTTGTATAAAAATACCTATAGATGAGTGGTTGTAGAACATAGCATTTCCAGATGGGAGACAGCTTCTCAATTTTCCATTTAAAACAGTTTTTATTTAGTAACAAATGACATTGTTTTTTGTGTAAGCTCGTATGGTCCATGTTTATTACAGCTTACTAAACCTATGCTCCCCATGACATGTAACAGCTATTTAATGGGTTGACAGTCAAGGCAGGCGGTTTTATAGTCTATATCCTATATGATGTAGAAAATGCTGTTTTTCCAGTTCTCCTTCCAATGTATCATTGCTTCTTTAGCGCATGAAGTCTACACGTTTTCATGTTTGAATAATCATTATATTGCTGCCATAAATATCTCTATTATCATCAAGGGGATTGTTGCAAAGCAGACACAGTGGAACCTATCCAATCACTGCTCTCAATGTATCTCAAAATTAACATTGTTTTAGAAATGCATGCAAAACCTGTGTTCTGACAGGGGATTACCCTTGGGGTACTGAGGCTAATAGAAGTGTCTGAACCCACTAGTCGTTAAAATTCTCAGGAGTAGTGTAAACAGCAACTTAAATGGGATTTTAAAAAGCTAATTGCAAGGATCTATCTAGCAATGAGCAGATATGGGGCTTGATGTTTTACCAGTATAAATAGTGCCTAAGGCTAGATAGTTTGCACATTTTTCATTAGTATTTGTGGTAAGATATAAAAAGCTAAATTTAATTATTTCATTTTTTATGCCTCAAGTAGCCACCTGATAGTATAATAAATCAATAGCATTTCCATGAATACTAATTGTGGTTGCGGGGATCACTGGTATAGCTAGTAGGTGGGGATTTAAACAGGACTGCAGAACCAGCCATCCGAGGCCTCTGCCACTCCTGCCATGCCCCACAGAAGCTGACTGCTACCCCTTTGAAGTTTAGGTGAAAAATCAATTGAACACATCTAGGAGTAAATTAACTTGTTTGGAGCTTAATTTCCAATGACTGAAGGCTTTTTAACAAGGTATTCATGAGAACAGGTGGCCATTCTCTTTCCTCTTTTTCAGGATGTGTATTGCATGACTTATTATTGAATGAACCCCTTGACCTCCCTAGAATCATGGAATTTTCTAAAGTAAATTAATGTGTGCATTTGTCTTCTCCACAGGCCAGATATTCTGCATTTTGATAAAGAATCAAAGTCAAAATAGAAATAATTTTCAGGGGAATATGTCATTCTTTGTAGCCACTAAATATGTTGATTTGCTGCCAAATCCAGCTGATGTGGGTAATGAATGTTATGCTCAGGTGAACCGGCCAGCTCTGTCTATTGTCTAATGATGCATTTACAGTACCTTATAGCATCTCAAGTATTTATCATTTTTGCTGCTCTGTATTAAGCTGTATTTTTATTTAGAATATGAACATTTGTTCTTTTGAAGGTGACCAGTCAGTATAGAAAACTGCTTTGGACTTTACTAGTGGTCTTAGTTTTCAACAGTATATCATCTATGCTTGTTTCTAGTTGTATAAAAGTTGGTATCGTTATCGTTAGTATCGCTCGATACTAGCACGATGGTATTGATACTTTCTCTCTTCTACTTTCAGTGCGACTGTTCCATCAGAAAGTAAACTTCCTGGTACAAACACTGCTCCTCTCACATCAACGTGACTTAGCAGCACTGAGCGGACGCATGCAGGCTGTAGTGAATGATGGCACAGAGAAAGTAGTGTATTTTACAGTGATAGACGGGAGACTTTGGTGCGGGACTTGGGTCTCCCGCATCTCCATCATGCACAGTAAACAGCATCGCTTCGTGTTAACAATAGCATGCAATAATAATAATAGCATGAACAACAGAACAGCGAGCATGAACAACAGAACAGCAGCTACAAAATAAACGAAGAGAAGAGGAAGGAAATCCCTCCGAGAGTCCCTGTTTTACAGAGACAGACCACCCCTGCCGGAAAATGCACCCCCTCCTATCTCCCACTAGGAAAGTGTCACATCCATGAGACTTAAACCACTAACCAGCATCAGTCCTACAACTTCACTCTCAAAATTATTCAATTCTGGGACAAAAAGAAACTGTATTTGTAGGGGGGTGCATTTTGTGGCAGGCCAGTCTGCCATGAAATGCACTCCTACAGAAATAATTCATTAGTGGCATCGATTGTGATTGTCTCTAGGTTCAAGAGAGGTATCCTGGATCTAGATTCACTTAATGTAACACTGCGTTTGGTCATGTTTTTAAAGCAGTTTCATGTGACGGGGGGTTCCATTTGTTGTCTTATTGCGTCTGGGTTCAAGAGAGGTTGTTTTGTGCTTTTGGTTGTGTTTTTACAGCGATTTTAACATTTTTAAATTTTTACTTAACTTTTATGTGACGAGGGTGCATTTTTCGACAGGCTGCCCTTATATGGTAATAGTATTGGATCGGTATCTGCGATACTGGCCCTGTATTTGCTGGTATCGTATCGATACCAAAGCTTGCGGTAACGCACACCACTACCTGTTTCAACCTTGATATGGTTTTTGATAAAAGCAAGGTGTGTGCTGGGTTGCTGCCCTTGAGGCACTCTTCACTTGCCTCCAATTCTTTTAAAATTATATCAAAATACATAATCTTTCTCAACTGTGGGCCATATTGTACCAATGTTGAATAAAGTAAAGTAAAATGTTAAATGTCAATGATCAGAAATGTGCAGAAAACAAATGTTTACATTAGTCATTTTCATTACCAGTAGCATATCACCTCATTTACCTCAGTCCTCAAGATTTCTTGTGTGTCAAGAAAATACGTTACTATGTCATAATTACGTGTATGCCTCCAGACTTATTTCTGTGACATTAGACCATCGACACTCTTCTCCCTCAACCTCAAAAGAACTGACAATGGGCTACTGTTCTTTGACTAGAACAAGGCAAATGAAACAGCAGCCTGAGAAAAGAGAAATAAAAAAAGTAACTTGATTAGGGGAAAAAGGAATCAGTAAGACGGAAGAAACTCTAAGCTCTTTAACTGGTGCTCCTTTGCATATAAATGAGAGATTAGGCAGAAACTATATCTTACTGCCCGTTAGAATACATATGCCTAATTACAATATATTCATAAAGTGAGAGTGTAATTTCCACAAAGGAGATTACAAACGAAGCACAAGGTCAGGAAAAGCCCTTTCTGTTCTCCGCATACCATTAGGATGATGATGCTGATGCTGCCAGAATGTATCTCATTGCTCATTGGCTCTTCTCAAAGATTTTTTGGTCTAAGTGTGAAGATAGGATAAAAGGAAGAAGCATAAGTGTTAATGAGTTATTTTTTAATAATGATAATGAAAACAAACAAAAAGGGATATAATTTGAACTCTCTTAACCCATTTCAGTTTGAACACAACTGATTTCTAACCTTGTTATGGTTATCAAGTTTTTATTCTTCCAGTCTCGCCACACTTATTCTCACCTATAATGTTGAAAATTATGTTCAAATGATATGCATCATTACTGTGATGACCAAAGTCCTACTCAAACATCCTTCTGGGTGTGTAAGAAAGGCCAAATACAGGGGATTTACTATAAAAGGACTAGCTTAAAAGTATGAGTTATCTCCCACATGAGTTTTGGAAAACTTTGAATAGGCAACTAAACGGTTACCAATAAAATCACTGTCAACTATGTATATTTCAGTAAAATGGTTTCTCTAAAATCTCCATGATGTTCTTAACTTTAAGGCTTGTTTGTAGAGGAAATTACCTCTTAATTTTCCAAGCTGTAGAAATCTACACCAATAAATTTGTATAATGAAAACAACTGTGATATTTGCATCACTGCTTTACCAAAGTTATAGTAGTTATACAGTTTTAAAGTATAAACAGAAAAGGTTAGGAGCCTTGTGCCAATACCACTTTTGATAGTAAGATCGTATTGGTACTCCAACAAAAATGTATTAATCATTATTATTTTAACCTAGGGTTGATAAAGTAGAGCATAAAGAATATCTTTAAACGCAGATGTCTTGCTGTTCATAGACACAAATCATTAGCGTGATGTGGATGGTAAGATACAAAAATAAGAAATGAGATCTTATTGTCTATTTTTAATTGAAGTTGGTGATATTTCATGTATTTAACCATGAACTCTAAGTGAATATCTTTCTTTGCAGATCTTTTTCTACTATAAATCACTTTGTAGGTGTGTGAATGTGTGTGAACTTGTGAGAGATAGTGAGTGATGGTATAATATAATCACAGATTCTGATCATTATTAACACTTATTTTCATATTTTCATTTCTGCATTTTATGCAAAAAAAGCTGATCTTAATGAGTCAGTATTGTGTGACACAGTATGTGAACTTGTGGTTCACAGGTCTGCAGAGAAGAAAAGAACTGTATAGACTCGTATTTGTCTGTGGTTCTGTGAATCAGTTGCATTATGTCAGTTAAAAATTGCATTATGTCATCTGAAAAGGATAGGAAGACGCATTTTCTCGTTCATTTAGATTAATTAATTAATATTTTCTTTACCATGACCTTGAGTTACATTTTGCTATAGTATAACAGTATGTGTCAAACCAAACTGAATGGTAAGACTAGATTTTTATTTAACACTCATCAAAAGCATACACGGTATTAACATTAATGCAATGATGTGTACATGCAGAGACACTAACGGCAATGAAAGAACATTTCACAGTAATCATTCTCATGATTCAGTGCTCTAATGCATCTTAATTTATCAATCTTCTCCAAATCAAATGTCATTGAGGAAGTCACAGAAAATTCCTTGTCCAATTATTAGCAAGTGAATGACTAAAAGCTCTTATTTCTGGTAATGCTCAATCGCAATCTTTTCATTAGAATTTTAATGGAAATCGCTTATCTCTGTCCTGTCTTTCAGGTGTTCAAAAGACCTTACGTTAAGTAAAATAATCCCCAAAGCCAGACAATTACAGCTAATTCCATTTTAATTCAGTCAAAGGTGATATGACAGGGAGCATTTCAAATGTAGGTAGGTGGTAAAAAATGAAATTTTGGTTTCAATTATAGGGAATATGTCTCAATTCGGAAATCTTAATTACAGCTCTGTAGTTTTATAGCTTATAGACTATCTGTATGCAAACAAACTGGAAACTTTATTCATACCACACATAATGCATGCAAAATCATGTAATGTTTATTAATGTATTATGAATCACTGGCTGATCACTCTTTCTTGACACAAGGTCAAAATTAAAAGAAGATGTTGGAGCTGTTGTATAAAGCAAAAATTATATATCGCAAAATTAGTATGTTAACTGTACTGCAACATTTTCTGCAACAAGCAGAACAAATTAATGAATTAGTTTATTGATAATGATCCAGGGCAATGTCTCAGTGACTTAATGCAGTATTTACAGACAGCCGGCATTGACAAGAATCGTTTAGAGATTGCCTTCTTGGACCAGTATGAGTCCAATGCAGGTGCCTGGGCTTCTCCTTTCTTGTGTCCAGATTTACGACCAACTACAGAGGTTAATCAACAATCCCTCTCAGCTCTCTCTTTCATCTCAGCCCTGTGTTCAATGCTCAGGTCTCATCTGGAGGGAATAGTGGCAGAGTGTTTGTTCCTCGATTGGCAGTGGGGGAGCAATCTATACAGATGTGTCTATTGTGTCCATGTGCATCAGATTTCTAGAAGGACCAAGACAGACATAAGCCATAAGATCTCTCTCCAAAAGGCCTTTCGATCTAGGGAATGGCTCTGCTACCACATAGAGTAGTCATTGATCCTCGCCAAGGTATTAACTCTTGATGAAACAGTTAGGGCTTTCTATCAATGCTTTCATAAACTGTGTGGTTTTAATATTCATTCTTTCAATGGAAGAAGTCATCTAAAAAGCACTGGCTACAGAATATAAGAATAAATCAAACCACATTGTACTATTGTCCACATAAATGTATTACTTAGCATTTTAATATTACATAAAACTCCACAGTGATATTTTATTGTTCTTTATTATCTTTAAATATTTATTGGAAATGCAGTACTAATAAAAACAGCAAAATGCAACCTGGCCTGCAAGTGCAACAAAATATAATAATTATATGACAAAGAAGAGAAAAGAAATATGTGATAAAATCAAAGGCTGGAAAATATGTTAAAATTACATCAACTAGGTTTCTTATGAAATTCAGTAATGATGAACCAAAAGCACAGTTATGCTTCAGTCTCAGTCTGGACTGTGTAATTACTAGAAGAATTTGATTCTTGGTGTTTGTGACCCAAGATTTCTAACAACACTTAATGAGCACAAAAACCCTGGCATGGAGTATGAACAGGATCACAATCAGTGAAATTTGTACACAATTAAAGTATATTCATAGGTTATTAATGATCTCACTGGTAGTCAGTGTAAAGAGGCCAATGTCACAGTGGTAGGAGGTAAATTAAAGACGAGGCACAGTTTGGAAAAAAACTAAAAATGAACCATAGAAACTGAGAAGTAAACAAAGTATTACAGTATTCCAGGCATAATGGCACTCCAACCCTGTCTCCTAAAAATTATGTTCCTGTACAACAAAACTGCAACCACAATTATAGCTTTGTGGTGAATGTAATATTGATGTTGTGTGAAACATATTTTTTGAATGAATGACATGCTACCTTTATTAACACAAAGCAAGGAGATAGTTGGAGTGAATGGCAAGTTCAAGACCGAACTCCCACATGAGGTTGGGTTTAGGCAATAAAAGTACTGGGGTTAGGGTTAGAGCAAGATGGTGTTGTGGTTTTAATTTTAATCCTGACGTTGCATGTGTGAAGCGATAGTTACATTTTCGTCTTTTAACCCAGCCCACAGTCTTTCCCTGATCTTAACCTGGTGCTGTGATGCTTGAACCCAACCATAAAGCACTGGAGTGACTGAAGTAAGTCTTCAGGAAATTATGTATATTCACTCAGAATCTCCCATTACTCAGATCACACAATTATTATTCTTGAATCTTTTTGAATTTTTTTGCATGTATGAAATGCGCTATACAAACTTTCCTTCCATAGCCCATTATTACTGTCACTGCCATATTGCTACTACTGGCAAAGTTAATTTTGTTTTTACACTGTACTGCACATAATGTACATTCTCAACATGTAATGCGGGATAAAGAACATATTATGCATATGCAAATAATATCAAACCCTGATTGAAATCATTGAAGTATTACCATGCAAGCATTACTTGCATTAGTCTGCATTCAGCTCTGTCAGCACTAAACATCAATCACTTTTAGCTGCCCTCAGTCTTATATTTAATTGGTGTCTTATAATAATACACTCACTAGCCACTTCATTAGGTGCACCTGTACAATCTTTTTCACAGAATCATTCATGTGTTTACAGTCAGTCATTTGTCAGACATGAAAGATAGTTTAGCTATCACCAATTTCAATCCGGTCTTACGTCTCTTACTCTCCTCTCTCTTTGCTCCTTGTTGTCCAAACATTGACAGTAGTTAATGTTTGAACCAGGTCCACAGGGGTCCACATTTCATGGTCACATCTCCTCAGACCTGACATGGACTGCTCACATCCAGGTCCAGTCCAAAAGGGCTAGGCAGCACCTGTATCACCTGAGACAACTGAAGAAGTTTGGGGTCTCGCCAGTGATCCTTAGGACTTTCTATTCAGGCGCTGTGGAGAGCATCCTGACACAGAACATTACATCCTGGTATGGGAATTGCTGTGTTCAGGACCGAAAAGCCCTTCAGAGAGTGAGCCGTGCGACAGAACGCTGCTGCAGGTCTGCTCTCCCTTCCCTACAGGACATTTACACCAGGAGATGTAGGTCCAGAGCAGCTTGGATATTTAAGGACTCGTCCCACCGCAGTAATGGACTGTTTCAACTTCTGCAATCAGGCAGAAGCTTCCTTACCATCATGGCCAAAACAAAAACCCTCAGGCCATTCAAGTCCTAAATCAGAACATGCCCCCCTGCTCCCCATTGCATTACCATAAAGGACTGTTACAGCACCTCATCATATTCACTGTCATGTCATACCATGTTCACTGTCTTGTCATTA
>JAUMHL010000018.1:13207365-13217554 GCA_032362345.1 Sandelia bainsii
TAAGTTTAAGCCTGAGCGCTCCTGAACTGACCAAATTTAGTAGGTTGTGGTACTTTGTCTGCATGTGCAGAGCTTGGCTGAAACCCTGATCAATGAGGTATGATGTGGGGAATTTAGAAAGAAGAAGACAAATCTAACGCTAACAAGTTTGTTGATGCCTGGTATTATTAATATAATAATAGTGATAAATACCAGTAACAATATCTACATAGGAAAACCGAATAAATAAATAATCTTTAATAATCTTTGCAGCTGAGGGAAATGGTTGAGTTGACGCTTGTCGACACTGAAAAAACCTGCTCTCAAAGCAGACACATCTAACTAATGTTACGTTCTTTGATATGAAACTTTTAATAAGTGATTGTGCTTGTGGACATTGTTACTGGATGAGGCCTTAACCCGCGAAGTAATCGCAGTCGGATCCGCACTAAAACAACCACACCGAGACCCCTAAAGAGAGGTGGTCTCGATCTGAATCGTTTAGCGAACCCTGGCGCGGTCCTCCTGGTGAGAAAACGTACTGAACCAAAACAGGACCAAAAGCTATTAATCGTATGATTTGCGAGCAGTGGACTATGTGTATATTTTAATTTTTTATCGTTTATGCGCCCAAAACCTGCAGGATGAATCGCGGACAAACGTGAAGTGGTGAGAAGTGTCGGCGTCTCACAGACATCTGGTCGGATAATTGTAAAAGTGATGTAATGTAATAAACAATCACCAGATGAACGACCGCCCGCATTCATATAAATCGTGTAACTGTTTCTCTCATGTCACAGAAACATGCAGTACTCTACAACACAGGATCTACTTCCTGTATTTACTTTTGTTGTTCCCGCGGCAACACATCTGACCAATAAGCAGAGAGGACGTTCTCGCGTGGTTTGAAACGACACATTTGGTACGTTTGCATTCTGTGTGGGGGAAAAAACTTTAGAAAATGCTACAATGTTACAAACTCATAAACTGATTCGGACCAAATCAAACGTAGTAATGTGTGAAAAATCTCTTATACTAACAGTGATTAATGCAAATGATGTGGAGATGAATAACAGCACTCAACGCCCCCTAAATTCATCTAAACGCCCCCCAGCACCTTTCGAACGCCCCCTGGGGGGCGGTACCACCCCCGTTGAGAAACACTGCTTTAAAGGAACAATATGTAGCAGTGACACCGAGCATTAAAAAGGTGTACCGCAGTCCAAATTCAAAATATTGGACAACATAGTCCCCCCTCACCACCACCCCTCCTCCCCAGACCCAGATAGTGGACTCTGAACGTACATGAGACAGCTCTCAGTTGTAAAGTAATGAAGTGCCTGACTGGTCATGTGCTGCTGATGTGAGAGGCAGAGTCAGACAAGGCAAGCTAGGGGAAAGAGAGAGAGTGCAGGTTTGTTATTTAGCAGTTAGAGTTAGCATGACGTCACTGGGCCAGCACTTGTTGGGATCGCTCCACTGGCTGAGTGTCTCAAATACTCATTCTGCTGATAAACAGGATCCAGAATTTTTAAGGCATAATTTGTTGCTAACAGTAAATGCAGTGCATACAGATGCATTGATGACAAAAGGAAAACTGGTTTAATTCAGTGACAGTAAGGTAATAGCAAGGATCTTGCTTTCAGAAGATGCCTAAAATGTCTGAAATACCCAATTATACTTGAATGCACCATGCTTCATAAATTAATTACTTGGTCATTTTACAAGTTATTTAAGAAAATCATGAAGTTCATGTGGACAAACATCTACACAAAACAGACACAGAACTCCTGAGGTGACCCTCCTGTACACAAATAAGCATACACATAATTAAAACATTTATTGCAGTAGCTGTATACCTGTAGAGTAACAAGGATTAACTGTTTCAGTATCTGTGATGTCAAACACCCTCACAACCGACAAACATACTGCGATAAGCAATTCACCCCATCCCACTTAACTTCTTTATATTGTGACATAAATATGAAAGTGCTATACAAACTGAATGTTTCCTTAATGCACAAATCAACTATATTCCAACAAAATAAAATGACACAAAAATGATCAAGTTAATTTAAAAGCTATACATTTTAGCATGCTTTTCCATTGTGTTATTTGCCTTCCATGCTGTATAATAAAACAAACCTTTGCAGACAGTGGAATGACAGATGAGTTTTGTTGGTTGACCAAGTATCTGCACATGCCTTTGTGTTTTGTTTTTTTTCTCAGTACCAGCAGCCTGATTTTGCATTTTATTATCAATTTAATGTATGTGATTAAGTCTCTAAATTTGGCAAACATTCAATGCATAAGTAATTTGATTACCAGACAGGATTTTCTTTGTACATGATGACGTTTTCATCATTTAAATAAGTTCAGTGTTTGAAGAAACCTCATGAAGGCACGGAGATTAAAGTGTTATCTTTACCTGTGATTTCTTATGTATGCAAAATAACAGTTTGTGTGGAAATAATATATATATACATATGTCAATAAATTGCATGTACTACTGAGAGATTGCACTCAGTTAAATCACAATTTGAATAAAATCTATACAATAAGATAAACGTTAGATAAACATTTAGCCATTTACAAATATATTGCTATTTAATTGTACTGAACACTTTCAAAATCAGTTTATAGAGGAGCGCTTTAGAGCTTTTCATTTTCATAATGCACATACTGAGCACTGACATCCTTCATACAAAATGTTTTTTTTTTTAAAGGTTTGCCTGTGGTTTTGTAGTACTTGAAGAAAATTATTATGAAAGATAGGAAAAACTGAGTATATTACGGGATGGAAAATCAACCGTATGGTTTTTAAAGAATTAGGTAAATGTTTTGTTATTGTACAATAAGCCACATTATAGATCTTTGTCCTGTTGAAATCCCAGATCCTGATGACAAGCCATTATGATGACAACAGCCAATAACTGTCCTATTCACTGTGGTTGTTACAGATACATGATAGTGATTTATAAGTTTTATTTACAAACACAGAGACAATGATGGAATAAACAAGTGTCCACTAACAGTGTTAATAGAACAACACTTTCTGAAATGTAATTCCATTTTCTTTGATTGTGTCGATTAATATAGTCCTGAACAACTCAATAACAACCACACCACAAATATTTGTATATATTGGTTAGCCATGGTAGTTTTTTTTTCTTTTAACTTGTTTTCTTCTTCTCCATTTTACGCATGTCCTTCCTCCACTTGTCCTTTTGATCACATGAGGTGGACAGAAAATATTACTGTAGGTTGAAGTAATCCATGGAGATTCATTAAAAAAAGAGGTTTCCTCTAGCGACATTGTAAAGTTGAATTGAGGAGAACACAGCTTAAGCACTATAGTTCTGTGGCCTACATAGTACATGTGGCTATCAGACGGCAGAAGCATCAACTTAAGTGGGAAGAGATGAAACAAGGGAGAAAAAAAAAAACAGGGGAAAAGCTCAGGTGAGTTGCTTCATCTCTTTCTTGTGTCCAGATGTAAGGTCATCTCACAGCACAGAAGCAGAATCCGCCTTATAGCTGCTGGTCCTTTGGGCTGTCTGGACAGGAGGCAGGTTGGCAAGACTTCAGACTCACCAGTGGAATATCAGCCATGCCACTCGTGGTGAAGTGTCCCTCTCCACTCCCAAACTGCATCCTGTCACCAAAATGCTCTGACCGTCCACTCTCATTTTTCCAGGTTCTGGTCAGAGTATGTCCATTGAGAAGTTTGTCCTTGGGTCCCCACTCCCTCTGAGACCCAAAGCCGGAGACAGGTGACTTGGGCTGCTGGTATGTTCCCAGTGTCGGGGGCATCCAGCAGTTGTCTGAATGTCCCAAGACTAGGCATTCTTGTGTGCACATCTCTGTAGCTTCCACTAGACCACGGGGTCCCAGGGGCCCATCTAAAAAGGAGGAAGATGAAAAAACAGGTCAAAATATGAGATCACTTACCACTGTTTATTACAGTCCTATACATAATTACATAGTGTAATGTAGGATGTGAAATTGCTTTAATTATTCATACAGAATTGTATAAAATAAATATATCTTCAGTCTTCCTTCCAATTGTGATCATGTACCTGTAGAGTACATCCGAGTTGTATAAAAACATCACAGACAGCCAAAAGTGTAATGAAAACCTGAGGCTCTGAAACTTCAACAATGGTACAATAAAAACTGGTCACAGCACAGAGTATAAATTACATTCTTTAATGCTTCCCCAATCCAGTGTTACTGTTTCCTAAACCACAGTGTCAGTCCCAAAATCTATGTAGCAGCTTTGGTAAGGAAACTAGCAATTATGTTTCCTTTTAAACATAATGATACACACAAATATGAAGAACTCCAGTTAACTTTGGCCTAGATTTGGCTACTTTTACTTAAAAATGCTTAATAAACCTTTTAAGAGGTAGCTTCTGCTTTCCTGTACTCACTAAGGCTCTCTAGCTCACATATCAGGTCCAGGTTATGTGAGTTTGACCAGCAGTGTGTCTGAAACATGAATGAGCTGTGCTTTTGAGAGCTGGAGAGCATATGGGGAAGGGAGGTTATAGATCTTAAGAAGGATGAAAGGGTGAATGAGTTCCTTTCATATGAGTGCAGAATGAAATACAGAGCATAAATAACAATAAACTGTACATAGATGACTCTAATAAGCAATAGCATAATTCTGCAATAATGTTGTTTAGTTCACCTTGTGACATTCTGTCTTTCTTCTCTATTTGATCTAAATGTAAATAAATAAAGAGTTTGTTTGACAGCACTATTCAGTTAATGCTATCCTAAAAAACACAAGAAAAGTACTGTGGAATATTTGAAGGTTATGGTTTTGATCAATAGGATCTATGTGTGTGATATGCCAAAAATCACTAGCAAAGCTCTTCTGGAGTCTTGGGGCCAACAGCAAAAACTCAGCATTACATGAGTGATAGATGTTACCCTCTTCAGGAGAAATAATATCACAGTAGAAATTATCTTAGTCAACTGCTCCAAAAAATAATAAATATTAAATGTTGAAGGTCAATTTGCATTACAACAAATCATCAGCTGGACTATAGCTCATTGCTACTACCAGGTTATTCTGATGAACATGCCTCACCATTCAGACATAAAAAACAATCTAACAATCAGTGTTTCAGGAGCATTTGTTTAAAACTTGTTTGATAGGAAACACATGCATAATGCATGAAATGTAATACAGCTCTGCTATTTGAAGAAATTGTCTCCTTTGTGTCTGTTTTATTTTCCTTTCTTAAAAAGACAACCAATTCTGTGTGTGTTTGTATATCAAGCTTCAAAAGGTAATGAATTCATCTGTTTTTGTCCTAAAATAGAAAATGATAACTATTTGTCATAATTTGTCCCCCTGCTTCACAAACAGCTAATTGGCTGGTGGGTGTGCTCTGTAATATTTACAATGACTTTTTTTCAAACTCCTGCCTGTTTTTCTTATTAATTTAAATGTACTCAGACAACTTGACAATTTTTTCTACAAAGAGTGAGCTTACAGGTATGGGAACATATTGGAGAAATCTTGTGCATATTGTGTCTTTGTGTTAAACTTAGCAGTGAAAGTTGGGTGGTTATGGTTTAAATTGTATTTACATTTATAGTTTATTTTGCAAAGTTATACTATACATGAAGAAAAAATAATTTGTCATATTGAATCTTTAACAAAATCAGAAGTCTTTACTTGAATGTGAAAAGCTTATTAATGCAGTGATTTAGGTAACTAACTGCAGCTTTCAAAGGCATTAACTCACTGTTTTGGTTTATAGCTGATGCTCAAATTAATGAAGATTTGAAATTCTGCTAAAAATTTGCTTGTACATGTAGGTTTGTACAGTGATTTTATAGTAGCTACAAAGTTAACACTTTTCTATGATTTGTTGACTATTTTACAATGTGCAGACTATAAGTTTCTAAACAATATACTCTTTATTATTGTAGGGCTGCTGCATTGGAGTATATTGCACATTTTAGCATTTAATTAATAGCAATTAATATTTATATGTTTTGTTATCTGTAACTAAATGTGTTTAGTAGCAATTTTTCATTATAAGCCTTTCAATGCTCATCTTTCCACTAGCAAAAAATAAGGCTGTCTTTATGAGGAATCAAATTATTTTCATTCGACTCAAATGCAAATACAAATATAAAACAGAGATGTCAAAAAATGGTTGTTTACATGCATGCTCATTTGCCATGTTTTTATGACAGGGTCTTTGTGGCTCATTTGTGTGTAATATAATATAAATCAATTTAATTCTAGTTTAATAGAATATATTCCACTAAACCCTGTTGCCTGAATTCTAGGTGGCTTTGAAAGCACATTCTGATATATAATATGGAGAAAGCTGGTGCCCAAAGAGAGAGGTCAGTCTTCTGCATGCTGCATGAGTCCATCACAGTAACAGGCAACAATAATTGACATGTGAGGAGTCTAACCAAGACACACATTATCACAGCTGCATCAAGAACCACAGAGAGCAATAATACATGTTACCCATGAGACAGCAAGATGAATTTCGCAAATGAGATTGTAGACGAGTAGACATCTGGGGAGCTGTTAAGTAAGAGAGATGGAAGAAAAAAAAAGCCATACATGTACATGGTTCACAGTGCAGAGCAGAGGAACTATTTACAGGTCTTCCAACCATGTTACCTTGTGCTTTTTTGTATTCTTAGGTAAATCACTATGATGATGAGTCAATAATGATGATGTCACTGATGACATTTTCTTACAGCATTTGAATCTTTTCTTGAAGTGTTTAAAACATAATGTAAATGAAGCAAAGAAAGCCGTTACTGACTTGTATCATAGTATATCTGAATATGATATCAGCAATTTAAGTATAGATTACAGCAGAATTAGATGATTGTAATGTCTGCATTTCATTTTTTTTTTTAAAAGGCAGAGCCAATCATTAATCAAAGACGCTTTGTGCTTTGCTATTCCTCTGGTGTAATAAACATGACCATTTGCATGTAGATTGGTAAAATCAGTCACCCCAGTGAGCAGCAGAGGGTAATTTAAATCAGCCATTTTCC
The DNA here is from genome assembly GCA_032362345.1 of Sandelia bainsii. Lineage (NCBI taxonomy): Eukaryota > Metazoa > Chordata > Actinopteri > Anabantiformes > Anabantidae > Sandelia > Sandelia bainsii. The sequence goes on from JAUMHL010000018.1 coordinate 13,214,395, forward strand.
CTGCTAATCTCTGCATACCTGCTGTTTGAGACAATGTAGAGACAAGGTCTGATTGAAAGACCACTTAAGGTATAGAGCTGAAATGTTTTGTTCAAAACTATACCTATAGCAGTATGACAGTATATAATATAGGCCAGTGGTACTTGTAAATTGAGGGATACTTCTGCAGTTGCCATTGCCTACCTGTAAAAACTGTGGAGTAGATTAGATAACTAAAAATGTGAATCAACAATTTATTTTTAAGAAGAAAATAAACAGCCAAAGAGCATTAGAAAATGGTGTGGTGTCGCCATATTTAGTGTCAAGGTAAACTATAAACTACTAGCTACAGTAGGCAGGCGACAAAAAACATTTGTTAGTGCATAAAAACTGGTTATTCACTGAGCAGATGAGTCAAAAATGGTTATGCATTCGGAATAAACTTCATCTTTGCCAACCAAGTGACAGTAAAACCACTACAAACCAAATCTACCACTTGCATATTATCAATTATCCACTAAAATACATTTATATTTAGCAACAGGGATATCTTGTGTTCTTTAATAAACAGAAGTAAGGCAGACTGTGTTGTGTTTTTTACCTTTTTTTGCACTTTGCTATTAAATTAATTGCTTGACCTCTTATTGTCCAGTGTCCAGTGCATATTCATGTAATCAATACACACAAATATATATATATATTTGTTAATGCATTAGTTCTTCACAATAATCTCACATGTTAACAAAGCTCTGTGATTATATATTGATACACACTGACCGTCAAGGCTCATCAGCAGCAGCTAGCTTTTTCTGATTATCATGTGCCTAAGAATTAACGTGTTTGACTCATTGCATTGTGACTTCCCAGTCTGTAATCAGAATGACATAACATGCAATGTATCATTGTGAATAGGTTGTTGATTGAGCATAGTGTCAATGACACTGGATTTCCTACTTTGATTGTATACAGTATTCTTTCACTGTCTCATGCATGGTAGCAGAGCTGCAAATAGCGTAATCAAAAATCTGTCACTGCTGAAACCTGTGTGAGTAGGAAAAGCCCAGGGGGTGTCAAATGACATTCTGCTACTCCTGCTGAAACCTTGAAGAGCTGTGGACAGATGATAAGCACAGCTCACCATGACACTACAACTATAGATAAGAGGCCGCTGGGCATGTACTTCGTTGTACTCTCAACAAACAAACTCGTAAATCTGAAATAGATGCCATCTGGCCTAGTGAAATATAGAACCCGAACTGCTTTGTGACTTTCACGTGTTAATTCTTTTTAAAAAGTATGTTGAGGAAACGGACCAAAAGTGTGGGATCACTTACAATTGCTGTTGTTTTTGAAAGAAAATCAGATTTTCTAACATCACTTTGATCAGAAATACTGTGCAGACATTATTGATGTTGCAAATGACACTTGTAGCTCTGCTTCATACAATAATGATCCTGCGTTCCAATAGCACATGTATTTAATAATGCAAGTTTATCAATTTAAAATGCAAATTCACGAATAGAAAACGTTCTGTAATTATGTTAGCTTAGCTGAATACATACATTTTTATGGGAAACAAGTAAATTCCTAGGTGACAGTAGTGTACTGTAATCTGAGTTTGTGAAGCACCAGTATTCCTTAAATTTACATTGATTTAAAATAAATTAATTAATAATCAAGATTAAAGGGTTTTCTTCCCCTATGGTTTAACAGACTGCATTTAATCAGTGACCTGCAAATCCATGCAAACACATTTTTCATGACATCCTACCATTCCACCCATTTTACTACACTGCTATAAAATGCCTAGCTTTTGATATTAGACTGTGTCAGTACTGACAAAAAGTGATGAAAAGCTGTTATTGCTAAAACATTATTTCTCTGTTATTTAAATTCCAGTAAAGTTAAATTGAGATACGGAATATTCTTTGTACCACAGTCAGAGATTCAGTTTAACTGCATCAGCATGCATATTCAAACTCATTTTGTAAATACATAGCTTTTCTATATAGACAAAGAAGCACATGTAACATTGTGTTGCCTTCATGCAAAATGGCTCACACATTGTTTAGTGCTACTTTGTCTCTACAAAGCTTGTTGCTCATGGTTACTATGCTCAAGAAGTCTACATTCTCCTCGTACATGAACACAAACACACATACACACACCACATACAAGGAAATAGCTGGTGGCTGATGTTTGGTGCAGAGCCCCTGAGTGCTTTAAATAACACTGAGGCACAGGTGTTGGGAATGCAAGGGATTCAGAACTGTGTCAGATGGTGCTGACTTTTGCTTACAGCACTGTGCAAATGTTGCAGATGTCCACAAAGACAGATAACTTAAAGACAAAGAAACCATTACATTGCCTCCTGATACGGAGTCATTAGGATGAGCTGGGGGCTGGTCTGTTTAATTCTGCAGAAGCTGTTGAATAAATGTGAGCCATGAGCAATAGCTGTTTAACAATGGACACTTTGACCAAACGGCATTCACATGCCTCTCTTTCAGTCCTCCTACTCAGCATCTACAGATCACAGAGGTTACAGAGGAGGAGAGAATCATCCTCATTTTTGGCCAGAGGTTGTTTGCAAGTATACGGGAGTATTCTTGTTTAAGTCTGCCAGCTATTACTAATGAGATAGCGTTTGGCTAATTAATTGGATGCACACTATCAGAGCTGATGTATCAGTGCCATACCAACAACCTACACCCTTCAGAATGGCAAGAGGGAACAGGTGGAGAGGGAGTGAGAGTGATTGAGTGCAGGCGATTTAGTGTCCATAGGGCTTGTTTGTTTATCCATGCTGTTAAGCATGCCCAGATGTTGTTATTTGGGGACAAATGAGGCTTTGTTTTGGTCCAGCATGGAGGCACAAAGTGCCATGCTGCTGTCTCCAGCTGCCACTCAAAACCCCACAAGATACATCTAGCAAATTAAACCTATATATGCTTAGGATGTGCTGTTGGGTTTCTTTGCCACCCTTTATAATTTAATTCAATTCAAAAACTTTATTTATATAGCACCAAATCACAACATATGTCATCTCAAGGCACTTTACAGTGTAAACTACAAAACATACATACATACACTACCAGTCAAAGGTTTGGACACACATAGGAATTACTATGTTTTTCATGAAAAGATACATGTCTTCAGTTGTGTTACCATCATTGCACAT
>JAUMHL010000018.1:13220060-13232827 GCA_032362345.1 Sandelia bainsii
CAGGAAGCAAACTTGGTTAACAAATTGGTGAAAAACTGCTGTCTGTGCTGGAGGCACCAGTAAAGGGAACAATGAACTCCACTGCACTGTAGAAAACAAATTCCACCCTGTCTATGGTGAGATGAAGCTACATCTTCACTCTTTGCCTCAGCATTCAAACTTGTGCCTACAGCCATGAGACATTATAGTGCTTTGTGACCAAGCAACTCAAATGTTAGCCAGCTAGGAGGGAAGAAATGCAGGGTGTCTGTACTGCACTACAGAAACAAAACAAGCCACCATGGACTGCTTGATACTGTATAGTACATTTGTATGCACCAGAATCCAAAACATCTTTAGACCTTTGCTGTAATGTTTTCTTCCAGACATTTTCTGCATAAACCTGATGATTCTTTGTATGATGTGGCACATGTTGCAGTTTCACTGTAGCTAGGTTGCATTGTTCACCTCTGTCCTTAAGTCTATGCATTTGATATTTTTACTGTTGTTTACAATATCAGCCAAGGTATAAACTGTACATAAGCATAAAAACAAAATAATGTTAGTAGACTTGTCTGAAATAAAGATAAAAGTAACACATCTAACCTTCAATTTGATAGTTATCTGTCCTGTCATCATCTACCCATACTTCCATCCATCCTTGTATGGCACAAAAGAGTCATTCTATAACTACAACTATATATTGTAACTCAAATGATAGCAAAAACAGAGTCAGTGTAACATGAATGTTCATGTGCATTTGGGTAACAAAGCAAAAGAGCAATACTGTTAATGAACACTTCCATAGAGGAGATGTACCATTTGTGAGAGCCAAAATCCATTAGATAAACTGATAAATTAACCTGGCAGTGTTACAAATTCCATGTTTGAAGGGGTTACAGCTTATTAATATGCTTAATATTAAGTATATCCTTAACACTAAGATCAGTTATGCTTAAGTAAGGGATACAACATATTAATTATTCAAATACAATAATACATCAATATCATATATAATATTACATAATACTCATATCAATATGTAATAATATAATATAAAATATATACATAAATAGGTTAAATGAGTTTAATAATAAGTCAGCAAAGTTATAGACTTACTGTGTTAGTAATTTTAGTAATTCATGTTTGTGTTTTATGTCTTTGTACGGCAAAAGTAAAGATAGCCATGCAGATTTTCAAAAGACATTTTAAATTGCTGTTTTACACAGATGAGTGTAAGTGTTCAGTCCCCATGACAACAATGGCGATTTAAAATGAGTTCTTCTCCCTCTCTAATCTTCCACTGCATTAGACTCAGCCACTGGCCTTGTAATCTAATTTCTGTTCTAAGTCAGTGAGTATGCCTGCTCATCTCAACAGTGGATCAAATCCATTTCTGGTCAAACACCCTTAGTATAACTGATGATAACAATGGGACAGATATATGATAATTGATTCAGTTTTTACACCTTCCTTTTATTTATGTTTCAGCTCACAATAATAACAATATTTATATAAAATCTATTATTTTTTGCTCACACTCAATTTGGACAAATGAAGAGCTGAATAAGTGTAATTTTTTATTTGGAGTTTCCTTTGCTTGTGTTAAGATGAATTAAACTTAACTTCATTAAACATGAAATCCCTGACTAAAGTGCAGGACTGACAGGCCATGTTAGTAGTTAGTAACAAGTTAGTAACAGCTTGACATCTATTGGATCCTGTTCACATCCCTAATGTTACCAGCCTGATTTTTCTGCATTGGTTCTAATTTTCCCAGTATAAATGCTTAAAATAAATCACTAAATTGGTTTTACAAATGAGTCGTATATATATACAAATATAGAATTTATAGAAGACAGGGTTGACCCTGGTGGTATTATCGATTATTTCTTTTTGCTATACAGTAGCTCCACTCAAAGTTCCACTCATGACACATTGTAAATTTGATTGTTTAAGTCTACCTCAAATCTGACCAGATCAATATTTTATACATTTGTTTTCAATCAACTAATCAATAATATTGTCACTATTGTTAACATAATCATCATTACCTCTAATTGGATTTAATTTGTAGGTTTTCAAAAAAAAAAAAAAAAAAGAAGAACTATGATGCTCACAAGGATGAATAAATGGCCAGCTGGTAGGACGGTAATGATAAACATTTTTTGGAGAACCTTTAGCTTTCCAGGCATGTGCTCTTCCAGTGAAGCCCACACATGTAGCAATAAGCATAATCATAAAAAAAGCAGGGACGCATCAGGTACAGTCATGTACTTTCTAATAATAATAATAATAAAATACATAAAATATAAAGAGGTGGGAGAGAAAGTAGAAAAACTCAAATAGGTTCTGATGTGAAGTAGTGACAGAGAGACATGTAATTCTTTGTGTTGATCATTACCTTGAGCCTGAAGGAATTTGATAATAAAACAGAACTGTCTTAATCCCCTGAGAGAACTGTAATTGCAATGTTGAGGTACATCTCCTGTGTTAATATTCACATTGTAGTAATACTGCACTGGCTACATATACATTTATTCATAATTACCTCAGGGAAATGATAGTGTCTTATTGTCTATTAAAAGTGCACTTAATTAAATGGCTATGAGGTCCTCAGATTTTTCAAGGTCATAAATACAATGTACAGAATAGGCATACAATAGGAATACGAAAACAATACAGTAGGTATACAAACCTGCTGTACTTTTTACATAATGATGAGGATCATCAACTGTTTAGCTGTACTTGTTTTTGTGTCTTGTAGTGAAACATAAGCTTGCACAGTTTCAGTGGGTCATGTAGTTTGCAACTGTGTCTACCCGTTAAGTAAGCAAATGTGTCAAAATTTACAACTTCTTCAGGCATTAAATTGGCAGTGATGGAAAAAGTTAGCACCTCCTCTTCAACACTGAGAACCATCTGCCTTAACTGCAGTGTTAAGGTGTTATATATTAAAGGCCACATGATCTTACAAATTGATATGAAAACTGTGTAATACGTAGAGTAGAGAATATTTATAGTTAATAAATGCATTAAATGTGTATAGGTATAATAGGGCAATTCACTGTGAAGTTGATTCCAACTTTAATATATGTCAGCTTTTTCAAAGTTAAAATTTGTTCTCTAATCAATCCTTTACACACAGCATGAGGAAATGCTAAATCTCCAATGATCTGACTGATAGAGGTTTAATGAGGGAAAACAGTAAGTGATAATACCTTTTACAGATTTATTACATGACTGAAAATGTGTTCACAAAGTCACATATTGTACTTTCAGTGCATGTATTGGCTTTGAAATCTGTGCTGAAGCAAGAGCACAAAGGCAATACTATAAAAACCTGATAATGATAACATGAAATGTGAGTGATAGCCATATGCATAAATCTGCTTTGTGAGCTGGTAGGTGCACAGGGAGGAAGTGGAGGTCAGGGCCTGGCAGAGACCCCTGTTGGGTGCAGGTGGCGAATAACTTCTGTCAGCCAAGTAATTAAGTGTCCATCACATCTTTGCAGGAGGGCTGTACAACCCAGAAGCCTCTTCCAGTCTCCATCTGTGAGAAGGACTGGAGCTACAATATGGCCCTACAGATGATCAGTGACAATATACTGACAAACAAAAAATTATGTTTCTAAAAACATATGGAAAATTTGATATACAGTAACGTATTTTGGTGAATGACTTTACAGCAAGCCAGTATTTAAAAGCAAAATAAATACCTTTATGTAATATGTTTAAAACATTTAGGGTCTGTCAGTGAAAGACTGAACATAGGAGTAAAAAAGGAAACTTGATTAAAAATCCATTAATTATTGTATAGTTTACTGAAAAATCAATAAAGGCAAATCAGTAGTTTAAAAATCAGCATTTGCTATGCTTATATTTCCAGCTTAGTAATTATAGAGTTGTGAAAAACAATATGCACTGACTCACTAAGTTGAGGTCTAAATGTGACTGTCACTACATTGTAGGTGTCCACTGTCTCACAAAGTTCCTGCAGCTTAAGTTTAAACTTTAAAAAAAAGACAGCAGTATCTGTGACCTGTAAGAATATACATGTAGTAGGGGATACTCTACAAAAAAAGATTAAGTGTGATAATGATAAACATAGTTAATTAATATGGTTTCTGACCTTTGATGGAAATGCTAAAGACAAATGCCAAAAGAAAAACACATTTCTTTTTAAGGTATGGTGGATGTAGGCTCTACTCTGTGCTTTCCATTGCAGGAAAAGCATAGGTCATTCTTGGCTTACACCACTTTATCCATGATTGTTTAGTGAAAGGACCCACAATGACAAATTTGTGTGACATACAGCTGCAATGTAGTACAACATTATTTTGACTGCGTAGTTGTTGATACGTGTGGTTACTCAGTCTTAATGTCGGGACATGCATGAAACTAATTTGTTGTTTTTGAAGATGGCAGCAATTAATCTCTCAAATGACCTGGTAAGATTAAATGAGAAGAAAGAGAGGATGCTAGGAAAATAAATGCCAACATTAGGGAAGAAATTACAAGATGACCTTACTGAACAATGATTTATGGATTCCCTAGTCAAGCAATTACAGCAGGTGATACCTTTTCAATTTCAAACCATGGAAATTAAATTTGCTCCTTTGCAAACTGTGCACTTGTCAAGGACATTTAAACTGTTACCTAGATTGGAAGTCTCCTCTGCAGACATCCCTCGCCCCTCAGCAAATCACTCCGCTTCGGAAGTGATGAGAGCATACACAAGGATAGACAAAATAATAATAATAATAAAAAAACAAACAAACAAATACATCTAACGATAAACAAATGTCAAATATCTAAAAAGCATTGGAGTTCAAGGATGTTGATTTTAGAGGCCTTGGAAAAATTATGATCCATTAAATAAACTTCAGATTCTTAATGCACCAACCTTCAATGCATTATTTGGACAATGACAAATAACCTACCTTGCCAATATTAGCAAACTGGCAGTATTTTTTTTTCTGATAATCACCAATAGACAAATAGATATGGTGATACTCACCATCTGGATAAAAAAGCTGAAAAATTCAACTCCCACTCATGATCTTTCATTTAATTTCATACAGTTGTAGATTCTTGCTTTTTGAATTAGGTTATACATCTTTATCAGCCAATCTTTCACAAACTCCAATAGAAGATTTTGAAAAAGAAGTTATGAGCTGTTGACTTGTGTTTATTTGTATTTTTATGCTGAGCTTTGACATTGAAATGTGCTAAATCACAGCACTTTTCCAGTACTTCTGTGTCAATTTGCCTTCTTTGCACCTCCTTTTGTAAATGTGGAAAGTTTTAGCTCATTTGAAAAATCTAAGCCTTTCTTTCAATTCTGCCAAATGTTATTAAGACACATCCAAATTCATTGTGCTTTCAGTGTATTCCCCCTTTTCCATTCCACTTGTTTTGATAAAGAAGAAAAATCACAACAACATTGCTATTTTGAATACTGTTTGGAAGAAACAAATCAATCAAACTAATCTCAAGGATTATGTTCCTTCACTGGCTCTCTGAGGGAGTGATGATAAGAGAACATTTTTATTATGCTGCAAGGTGTAAATGCTAAGCATCAAGGTGCTTGTAAATCCTTACATCTGGTCCTACCATCATGAGTCTGCCCTGCCACTCCTGTTGTAATGGCTCTATTCAGCATGAGACTGCAGAACATGCAGCATGAAGATGAAAGAAGAGAGAGCACATGTCACAGCCCCACCATATGCCACTAAAACATGAAATGACAAGCCAAATGAATATGAGTAAAAGTACCTTAATACTGACCTTAGAGGAGCTAAAGTAAACTGGTAAACTGACAAGATCACGAGTGATGGCCATCTGATATTTTTTGTCTCATTACACTGATACAGGTGACATTAGGTAGAGTCGTGGTTCTTTCTCAAAGGTCATAAAACAATGAATGACAAAAATGATATAACATTGAAAATTTACAATATTATATTTAGGTCTCTGTGTTTTTTTTCTGTGCTGTTCTTGGCATTCAGCTTCTCTATTTTTTTGGTAATATCTTTTTGATAAAAAAAAAAGTTGAAGGTGTATCTTATAAAACCGGACAAAAAATAAGTTGGCAATACTGTTCCTTTGCTACTTCAATGGCAAGAAAGCCTTCAGCAGTTGTAAATGGCACTCTGTCAAAACCCATTCCTCTTGCAGTCCTCTCAGTCATTGGATATTTGATGAGTAGCTTTGTCTGTTCCCTTCTCAATGTCAAAAAATCAGCAGGCATTCTGACACTCTGATGGGGTCAAAGACCTCTGTCGCTGCGAGAGGGTGACCATATTGAGTCGAGGACACACTCTGTCATCACACATAGACACACAAACACATTTCCTGAGACCCAAGTCCCAACAGTATGAGCCAGTGACAAGCACATTAAAAGATAAAATAAATTAAATGAAATGCACACAAGCTAGTAATATTTAGCTAGCAGCCAGACATGTGCTGTCATTGTTTTGCATGACTGTAGTTGTTATTTTTATCCTACATTTGAATCCTGTGACACATTAAATAATGCAAATATGAATTCACTGACAAAGGAGTGGATATGAAAGGAAAATCGTATGGGGCATGAGCAGAAACAGTGCCAGTGGCCTCATCATTTCATTTCTTTTAGCCCATCTATAAATGGCATGCATTTTAATCCTTTTAATTATGGATCCTTGCTACAATTACTTCAAATTAAATTACTTTGCAAACCTCAGAAGAATACATAGCTAACTAAGAAGAAGAGGATCATTCTGCCAGGGATTTAACCTCAGTTTCTCTGTGACACATTGAGCTATCACCCCCACCACCTAAATCCAACTCCATATGGAACTGAAATATGGAGAATGCCTAAAAGCCCACTGTGTACCCGTTCTAGAACCCAATCAGCCCTCAAACTGCTCCAAATCCCCTCTTTCCCAGTTCTACTCTATTCATGGGGCTGCAGAGATTACAGAGAAGAACCCTGCCTGGCAGGCATGCCACACTTAAATAATCTCTGGGTGAAATCCCAGTGTTAATGTGGGGTTTCTGGATCATGGCACTGCAGTGTGTTGCGTTGCTCTGTGGCACGCTGCTCGCAGATGACGGGCATGCACCAGGAGGCAGAGGATGTACAGAGAGAGGGGTAGAAGTTTAGAAAGAAAGTGAGGAGATGAAGAAGAGTGATGAGAAGAGAGTGAGGGAAATGGAGAATAAGAAGAGAGTGAAGAAAGAAAATACAACAATATGGCATAGAGCAATGGAGCAGATGAAAAGAAGAGGCAGGGGACATAGAGGCAATAGAAAAGATGAGAGAGATAGCACTGTAGAGGCAAGATAGTCCCCTGAGTGGGCCACAAGAAGCTTGCCAAGGTCTAAATGACATTACTCTGCATGTTATATACTTTATGGCCTTGGGTGGGTGCCCCATGTGCCAAGAGATGCATAAAATCCTGACTGCTATTCTTACCCTCCACTACAGCTGACCCATAAACACACTCATCACCCACTTGGAGCGTGGCATCAAACAAAGTATGCTCAACATGGAAAATGAATTAATTACTCGATGTTTCAATTGCAGCGCACTAATTGCTTTAGTCCACAGGATAACCAAGACAGTGAGAAGATAACATATGCCAGTGAAGACAACAGCATAATGGCAGGATTAGTGCAGGTCTAAATGACTTCATCTTTCACAGATAGACATGAAAAAGAAAGGAGGAAGAAATACTGAAAGATGAAAGACAGATATGAGAATCTATCTGAAGGAGGAACATACACAATACACATACAATGACACATGACTGCGTGATATTCTTTTCTCCAATCTGCCAACTGGTGCTTTCAAAACCTTTAAGCAAAAAGAAAAAAAGGCATTTTCTTCTCTAACGTGCATACATTGTGGTGGCATATGAATATTGCTATTCAAAAAATTGTCAGGGCATTATGGCACTGACCTATGCACTGCTTTGTGTGCTTGAAATGTCTGAAATGTGAATCAGGAATAAAAAATTACACCGACTGACATTCTTACAGCTTACCACCTTAATAAATATAAATGTTAAAAACTGTACAGATAGAAACTACATTTTAAGCTAAATAATTCAGCATTGTATCTGTCCTCAGCACATTTAACTATTGTGACTAACAGGTCAAAGGTAGAACAGTTTGAATCAGTATAAAAAAGATGTCTCAGACAGAATGTCCAGACCTGCTAAAAGCAGGAGTAATTAAAAGTAAACAGTATAACACAGGGTTATGTCAAGGCCTTTGACATTTCTAGTTGCATTTATTTAAAGACATGACCTCTCTGTCTCACGAAAACTCATTAGAAGGTGAAGCAGTCGGAATATCCAAAGAGTGTCAAGAGTTGGTAAAGAACACAAGGTTTTGTGTGTTTCCAAGAGGTAGAGGGGCTGGTGTGGACTGTTGTGTGTGGGGAGGCAGTGGGGTGAGGGAACAATCTGTACCAGTTAATTAGCTCACACAAGGGGGCATCAGGAGAGCCCTGTCTGAATCCTCCCCTTCATCTAATGCCACCACAACTGCTAGATTAACCTGTGCATACCATCATCTCAACCAACAGGGCTGTCAACACACAACAGCACAGGATAGAAACTACTGAAGCAGGAGAATGCACATTTAGAGCAGGATTATTAGCCTCTAACAACAGCAGGGGAGCTTGATTCTTATAAGTCTAGTTACATTTAAGAATATACATGACATGGACTTGACACCAGCATAGTGATTCATATATATATATATGTATATATATGAAGCACTATGCTGGTGTCAAGTCTATATATATATATATATATATTTTTTTTTTTAATAATGTAAGTCGACTTAAGAAAATGTAAAAAATATCAAACTCTTAAATTCAGTGAAGAAAATGTTAAGTAGGATTAAGAACTGACATCAGATCAAGTCTGTCTTACTGCTATGTAGATTATGTGAGGGACTCTTAAAGACGAGAGCAAACCACTACAAGTTTTGAGTTACTGCAGAGCTTAATTAATTTGACCAATTATTTTTTCTGTTTTGACTTGCAGGTATTATAAACTTAAAAGCTAAGTTACAGTAAATCTAATGCCAAGCCACATGACTCATGCATTTACAATCTTGAGGTTTACACAGCTTTGCTGCATTATCTAAATGTTTGTCTTTACACTGTCATTTGACTAATTACTGTATTGTGCACAATTATTTTTTCTTGGCTTTTAATCTTTCAAATAAACCTTTTTCTTGCATTGTTCAAAAGTCTCTGGGGATGTGTAGAATACACAGAGAATATATGAGATATAAGCATGAACTGAATTTTCTCTATTTTTTATTTGCTCTATTTTAACCAAAGGCTCTTTCTTTCTTTCTTTCTTTCTTTCTTATCTATCTATAAATGCATCCAAACACTGCTGCCATTTCAACCATTTTAACTCAGCTCCAAGACATTGGACATGGTTTGTTGCCACCATGCAATAACCTGCTTTCATATTTCAACTGCTTTTTCAGTTGTCTGAATGGGGACACTTAGATATTCAGGGATAGAAATGAAAGATGATTTGGCAAAGAAAACAAAACCATTTTGAAGCTTGTTCCCATTTTGAAATACATTTAAATTACTTTTAGTAACAGTTGCAGAAGTTTGTTTTAAGAGAAAACTAAAACTGCTCATATACTGTAGGTTATAGAATATCTTACGTTGATAGGCTAGTGGTTTAGATTAGATTTAAGCAGTAACCTAAAGTGCTCAACATAATGTAACACAGAGTAACTCTTATTTTCAAGAAAGTATATGTTCAGAAATTTATTTTATACACATTGCACAAAGCACTTTAGTTCTTACTGTCTTTGACTGATGTTAAAATTCCCAGGACATGCTGACAAACATTCATTAGATCCCACGACACTGCCAAACTGTAAAATACATTTAATTAACTGCTCCATAATTTTGGCAGCATGACAAATTATCTTAATGTTATAATTATCATAATACCTTAATAAAATGGGTCATTTTACCATATTAGCTGAAAGGGAGAAATTGTATCTTTAGCTGATTGCACTTTTCATTACAATGTGATTGCACTAAATTGTTTTCAGCAGGAACAGTTGTGGGATGAGAATTAACTTGACTGGTCATGTCTACTTCTTCAGCTTTTGGGCCAAACCTGCATGAAAGAATACTTCTTAGATAATGTAATTTATGCTTCTTCTTACTGCTTCTAATGCTTCAACCCTAGAGGTAACCACAGCTTAGAATTTGTCATACATCATACACTAACTCTATGATCAAAAGTTAGTTCCTTTCATGATATTTCTAGCCCTCCTCTCTACCTCCGTTGCTCAAAGTACTTCTCCTTAAAAGCATACATCATGCTGGGAAACGACTTCACTTTTTTCAATAAAAGATAAAGACCATCTTATTACCTTCCCATTAAAAACATAACATTTTGTTAAATGGACTCCTATTTAAAACAGTCCTTCGAGCTCTGAGCCAGATTCAATGAATCTCAGCTGCACTTTAATCAACTCTGGCTTTGCTGTTTCCACATCGCCGTTTCATGATTAAGAAGAATAAAAATTCATAGTATTTGATTATTCCGAGTCCTAATTCATAGGAGAGCAAAAGTCCCCAAAGGGTAATCTTAAATATATCTACATCCACTGTATGAAATATCAATATAATTTCCATTCTAGGCCAAGTGGAAGTGACACAGGTATCAGATTTAAACTATAGCTCTATCTTTTTTTCCTCATTCTCTCGCTCCCAGACACACACACAAGAAAAGAAACTAGCCAGGATGCAGAAAACCAATTGCATGCATTAAATAACACAACACACTGAGTGACGTAGAAAGAATTCACTGCATGTACACACGTAGGTTGTTGTGGAGGGGCCTTTGAAGAGCATTAATAATTTACAAGCCACTGTAAAATGCTGCATCAATTTAACACTGTGTAGACCCCATCAGTGTAAACTAATACACTGATTTGTGAACTTCTTTTATATTCAAGACAAAGACATGAATTCCTCATGTATACAATGCGAATGGGGCCAAGTGAAAACACTGACACTAGAGGATATTTGGACCTAAATGTCTACTATGCTTAGCCTATCAACCCTGATCATGAAAATTGTGAACAACAGCACTTATGGCAGAAAAGGTTATGAATGTTGAAGACGTTGCTCAAATGGCAATAGTGCTACAGTACAAAAAGCTGCATCAGCTGTTCTCTCTCAGACAACTCTTGTACCCAAGGGAAAGGTCGCAGTGGCCCATTTTTAAGGGCCTCAGCTCCAAATGAGTCATAACAGGACCCATCACCACTGATCATGTGACACCCCAGGCAGTAACAGGCGCTTGTCAACATTAGTGAAGGCCTGTCATTTATTCAATCAATTTCAAGCTTGTCCTATCTTTGTCCTCATAGCCTGGATCAACAAAACGTCTTTATGTGATGACTGGGGCACTAATTCTAAAACTGCCTCAATTAGAACACTGTAAACCCGAATTTCATAACTAATTAAACAATCAAATACAATGTACACAATAATAAAGTTTGATGCCATTACTATTAAATGTAAGTATATTGTACTAATTTGTAGTAGAATATACTTGAATATATATACTTTGATAATACTGCAATGTAAGTATAATTTTAAGTTAAATCGCTTAAAAATAGGAAGTTTTAGTTATGGCCACACCCCTTTGTCTCCATAGAGACTGAATTAGAAGCTGGTGATTGGCTGTTTTAATCCATGATGGGAGCGCGAACATAAACACGACAGTAACGTTACTTTACCCACTTGCTTCACCGAGTCTGAAGAAACGGACATTTTCAGCCTATTCTTCTTTTATTGTCGTTTTTCTTACTCGAAAGGCTGTTTTTGAGACGTGGGAACATCTGTTAAATGGGACATTTTCACCTCTTAGCTATGCGATAGCTACTTTTGTTGAACGGGGCCCACGGGCACTGTTGGCGGACGCAGCCCTGCATTGAACATCCCGCCAGGGGAAGGACGAGGCTCCGCGGACAAGGGCTGCTACCAGCAGAGGAGAGAGGAGGGCGGCGGTGCGACGGTTGTACCACGGTCTACTAAATCTGGTGAGTTGTATTGGTGAGAAACAGAAACCTGTTGCTTTTCACAGGAGGACTGTGTGTGAGTTGTGTAACTTTTTTGTAATGATAACATAACCGCTGTAACGGACATTTTTCACGTCTTATGTTAGCTAGCTAGCTACAGTATCACTCCGTGGGTTGTTTGTGAACAGTGAGAAACGTAGTTTTAACCAGTTTGACGAACGTATTTACCTGCTAGTCACCTGTAAGCCAATTTAGCCACGTTATGACTTTGTGGGCTGTGTGTGAGCAGTGAAAAACGTAGCTTTAAGTAGTTTGACTGGACATATTTCACCTCTTACCTTTTGTTTTTTGTTTTTTCATACAGGCTCTTATATTGTGTTATATGTAATATTTGAAAATCACATAGTAAAGCATACATAAGCTGTTTATAGAAAGGAATTCATAATTTGTGTCCATCCATACATATTTCCTTCCTCGCGGGAGTGCTGGAGCCTATCCCAGCCATCTAATAATTTGTGTCGCCCTGGATAATTATGTTAAGTCTCTTGAATAGCATTAGACATCAATGTTGACCATAAACATATACATTGGAAGAAGTAGCTGAAAAATGGTTAAGACTTGCTAAGACCATCTGGGAGTGGTTAAACTAAGTGACCCAAACTGTGTAGTGTTGAGGATCATAGATTTTGATTATTAGACCATTGGTTTATA
>JAUMHL010000018.1:13236792-13257396 GCA_032362345.1 Sandelia bainsii
TGTTTGAGATGAGGAAATCACCATTGCATGCTTCTACTTAAATGCCCTACTTTCATGATATAATATCACTGTAGTGTTAACTTTTTACGTTTTCCATAAATTTCACCCGAAAGCCAAATATCCCTAACTTTTTGTGAGTAGTGTATAATACAGCAATTAATTCATTGCATGATATGATGTCATTAACTGTAGCAGCAACCTCTGTCATCCTCTTCTTCACAGACTGGCTATTAGCTAATATGAGTTTCAGATACATATCATACACAGTAGTGTACTGTAGGCTCTGGGGAATAAACACATTTTGATGGTTTGATTTCTTTGAATCAACTTTATAATAACCTGATGTTTCAAGCAGGGAAAAAAAATACTAAAAGGTTGAGAGATTCACAGATTTTTTTATTTTTGTTTCTATTTCTATCACATTCAAAGGTCTGATTTGCTAGTCTTTCCCTATTTAACTTTTTAGTTAAAATATTTCAACATGGAAACCAGTTTTTATTTGTTCATTAGATGGAAACATGGGAAAATAATGTAATAACGCAGTACGATGAACTTGAATCAAGTATTATAGCAATGGTGTGTACACAGGGATAAAGCTGTTTTCCTGCTAAAGTTGGACTTTGGAATTAACCCATTATGGTGAGGCATGTACAACAGATGACTTACATATGCTTTAAACATTTGCTTTATTTTTTATTCATGCCATTATTGTTTATTCATTTCACATGAAATTTGCATATGATCAGTTTGAGCTTTTTGTCAGGGCGCGAGCCAACAGTGCAAACAAACATCATTATGCAGCTAAACACGCAGCTGTTCAGTGGAACATTGTGAACTCAAGTCAGGCTGCATCCCTGCTCAATGTTATCCCCATACTGCTGCTGTTTCTGACATACTTTGATTTTGAAAATCCAAACAAATAAGTGCAAACAAAGAAAAAATGTACAGCTAAAAGATGTGACATTCTGCTCACATTACACAATACAAAAAGGAAAAAAGAAAACACATACACAGCTAAAACATAGCTATAGATGAAAACATATCTGGATGATTCAGCAGTACTACTGAGCATGTGAAGACTGAAACATACCAACCAACAACACTGTCACTTCATCTCTTTTGGATTTGTTCCCTCCCAACAGGTTAACTGTCCCCAGACAATAAGCCTCAGCTCTGCTTCAGGATCTACAGAGTAGGGACACCAGACAGACAGACAGGCCTTGTATTCAGGCAGAGCCAATAGGCCTGGCAAGTGTGTCCTGTTTGGCATTTAAAACACCTCCGCTCACTCCTATGTCGTGGGAGAAGTGACGGACCTGACAGGCTCAGTCTCTTGGGAGCCACTGGGCCTCTTTCCAATCTCCCTGGGTCAGTGAGGGGGTTAGGCGCCAGTGAGGAGCTCCTGGCTAGAAACACTAATTATCATGGCTGCCTTGCACTTAGTAGTACTGTGTTCAGCACTAGGTAGCGTGCACCTCCTGGTCACGCTGTCAGATACCTCACAGGACTGGCTCTAATTGTGGAGATTGTAAAGCTATGGGTGTTTAGGTTCAGCTGCCAAAGGCAACTCTCTGCATCACTGACTTATGTAAATAAATGGGTAAACAAACAAGTGTTTAATGCTCCTCCCCCAATTTACTGTTGCTGTTGATATTGTTTGTATGGATCGTCATTAATGGTCCTCTTTTTAATTTATGTGGAATTTGATTGGTGAATCAGGGAGCAGTCTTGTCACAGATTGTGCACACACTAACACAGCACGGCGGTGCTCTCACTAACACACACAGTAATGCCTCTGCCCATACTCATGATAATTTAATAAATGCCTGAAGGCAGAGTTTGAGGCACTGGACAAATATAAATATTAATTAACACACTAGGGACCAAAGTAATGTGTGAAAACTTCTCTGCCTATTGGCTGCTGCCATATTAAAGGAAACTCTGGTCAGATTTTTAATGTGGTTTAGAATATGCATTAGAACTTCAAACATTCACTTCTAAAGTTAACATCTTCTCACTGATATTGAGGGTTTAAGTTGGAAATTAATGTAACTTGCTGCAAGTATATGGTGAGTTTTCTGACAAACCACATACAGTATGAGTCATTGGAGACTTCATGAAAAACTATTTACCAGACTAATTTAATTTTTTCATTTGTGAATAAAGTTACTTGTCAAAGTTGCAAATCATTAACTGAAGCATCTGAATGATGCAAACAGGATAATGTTGGCACTCAGAAAGCATTAACTGAAATAATAAGAACATTATGTTCACTATTCACCAGGTCTGCCGTTCTGTCCTCAACTCACACAATACACAGTTTTTCTTAGTAAAGACTCAGTGTTGGGATACTGAGCATCAATAATGTGCCTGTGTGACAGGTTTGAGGACCCTTGGAGCTCTGCACTCCCACACTGTCTGACTTCATAGTAAAAATGAGAGAGTGGGCAGTGTGATGGGTACAGGTGGAGTAGGTGGGCTGAGGCTTGACATTGTCCATTTCTTTCTACCTCGACAGCAGCCTAAACTAGCTAACTGAACAACTCACACCTTCAGTGTTATTAGTGGTATATGGTATATTAGAAAGTAAGACCCACACAAGAATCTCTCTGATCTCTGGTAAGGAGAGATGGCTGGAGTGCCAGGTAGAGGGAAGACAGATGAGTTTATGTTTTTCTGCCAACTGTCTATACTACCTTGCTCTGTATTGCCACACTGAGGGAAAGCAAGAAGAGGTTTTGTGTTATTTGAAGAAAGGTCTTACGCAATGAAAGTTATGGATACAGGTTGGCACAGTGCACTTGTGATGTAAAATGTTGGATCAGCACCTCAACTCTAGCACATTTGCAGTGTGTAAGTGGCTGAATGATGGGTCTATGATTACACATTGTTTTCATCATAGTAATAATCTTTTAGAGGAGGGTAAATTGAAGAAAGGGAAGGCCACAGCAAAGTAGGAGGAAGTAGGGGAAGCAGTCAGTGAAAGCAAAGGACAAAATAACTAAGAAATGTAGAGGCTATTATTCTGAATTATTTTGCTTAACAATATATAATTATTATTATAATTACAATATAATAAAGAATGGAATAAAATCTTTGAATAAATGAATATTAGAAATTCAACAACAAACAACAAATAAAGTTCAAATTAATTTTAAATTAGCTTAACTGGATAGCTAGACACCCTATATTCATATATACTATCATACACTGCTTCTACCTTGATAACAACATCAATCAATCTACCAACCAGTCAATCAGTTAGGATTTTTTTGCTGCCTTCTTTGTTCAAGCTGATTCCATGGAACTGCAATACTGGGGTAAACTGCCTTGCATATTTACGACACAATTCAGGCAAGCAAATTTGTTATACGTCACATTTTATGGTCACAGGAAGACACACCCCTGTGCCACCATGGTGACATCAAGCCAGTCCAGACCCAGCAATTTTACTACTTTAACTCCCGGCACAATGCAGCTTCAACAATGGCACCACAATCCCAGGTTTGTACTTCCTATACAGAATGGTGTAGTGTATTAATGCTGCCATATTTGTCATCATACTTTTTGCATGCTACGGGATCCGTGACATAAATTTCATGACCACCCTAGCCCATGAGGGCCGAGATGGACTCTCTATGAAAGACTGCATGTAGTCCAAAAAACTCTGTGTGTAATCCCTACAGTGGCTCACTAGGAAATGTACTGCTTATTAAAAGATACTTTGGTGTATAGGTTACACTCTCCTCTAGGTTCCTATCCAAGAGTAAATGACACACAACTAATGAGACTTAAATCCCAGGAACATTAATTTATTCCAACATTACTAAACGACAATCAGGTAACAGTTGCTTGGCCATAAAAACTCATTGTCCCTGTTCCCACTGTCCCAATTAAGTCCTTTTACATCCACAGTAAAATAGTCCAGTTTTCAGTCATCCTTTTGGAAGAAAGTTTAATGTGTGTGTTGTTGCTAACCAGATAGTGTTTGAATGAGATCTCAAGCTTATCTGTTCCAGAATTTTGCCGCAACGTCAGCATGATGACAAAGCACACAGATCCTTTGTCCCTTGCTCTGGATTAGAATTCCTGACCGCCGACTCTGAATCACTTCTCCTCTGAAATGGTTTCAGACTCCAGAATTTAGTGACCTTGGTTACTTAGTAACTATGCACTCTTTTTCTGATCGCTCTTCTCTCTTCATTAATAGCTTAATTCAAACAAACAGTTGAACCAACGTAGCTTGAAAACAGCATATACTTAGCAATACAAGCAGCATTCTCTGATAACAAGGTAAAGGTATATCAATTTGATATACAGTAATTATTTATGTTACTTGTACACTGTGTTATCACTGTATAGTCAGACAACGTCGGAAAACAGTCTTGTTAAGATACAAGTAGTAACATGAAACAAAACTCACTAGAGGTAAATTACTACTTACTACTAAATTATTCACAAAAGTAAAAACTCAAAAGTAAATGTCCCCATACATCTCTGATTGGTTTAGGTCATTTACAAGGCAAACAAGATTAACAGAACAAAACTACTGCAATAAGGCAGTCAAAACGGAGTTGGTACATACAGTTGGGCTAATCGCTACCTTAGCATGCAAACAGAGTGTGTTAACTCAGAGTTTTTTTTCATCATTTCAGCTTCTGTTCAGAGTTGCCATGTTTTGTTGTGCACATGTGGTCCGTATATGTATTGCCATATTTAGTATGAAGAGAAACATCTGCGCATCTGTAGTGTAGGTATGAGTCAGTCAGAGGGCAAATATAAAGTAGAAATTTGCCTTTAGAGTGTGGTGCATAGTGACTACAAAACCGAGAAAAAAAAGGTTTAAAAAAATCAACAAATTCATACTTTGATCATGTACTAAATTACATAATGCAAAGAAATTACAAACATGCATACATTTAACAATAATTCTACACTAAAAAATATGCCAAAGTTTCATCACACCACTGTTTTTTAGCATGTAAGTGAAGTGCTGAGTTTTTAAAGTAAAAAGTTTGAGTTCAGCCCTTTAAGGATCGCCCTCTGTAAATCGTAGAGTAACATTATTAAACACTTTATCTGGTAATACTGTTTACCATGCAAAATTGCAGCTTGTAATGGGGGATAGATTAAATGGAATCACTCTCACCTAGTGGCAAATTCCACACCAGTAAGCAATAAATGACTTGCCAAGCTCTCTGTGACATTTGTAGGGATTATCTCGTGATGTTAGGGCTGAGGCAGGACCCAGTAGGAGGGACAGCAGCTGAGTATCATAACACCCTCCACCCTCCCACACACACAAACATAGTGCATTTTATATATTTATATAACAGTCATGTCTTACTTGCTTTGCACTAACGAACAAAAACAGAACATTAATAACAATATAGATTTAATAAATGGACACAAATCAGAAAAACAGAAAAGCTCTGCACTAGAGAATTAAGGCCTTTGTAAAAAAAAAACAAAAAAAAAACGAGACAGCAACTTGCAGCATCCACGTCTAACAATGACCAGATGTGAATGTCAAAACCTTGGCTTTTCAAATGAGCAAGCAACATAAAATTACATAGAAAGGATGTCTACAAGGTGTCTTTATTTTTAGTTTGTAATGGATTGCATGTTACTGTATGTGTGTATGCATGTGTGTACGCTTGAATAGCAGGATGATATGAGCAGCTCTCTTCCATTTAAGACAGGCCATTTAATGTAGATTTGACTTTCCATTTGTTTGTTTTAGCTTTCTTTTCTCATTTTCTTTCTTATTTGATATCTCGACTCAAGATCAGCAGTGTGAAGTGAGAGAGGAAGGAAAATTAAAATGATGCAAAGCCACAAGTTAGTGTACAGCACAAAATCAAGTGGGGAAAAAAGCCAAAGGATGATGATGGAGACATGGTCTGAGAGGTGATGCATGGTGAGTACTAAGAGGTTATATAAAGCAGAGATGAGAGGAGGAGAAAATAAAAAGGAAAGGAAAGGATGTTTGGATCTATAAGGATGTTCTAGCTAATCTATACAATGCTTTAGTTTGGAGTGTTGGTGTAACAGCCGTGACACCAGCTGAGTCAGAATACCATCAATCAACTGTCGTCCACTGAAACTGAGTGATGATGAATGACATGTAAATCAGCTTGTGAACTAGTGATTCTTTTCTACACATTTAATGTGTAAGACGTCCATGTATTTCTCCTTAATAAAAGGTTGTTATAACTCGATTTATGTCAAGAAAACCTTGATCCTGACAGACATTCGGTTCCGTGGCATTTAAAACTAAAGCACTGTAATTCTCCTTCATGTAACCAGAAGTTTTCAGACCTCTTCACTTTGCAGACTTAGATTTATTTTAAATAGATAAAATGTACTTTTCCCTTTGTCATCATGGTTTATTATGCAGACTGGCAAAAATTGTATCTGAAGCTAACTGTAAATTTATGTATAAATGATACATTTTTTATATTTTTCTTAGAAAACTCTTTTTCACTGAAACTGCATTTTTATCATACATCCAACAGCCAAGGGCATATATAGAAACTTTAAAATATAAAATGTGATCATAATTTTGTGCAATAAAGCCAACTGCACTGCAGAAAAAGGTTTGCCTTTGACCTTACTTTTTGTCAAAGCTTTCTCGATTTGCCTTCCATGTAGGTAAAAGAAGCAATTCCTCCATGATCTTCAACAGGCAAAGATATATTGAAATTGTAAGACCTTCTCTCACGCCACTAACAACCACCATCAAACTGTCTGCCTGTGGGTAACTATGTCCTTCTATTTTCACTGTTCACATAGAAAAGCTATTGAGCGTTTGCCACCTTTCCTTTTCTCAAACTCGCTTTATTTTGTCTATGACCTTTTCCTTTCTATCACTTGCGAGATCAGTATGCATTCTACTCTCAGAGTGATTACTTCTCACCCTGTCAGCTCACCTTGACTTCACCTGTCATCCCTCTATCTATTTTCAATGTGATATTTTCCTTCTCACCTCTTATTAGTTGTGCCCATCTGAAGTCTCTGTTGAGCACCTGTCTTTCTGTCTTCCTCTCTGTCACTGGCACACACACATATATGAGGGATCATACACTCTCGTTATTACTTTAATGTTTTAATTTTCATGAAATCATCCCCCCTTTTTAACACCAGCAATTTTAAATATGTGCATTTAGTAATCATTTATTATATCAATACATGTTTTCATGTAGTATATCTATATATGTTATCTACGGATTGGTAATGGCTGAGTTTGCCATTCCTGTGTTCCCTACCAAAGCATGACAGATTCACAGTAAAATAATCCATTTATATAATACAATATAAATTTATGTTTTTGATAATGACCTCAGTAGTGACTCTCAAAATACCATGTCAGAATTATATTAAGTACCACTAATACAAACAGAATTTTCTAACTTCCTTCACATTAAGTGGTCAATTGGACCTGATACTGCTGGCCACAATCACACGTGTGTACAAAACAAAACAGTCTTTTTTGGTATTTTATGTCTGCAGAACATTTTCAACTTAAACAATGATGAACTTGTGTTTTTTAATGCTTGTAAGAGGAATAATCAATTGTAAATAAAAAAAAAATGTTAATACAAATAATTATAAAATGTTCAGACCAATTTCAAAAAAATTGAAAGCCAACAGAAATCTTAAGGCAGCACCAACAACTAAACAACAACAACAAGGGTAAACATGTCGTCCTCTACAAATGCTGTCAGACTGTCACTAACAAATATATCACCTTTGTTGACCTTTAATTGTTGATCTCCCCTTCAGCTATTTAGTGTCATTTTAAATACTTGGATGCGGCAGTGAGATGCATCATTCCACCACGCTGTGTCAAAATCAGATCAACAGTCTTTGAGATATTGTGCATGACACATGGATGAGCAGACAAATAATCTGGTGCCTCTTGCGACTTCACTAGACTTGGCAAAAAATGTTGGCATTCTTACACTGAAACAATGCTGCATTCATCCTGAAGAGTGTTGAAATTAAAAGCTCTTCTATCATGCATCCCTGCATGGCTTTGGAGTGCCCCAGAATAAAATTCTTGCTTTTTCTGTAAAGATGGTTTAAAATAACCTGAAACCAATTACTGTTACGCCATAGAAGATGTGATAAAAAAGTGGGCTGAAGTGATATTTCAAGCAGTCTATTGTCTTCAGTTACTATCACAGGTGTTTTCAATCTTATAATCAGTGGCTATTTAAATGGAGAAACACACTCTGCGATACGTTTCTTATGATTGTGTGCACCACAGTAAACAAAAGAAAGAAAAGAAGACTGCTGATGAGATAAGGAAGAAAGTAATTACCAAGAATGGTCAAGGTAAAGACTACAAAACTGTCTCCAAGCAGCTTGATGTTCTTGTGTCCACAGTTGCTAACATTATTAAAAAGTGTAACTCATTGGACATGGCCACAAGAGAAAAATTTATTCCAGTCACACCATCACTTTCTGGATGAATGAGGAAGAAGAAAACTGACTGAAGTTTGCTAAAATGAATGTTTACAAGCTAAAATACTTCTGGAAGAAACTAAATGAAAAGTTTTTGGTAAGTCACAAGCTCTTTGTTCACAGAAGAAAAATTAAGCTTTCAAAGAAAAGAAAACACCATGATGAAAAATTGACAAAATTCTGAAATGCTATGAGAACTACGGGCACAGTCTTCCTTATATTTTTTATAGCTATTATTATGTAAAATAATATGTTACACCAACGATCAACAGCAATGTTTCTTTTCTATTAAAATATTGAATAGAGTTTCATAAAACAACCACACACATAAACTAAGCAGAATTGATCAGTCTATAAATATATTTTTCCTTTATGAATGTTGGCAATCCAACCCCGTTTGATTCACATGTTAACACCCACTAGTCTCATGTGTAACTAAGAAGCACCAATTTTTTATTCGACTGAGACCTTCCAAACATCTGCTAAAGTTCTCAGTGTCACACTTTGAGTTCTAAATTGGTACATTTCTGCAATTAACCAAGAGGCATCAGCTTGGTTCCTGGTGGAAATTTAAATGCCATATGCTCCACCCCGAAATTTACTGTACATACACACACACACACACACACACACTCAATGCAAACACAATCTTCCGTTACACTCATGCACATATGCGCATTGAGATTCCATCCCCTTTTGAGAAGAGGTCTGAAAGGATTCATCACGGTGACAGCACCAACACTCTTTTCAGTTTTTCAGAAGTCTCTTTCTTTAGTGCTTGTTCCTCGCTTCTCCTTGGTTTCCTCTGGTGTATTGCTCTAAGTCCCACTCAAAGCACACAGCAGAGGATTAGTCCCTATCACAGCGTTCACTACCCCCAGATCAGTTCACCAGGGTTAAGGTGCAGCTTTCGCTAAAGATACCGTTTTCTTTGTGAGAACTCTCACAGTGACATGTTAAAGGAGCCCAGTCAGAGTAGAACTTTAATGCTATGATAACCCATTTAAGTTGGTGCCTCAGTATAAATACTCACTCTCTTGCACACTCTTTTTCTCTCTCTCTTTTTCTGTCTCTTTGAATCAGGAACTGCACATTTGTATTACTGCTTGACACTGCAACACAAAATGACAATATCACATTCTGGAAAGTGAAGAATTGGGACCCACCATAAACAGTAATGAGAGGGGTGAAAAAGAATATAAACATTAGAAATAAAATGATCAAAATGTGCAACAACCTCTATACATTTTTATAAGGAATAGTTCTACATTTTACAAAATATCATTTTCTGTTGTCTGAGAGTGAGATGAAAAGACTGATGCCAATCTCATTTCTGTGTGTTAGGCACAATATAGAACTGGAGTCAAAACAATGTTAGCCAAGCCTGACATAGAGTAGAAGCATGTGTAGACAGCTGGCCTGGTTCAAAAATACATTTGCTGACACCAGTAAAGCTTCCTAAGTAACACATTTTATCTTGTTTGTTTAATCCATACTTAAACAAAGAACAAAGAACTGTAAAACAATTCATGGTTTTACAGGGTTTAGGTGATTTTGGGTGTAAAAGGCAGTTATATGCTTTTTTCCCCATCCTACTGCTTCTCAGCATGATAACATTTTTAGTTAATTATTCATCAAGCTTGAATTATATTATCCATGCTCACTTACATGTTATAAGTTTTCTTATATGAGCAAATGTTAAGAAAAAACTGAGTGTCTGCAGGATAAATTTCATGTCTCTAGTTTCTAAATTTTGGGTACAATTTTTTTTTTTTTAAATAATCACCAAAAAACTATTTCATTCTTACTGCACTGAAATTGTTTTCCTTTAGGCACTGGGCACTGAAGGAGAATAAAACGTTAAAGAATATGTACCTGTTTCTCTGACAATTTATGTTGTTTCCCATGGCAACAGATGTTGGATACCAGATGTTGGTCTATGGTACATCTGATTCTAGACTGATAGCAGAACTGACAGAATCATGCCAATCTTGTTCAGTATTATATTTAGAGATGTACACTGTTCACTGTGGACAAAAATGTTCTTGCTATATACCAAATAAAAGACTTTAAGTAGATTGTAACAATGTCTGATACAGTTTCATCCAGTCCCTGGTTCAGAACTGATCCTGTGAAAACAAAACCTATAAAGTATATCTCTGTGATGAATGTCGGTAGAGGGTGCGAAATGTCACTAAGCACAGGAGACAGGAAGTTAAAACAGGCCGATGACTGGTTTCAGACAGACAGTACAGGTAATGCTGGCTTTCTGTTAATTTGCGGGTGAGGATCCATGAGTATTAGTATGATGAAGCAAGCCAAAGCATCTAGCGGAAAAGTGGACCTGGGAGTGGAACTGTTGAAACTGGTGGCGTCCTACACGTGCTTATCGGGGTAAAGAAACAGTTGAGCACAAACACAGCAAACACAGTCGAAATCCAAGATCAAATATTCAGTATAAGAATTCAATCCACAATATCCAATCCATATGACACAGAGCCTTATCCAATAACACTGTCTGGTCCAAATCCTACAGGGTTGATTAGGGTGAGAGTCCGAAATCCTAGTCATAGAAGCGGAGTCCAGAAGTCTGGACAGCAGGCTTAACTTGGGACGCGTGAAAGGTTGGATTGATCTTCAGTGGTCTGAGGAGATGCAACCTGACTGCCATGGGGTTCACAACCACAGAGATGGGAAAGGGTCCCACAAATTGTGGTGCCAGTTTTTCTGCTTTCCAGGCTGGCAGGTTTGAATAACCTTTTTCCCTTAATAAATTTTGTATTTAGTCAGGTAATCTTTGTGCAATATTTAAATTATTTAGATGATCTGAATAATTTAAGTGTGACAAACATGTAAAAAAAATCAATTCAATCATTCGGGAACTGACGATACTATTTGTTGTACCTTTGTAAGTGGCATATTTGACTATTCCTGTTAGATACAAATTTTAGCAGCTCAGCAGTCCATGGTCACCATTGCCTAACTGTCCTCTTCATCATACGCTTTACATTTTCAATAGGAGACAGATATGGACTGCAGGCAGGCCAGTCAAGTACATGTACTGTCTTTACAAAGGATGCTGTTTTAACAGAATGAGGCCTCGCATTGTGCTGCTGAAAAAATCTTTGACTTCCCAGACCTTGTCTTGATGGCAGCAATAGTACCTTCACATTTGCAAGTCAGCTGTGCCTCAGGCACTGATGCACCACCATACCATCACAGATGCTAAATTTTGTACCTTTCGCTGAAAATAGTCTGAATGGTCTTTTTCATCTTTGGCACTGAGAACCCATTGTCTGTTTTTCCTGAAAAACGCTGAAACATAGATTTGTCCGAACATAGAACATGTTTCCTCTGTCTTTTGGTCCATATAACACAGAACTTCTGAAGCCTTGAAGGTACTATTCACAGTAGTTTCCACCATTGGTCTTTGAATATTTTATAATACTATTTCATCAACTTTTTGTGTGTTTACATCAGCAGCAAATTGAAGTCAATTGACAAATTACAGATTTTAGTTTTGATTGCATTTCTAAAAGTCTCAAAGTCTAATCTTTGCTAGAAAAGAGGTTTGTTGATAATGTTCAGCAGACAATTAATGTATCCTTATTATGTCAATAAAAGGGAAAAATAACATGGTCAGTTTTCTATTCCCTACAAAACACTGGGATTCTATAATGAGCTATTATGATTACCTACAATATGCTGCCCTTTAAACTTATTTATGCATTTGACATACACAACTTGCAGATTTGCATGGACTCCTTTGACATATTTCGTAATTTACAGTTTTAATATCAGTCATTAAAACTATATTTTTGTACATTTCCAGTACAAAAAAGTAATCACAAAGTGGTTGGGATGTAATTTTAAGTTGTTGTAATTAGCCACTCTAGTTATAACTAAGTCTCATTCCCATATAATCCAACAGTCCTCAGATTTTTCTCCTCCCTATTGTGACTAATCATCAGCATAGAAGATGCTCTTCATCAGCCCACCCGTCTGCTCACCCTGGCTGTTGGCACCGACTGCCACGATAATGACTGAGGCTACTCTGAGATGATGTTTACTAGCTGACAGCAGCACCCTGCTCCCTCTGTATGCTCCAGCAAGCATTTCCATTTAGCTCACTTCTGAAGCTCCTGCCTAATTTCTCTTTGGAGACAGAAATCCTTTAAACCCCATTGTATCCTGAGGCAACATATTTACTGAGGACTGGCTTTCCAATACCTGAGAGAGATTAACACTGCTCCCTGATTTATGAATCCATGCCACCCACCCACAGGCTTGGTCAGGGGCCCTAGCTACTCTACCCTGCTACTTCCTCATCCCACAATGGGATTTAGGTATCAGAAGGAACACACAAACACACACCCCTCATTTACAGGAGAACTGGGTTTAAAGGCAGTTTTAACTGTGACTGTGCATAGATGATCCATACGAATGTCCCTCAAAAGAGAAAAAAAAGAGAACACAGAACTGGCAAGGGTAAATCTACCTGTCTTATCAAACTTGACAATGTTTAAGAAACATGTTAATTTATCACTTTGCAATTGAAGGATGTAAGCAGTTATTTTAAGTCTACCACTGCAGCATGGAGCTCTAGTCAAAAGATCTGTGACACCCATCTACTGTTCTGGCATCCCACCATCTCACTGGCATCACTGGTTGTCTGTGTCTGAGGTAGTTGGATGGCTGCCAGACTGAGTGACAGCCCAGTATTTGTTTATCCTGAATAGTCAATTGCCGGGAATCTGTACTACAGAAAACAACAAAGCTGCTGGCATAGAGTTTTGTGTTTCCACTGACATGTCTGTTACTCTTTTATAGTGGTGAGAATTATTTTAAATTGTCCAAATTTTGGCAATAAAAATTTATAAAAGAGATCATGTCATGCATTTATTCAATAAATATGCAACAATAACATCAGACACTTATAGAGCTGGCAATATCTTTTGTGACATATGTTTTATGGTTGCAATCAAAACATATGCATGATAGCCTAGAATGAATTTTAAAGATGTATGCATCTACGTGGAGGAGGTCAGCAGCAGCACAACTTGTAGCAATCTGGCCATGTGCTAACTGACAAACCAGATTCAAATCTTACTCAGTTTTTTGTTTCTCCTTGTTTGTTAAAGACTATTTGTACATTATAGTTGTTCATTAAATGTAAACATATACAGTAGAAGTATGGATTGGTATTTAAACTAGTTTGTTTGCTGTAGGCATCAAGGTTTCTTCTGTCAAATTTGTTGCATAAAGATCACATCACGGCCACAACCTTGTGTTAGGTTTACTGCACTATGCATTCAGATGTAATACTAAAGTGTTTGCTCCTACCCCTGCATCCAGAGTGCTGCAATCTGCAGAAGTCTCCTAAGCCACAGCAACTGGTCATATACTGTATGGAAACTTGTACTAAATTCAGAAATCGAGTGATTGTGCCCAAGAGATGGTACACATAATCTAAGCCCACTCACCAGCTTGTGTGCTGCACACTTTATTCTCTCTTCTCTACAGCAAAGTGATCAAACCTCTAACTATTGTCAACTCTCTCTTCTTTGGTTGACATATATTGAGTATATTATCGAGTAAGACGAAAAATGTCAATTTTCTGTGGGTTAAATCAAACCTACATCCATATTTTGGCACATTTTTTTACCAAGTAATGACATAAATTCCTGTACAACAAACTGAGGTGAGGTACTTAGTCACAATTTGGCAGTATAACTGGTGCATACTGAGCAGACAAAGTGGTTTGGACCATTGGAGTGGACCACCTTATTAAGGGTCATTGTCAAAGTTTTCTTGTAAACATATAATGTCAAAGGCGTTAAATGCATTTGCTTTGTTGTAAAACATTTGGAAACACAATTTTTTAATATTAGAAATTTAGCATTTTTTGCATCCACGTATACTAGTTTGAAGTCTTCTTCCCTGGCTTTGTTGGTGCATTGCAGCATATTTTGGTGTGCTGGTTATCAGTATGGAACAGTGTGGACTCATTGGCAGTAATTTATATCATGTAGCCCGTGTCCACATGTACAAGATAAACAAAACTGGGACCGAGTTTCAGAACAACACACTATACTGCTATTCTAGGTCAAAACCTCAAGAGGGATTTTTTTAGGGAAAAGACCTGCATACATCATGCACCAGTGACAATAGGTGGATCACAATTCCCTTAATTGCATCCACGTTTCCCTCACTTGTGTCTTAGTCCCTTCCACTAAATATACATGGAGCGATGCAAACAAAAGATAGAAGGGGAGAAGATCCAAGGAAACAGGGTTTTTGGGGATATTAGAAGTCCTTTCCTCTGAACTGTCATCTGAAGCAACATCTGTTTCTGATGATGGTGGATCAGCTGTGGATTTGCTGTCAGTCGGATTTTGGAGTTGTTTGTTGGACTGGAGTTTGTATTTTTCTAAAAACACACTGTCCAAATAATAATTAGGATGTGCATTTGCCACCGTCATGTGCACAATGTGTTTTTTCTTATGAATATAAACATCTGCTCATTTATTAAAACCTGGTTCTGTATTTTTCTGTCCTCATTGTGTCATTATTTAGACTTTGATAGACACTGGGTGTGTTGTGAGTTCATGATAAACACAATTATTTGTTATTTGCATTATATTGTCTGTTTTTAAATCCATTAGTCTCTAATCCAGATTATGATTACATTAATGTGCAGAAATGCATTATTAGCTCAAATAATTTAAACAAATTTAAATAATGTAATGTAAATATATATAGGCTATATTTATACCTCTGTTTAGACTCTCCTGAGACCTAAAGATCCACGATCCAGATGATGGAGGATTTGCAACTGACTATATAGTATATATGGATACTGTACTATTAATGTTATAAAAATCATATATTTTCTGAAAGCAGGTTGTTTAAATCTGCCATAACTTGTTCATTTGACAACCTAACTAAACATGCTAATTAACACCATGAATACCACTCAAATTAGGGGTAGATTTTGAGCTTGTGAAATCCGCTTAGAATCATAGTCTTGTCACAGTCTGTAGAAAACTACTTTCATTTTACTGAATAGTGGAAAGCTGTAGAATACAGTTAATACAGCAAAGTAAATAAGTTTGTGTTTTGTGTAGTACAGTAATCCAACAACTCCTGCGACAACAAGCCTGGTGGCACAAGGTAAGTGCAGTGGAGAAGCTGCCAATCTTCTCTGCCACAGAGAGACAATTAGAACGCCTGGGAAATACAGCACCAGAAATTTGGCATAAACAATTATAAAAACATGCCACTGTGACCATCTTGCTTTGCAGCATATTTTCACAATACTGTAATGGAATCAACAGTCAACATGGTGATAAAATATGGAAACAACATCATGAAAAACATGATATTACCTAGTCTATAAGGGGAGACGTGTTACTGATTAACACTGCTGTAACTGTGATTGTGATACTGGCTGATTAAAAATCAAATGTATGAGAATTTTTTTAAATACTTTTTTATATTTTATACTTGGCAGAGTTGGAACTTGAAATTATGCTTCTATGTTTTAAACAAAGAAGAGCCAAATTGAATGGAGAAAAATACCTCAACAAGGGAGTTCCCATAATCTCATGTGCATTAAAGATTAATAGCAAAAGTGGTACCATTTTCATGGTAGAGAACATAACAATCTTGCATCTGAGTGTCTTGTTTTTTCCACCAAAGCCCTTAACAGCTTTGCTCTCCCAGTCACATTGTGCTGTTTCAACAAGTACCTTGTCTACTCACCCCTTCTCCCCTCTGCTTTCTCCTCTGTGCCTGTCAGTTGGTTTTGATGCTGTGCATGAATACTGTTGCGCAACCAGCCATTTTGTTGAACCATGTTCTTGTTAAAATAACAAATTTTTAGTGTTTCATAAAAGCAGTTCAGCGAGTGCTTGAATACCTGCCCAAACAACTGCCACAGAAAAAAAAATAGTTGAAAGTTCTTAAAAATAACCTTGAAATTGCAAGATAATAATCATACTGAAACAAGCAAAAGCTCTTGCATTCATATTTATATCTACAACTCTGCTTTTGGTTGCTGTAAATTAGCTAAGCTCAGTTGGCTAAGGCTTGAAAAAGATAATACAATGGTTCAGGTTAGGCAAATATCAGTTTCGAAGAAACATTAGTAGTACTCTGATGTTAACACTAATAATGCAAACTCAGATACAGCAAGTCCATGATGACCTGAAAGTATTTCAGTGTCACAATTCCTACTTACAACTTTCAACATGTAATTTTAATAAATAACCACTGTTGTCTGTTTTCTTGGAAGGGACAGTCATGATATTGGTGACTGGATAAAAACACATTATTTTTTATGTTTTTAAGACATTAAAATATACTATTACATAATTTTATTTTTTTTTTCCTGAAGAAGGCAGTCACTTTTACATGCCAATATGATAAACACATGGTTCAACTAAAAGAGAAGAAAGGTAAACTGAATTTGCCAGCTCACATAACAAAACAAAAAGATACAAGCAGTTTTTACCATTTGTATATCTGAAAAATTTCACCATGAATATGGCCCGCAAAATCAACGATTAATAAAAAGTACATGCAATATAACATAAATGCATTTTAAACCAGTACTGATTTTTTCAAAAAAGCTGTGATTAAATATAGTAATTGACAACCTTTATTATTCATATAATAAATGAGGCTAAAACTAAAGTATCTTTTGAAAACAAAAATAATGATGGAATATTTTCATCAATGAATAAAAGAAATTTAATATGAAAATAAACAAATGAACACTAGGTAATCACCTTCATTAATGCAAAATATTATTATATATTTAATAACCTGTATAAATCTGTGAAATAACAAAATGAAGCTTTTCATAAGAAAAACAATCCCCTCCACCACTGAAAATATCTCATTTTAAAGTTGATTTAGCCACTTGATCTGCTGTACTAATGTTAATAAAAGCAATTTTACATTCAGCAAAGCTCTGTCTCTGTCATCTGATGTTACCAATTTTTGGGATAAATATGGTTCTTCTAAATTCCACTACCAATAAAAATAAAAAATAAAAAAAACGAAGAAAAAAAAAGCAATGAAAGTGCAGGCAGAATGCAGACATTTATGAAAAGTTCAGATAATTATATATTAAGTGCTGTGGATGTAACATAAATGTTATTTTTTGACAGATATCTTTTGTATTGCTATGAAAAAAGTCATTTTCAGGAGTAATGTTACCAGTCAAACATCCAAATTTTCCCCTAGATGTTTGCTAAAGAAATATAACTAATTAGTATTACCAGTTTCTTCTCTCAAGCTAAACCCACTGAACAGTATTTTAATCAAAATGCAAGTCATTCCGGTTTCTGAATCATGTGCTCTGTACACTACATGGACACTGTGTGTGTTTGTGTGTATCTTTTCCACTACTCTAGTTTGCTAGAGATAAGAACAACACTTTTAACATGGTAAACTATGCACAACAAAGACATGAAGCTATACTGGCACTGATGAAAACTAGACTAAAATGTATTTGGTCTGTTGACTAAAAATAAAAAAATCTAATGGGGCAAAGAAATTTCTATGGTAACTCACAGACATTTTTTGCACCCACAAAAATATATACAGATGTTTTAGGATAAAAAATAGGTAAGAAATTGAGCCACGTAACATTTTTTCTCTTGTATATGAAACAAAAAAGGTGTAGAGGTGCAGGGTTCAACCTAGAAGTGATTTAATTATGAAGGAGAACAGGGATTTTCATTTTTCCCAACAGATACAATACTGTTGTATTCCTACAATAAGGGCTGTATTTCTGTATAGTAACATATGCAATATTTACTGACATTGATTTCTTAGCATCCTACAATTTATTATGTAAGACTTTTGTTGTATGCGTGCTGTATGTGTTTTCAACGTATTCTGAAAACACTGTTTAACGACACCACAAGACTAGGCACATACGCATTTTGCAAAATTCTATTCCAGCTACAGTGCTTTAAAAAAGTATCTGCCCCTTTTCTGGCCCTTACCTTTTTTATTTTATTGCATATTTGTCACACTTAAATATTTCAGATCATCAAAGAAATTTTAATATTACACAAAGATAACCAGAGCAAATACAAAAAGCTATTTTTAAATGAAGATTTCATTCATTAAGGTAAAAAAGCTGTCCAAACCTGCCAAGAGCACAATGACGACTCATCCAGGAGGTCATAAAAGAACCCAGAACAACAGCTAAAGAACTGCAGGCTTCAAGGTCAAGTTAAGGTTAGTTAAGGTCAACAATAAGAAAGAGACTGGGCAAAAATGGCATTCATGGGAGAATTCCACGGAAAAAACTACTGCTGACCAAAAATAACACAAAGGCTCATCTCACATTTGGCAAACATCTTGATTATCCAGAAGACTTTTGGGCAAATATTCTGTGGACTGATGAGACAAAATAACTTTCTGTGTGTCCCATTACATGTGGTGTAAACTGTTAACAACTGTTATGTTCTCAGTGTTAAGTAAATTATGTTAGGGTCCATTAAAGTCCTATTTATGTTACAGCATATTACTCTTTACTTCTATTCTCTCTCTCAGTTATAGCTACTAACAGAGTAGTAAGAGTAATAGAGTAGAAACCAGTGACAGTACAAATCCAAATAGGATGTTTACATTAAATGTAAGATGATCTGAGTAAAACTAGCTAAATTTGGTTACATTTTGCATTCATTCATTTAGAGAACCTATTCCTATAAAAATTTCTACAAAAAATGCTACAGTAAAGGTCACTTTAACAACAGTGTATTCAATTTCCATGCTATCCTCTGTTAAATTAACATATATTCAAATACATTCTTGTTCTACATCATATTCCCTATTCATGGCAGTGTCAAAAACAACAGCGATCCACATTTGTAAACTTTTTCAACCACAAATTATGCTGTTTTCTAACTTCTGTAAGTCATTCTTGAGAGTTTTTTATTGTTAAAAATGAGAGTTCTCCTCCCCTTCATTTACACTGACAATGATGGTGATAATTGCCCTATAACAGTTCATGACATGCAATGACAAAGCTATTTAGATTGTTGACAGAGATGTTTGGAGTGTATCAATTACACATTAATGCCTTTCAATGCCTTCACTTTGCTCAAAAAACAATTTGATTATAGGACATTAGTCAAACTTTCATTCTGGAGAAAAAAAAGATTAATAGACAAAAGTATATAATTAGTATAGTAAGGCAGTTGTCTTAAATTGTGTTATTTACCAAACAACAGAAATTAAGAATTGACCACACAACAATAAATGTGAGCCCCTATTCATGACTGGGCTGATACAGGCTGCAATTTTCATACTTTCAAATTTAGTATCCAGAAACTAAGCCCAAATGTTGCTATGACAATAATAAGAATATTTGTTAGGTAGGAGAGGAAGAAATCATTTCGTCAGCTGTAAATCAAATTGCTTAGAAATGACATGTGAGGACAGTCACACAACATTTTCCTTAAACAATTCTTTTAATCTCAAATGCTCTGGGCTGCATCTTTGGTACCTCCTGTAACGAGTGCTGCTGCTTTTTAGTGCATGTAATTAGTTTGAGTCATTGTGCAGCTAGACAAGATGCTGCCACCAAAACTTTCCACACTTCTGATCTGCTTGCAAATATCAGAGACCTGCCATGTACACAGGGACATGGTATACATAATACATAATCTGATATTGCATATCTACCAAGGTGACTTTCTGATAAAGAGTGTGAAAAAACTTATGTATTTGTAATTTGTTTTTAATATTTTTATCTAGTTTTCTGTGATTTTACTGTAAAGATGTATTTGCTTGTTGATTGGCCTGTCTTAAAGTATTAATTTATAAAATACCTTTGCACTAAAACTATGATTTTTTATTCACTTAAACCTG
Organism: Sandelia bainsii; assembly: GCA_032362345.1. NCBI lineage: Eukaryota > Metazoa > Chordata > Actinopteri > Anabantiformes > Anabantidae > Sandelia > Sandelia bainsii. The sequence goes on from JAUMHL010000018.1 coordinate 13,257,157, forward strand.
TATTTATTTAACAAGTACAATAAAAAGGTTCTCAGTGACCAACTTTTGCATCTTGTAAATACACTACTCACAAAAAGTTAGGGATATTTGGCTTTAGGGTGAAATTTATAGAAAACGTAAGAAGTTCACACCACAGTGATATTATATGAAAGTAGGGCATTTAAGTAGGAGCATGCAATGGTGATTTCCTCATCTCAAACAATTTATTGAAACAAAAGCCAACAACAGTGGTGAGTATAC
>JAUMHL010000018.1:13257496-13276534 GCA_032362345.1 Sandelia bainsii
ATAGTGCATTTTAGGTTCATCCTGAAATTTCACCCGAAAGCCGAATATCCCTAACTTTTTGTGAGTAGTGTATAAACAAAGCTTGATGTCTACATCACACTCAAATAAAGTTTGAAAAAGGCATGTTTACCACTGTGCTACATCACCTTTCCTTTTAGTTATACTTTTTAATCATGGGATGGGAACTGATGATATCAATTGTTGCAGTTTTGCAAGCGGAATATTTCCCATTCTTGCTGGACAAAAGGCTTAACTTGCTAAATCTAATGTCTGTTTTTCCTGAACACAAACTGAAACATGGACTCGTCTGAAGACAAACGAGCCCAGAATTGATGTATGCTTTATTCATGTATGCTTTTAATAGAGTTTCAGGTTGCATTTTTGGATGCAGCAGTAAATTGTGTTAAATGCGAATCTTCCAAAGTACTCTCAAGCCAATGTAGCTATATTCATCATGGCATTATGACAGTTTCTCAGGCAATGCCGCCTAAGGGCTATAAGGTCATGCACATTCAACACAAGCCCTTTTTTATACAGACACCCTGCCGAATTGGTAAGAAAGTGGCTCCTTCTTTAAGATGCCTTTGCCTATTTGCTCTGAACTAAAAAAGCCACCCTAAAGGTGCTCCAGAGTTCATTTTACATAGGTACCGGCAAACCCGTATTAGTGGCGAGACATTTAATATCCAAAATGACGTGTAACACGCATGTCAGATATACATCGCTTTCAAAACATTACTGGTAATGTCAATTAACGGTGATAGGCTTTTACTAGTTTGCACACTTAAGACATGATTTGGAACACAGTTTATGTGTGCTTAGTACAACATGAGCATAAAGAATGATGGTTACAGATTCTGTTTCCTGTAGCAATGCTTGGGTGTTGAGAAGCTGGAGAAGAAAGAGAGACTCTAGGATGGCTCTGATATGCAGTTACTGAATTAGGTTAGAGTTGGAGTAAGACTGGGGCTTGGTTAAACATAATAATGCAGAAGTGACTGGGTTACAGCAAAACATTGATCATCTTCTTCTACTGCCTTCCTCCAACCATTTGCAAGTAGTAGCAGCCCTTTGCAAGTTTCTCCAATTGTACAGCACCATGTTATGCCACTAAAACACATTGCTCAAATGAAACTGAATATAACTGTAATCATTAACACGCTGAACACAATGTATGACAACTGTACTGGAATTTGAATCATGTTGTAAATTCAGTTTCTCCTCCAGTGTTCCATTGGAGTTTGGAGCCAGTTTGGTACCCGTTAGTTGGCAAAGACTAAGCGTTTGATGAGTACTCCTTATATCATGATACCCTCACCTGTTACCAGTTAACTTGCTAATTTTGTAATCATCCAGAACAATGATACTTGCGTCTTATTTTGCTTTTCTGAGTGTGTTACAAGCATTAAATTCTAAATCTGCTTATATCAACAAAATAAAAATAAGTTAATAAGTGAAAACACTGAAAATCTTTAGTTTGTACTTCTGGCAGATAAATAAAGGTTCAAGTGAATTGACAAATTACAAATTTCTGGAAATGCAGTTTGTACACGTTTGTGTAAGTATTTAACACAGTAATATGATTCAGCTGGCGTAAGAGTGTTATAGCATATGAACTGAGCCTTGTGTAAATCCAGCCCAGTTAGCCATAGCTGTCATCATCATGCTGCTGGCTCTCCTCATTGTCTCTTAGAATGATTCTGAAAAGTGTGTTGCTGTTTATAAATCAGATGTTTTATGTTTGTTCTGATCCTCTTGAAAATCAATTCCTAGGTTATCAGACATGGAGCTCTTGTTTTTTGTAAGTTACAGTTGAAGCTAAAGGATTGATGCGAGACAAGAAGAACAAACTTTCTCATTATATTTGTTCCACCCACTCCAGTGACTCATTCAAATTTTATCTCACAGTCCATTGCTATTGGCCTTTGACTTTCCAGGTGCGTGTGTATGTGCATATATTTGCATATGTGTGATTCTGCATGTGATCTTTTTGTCTTACTGTTCTGCATTAGTTACAATATTTTTAAATCATTTATATGACACTTTAGTAAAAAATGGTCACAGATGGGATGGGGAGTCGCACCTAAGTTGCTCACACAGAGACTTGAGACTTGACTTGGACTTGGGGTTTGAGACTTGTGAAAAATCTTTATTTCTAATAATTTATTTGAAGAGTTTGGTTGCCGCAATTGACATTGTTGACAGCAGCAGCTTGATGGATCCAAAAGCAGCACTATTAAGATGAACAGTTGAGAGAAACAAACAGGTGTGAGATTATATCAGGTAAAGCAGTGCAAAGTGAGTTGTCGGTGTTGTTGCACTAAGATCAGACGTAGAACCGGATCTTTTTCTGAAAAAGCAACGGAATTATAAATTCACATAAACAGCATGATGCCTAATGGCTTAGAGACTTTTAAAATTGTCATTCAAAATATAATATAATAATGTGTTTAACAAAGGATCTCAGTAAAGCAGTCTGTAAAATGTAAATGCATATGATAGATGAATACAAATGTGACAGTTTCTGATTGGTTATTTCAGTGAAAGAAAGAGCAAGCAAGAAAGGAGAAACAAGCCTCATTTAGACCTCTTAATTTACTACCAGCTACAATTTCCTGACAAATTCCCTTCGCATGTCCGTGTCAATAAAGTATATCAATATCATTATTATTTTATTATTATTATACTTCATTTCTCCTTCTGAATGTAGCAGGGTACATGCTCCACAGTGCAGCATGCTTACACACAGCAATCCGTATTTACCTTGAGTAAATCAGGTGTAAATGATAAAAGAATGCTAATTGTCACACGCACCTCTACACATGTCTACATCAGACGTGTGTTAGAACTTATTCTCCCTGTCTTAAGGGACATGTCAGATTTCTGTTGCTCTTCAGTTCAATGCAACATGACCTTATTTTCAGCTTCCTTAAAATGGTATCAGTGCTTTGTGATTTATATTTGGTTTAATTTTATTTTTGTCTTATAGTGCAATTACTGCTGTAGAAATTTGGTGATGTGATGTTACAGCATTAGTAGAGTATAATTAAAACAGCATAAAAATGCATTATATATACACAGGTCCATCATTTTTATAATTATTTCTATTACCTAAAAAAACTGTGGTTTCACCAGACCCTACTCACAAAAAAATCTAAAAAAACATTTTTTTTTTATGTATTTGTACTAGCCTGTTGAAAATGATCATATAACAAACATGTCTGATACTGAAAGCTTATAAAGGAGTTAGAATATAACAGTGAATACTTTACTTTTCTGAGAACTAGCAATGCACTGTTCTAAGCAGTCTAGATGTCACGCAGCAAACAACAGAACACCTTACAACAACGATATGAGACTTGCGACTTGACTTGGACTTGCAAAAAATGACTTCTGCACATCTCTGAAAATTATTATATTAAATGTTTTTAAATAAAGGTTTCCCTATCTCACCCCACTCTCTTCTCTGTTTATTCTGGGCACTCTTCTGTCACATAATATTTCAGCTTCTTTGAGGTCTAGAGACTCTCATCCATGCTCAACCAGGCTGAGAGATTTCAACATCCCTATAATGAATTGTATTTATTTTCTTTTTTTTCAGAAATGTAACTGATTGAAAGAAATATGTTCGGTCCCAAATATCTATTCATTTGGTGAATCTGTGACTTTGGTAGTTTATTTGTTTCATTTCTAAATAAACTGTCTAGAATGACTGCTCTATAATTGCAGAGGGACATGCAGTAGTCCTAGAAGACAGTCGGTGTGGGACTATTATTTCCCTCCTTACTGTTTATTTGATTTGTACTTTAATAGAGTGACGTACTAAAGACAGAAACTTCAATTTCAAGTCAGTATTTTGCACAATATCATGCACTTAGTAAGGCACAAGCTTAAGTCAAAGTAAACTATGATGAATAATCAACATTAGAGATCTCCTGGGGTCTGTAACAGAAAAGCACCTCAAGTCTAAATTGATCCCAAATCTATCTTTCAAATTGCTATACATTTCCAGGGTGTTCCCACAAACCACTGCAAAAAAGACATAATGTCTTACTATAGTTTTATTATTGGGGTCATAGTGGGTGTTGGAGTCGTACTGGAGTAATATATTAAGAGGTATTTCTAATGTTTTGGCCGACCTATTTATAATATGCTATTAGACAGCAACAGTTGCATGTGAAGCTGCCACATCTAACAGAATTAAAAGTTGGGAAATTTAAGAAAATATTGCATATGAAAAGTGCTTTTATTTTATTTATGGCCCTATGGAACTACAGATGGTTACTGTATGAATCAAAAACTTTCCCTGAGGAAAACTCCCACCAAGTCTGGTCTTTCATTTCTTCTTCAGACTAGTTCTGTCTTGGCTAAACAGATTTGTGATGAAACATGAGTAATACTTTCTAAATGTAAAAAAAAACAACCTTTTGTAGTGTTAAAAGAGTGAAAAAGGAATTTCTTGTCAAAGAAGTGTTGTATAGTGTAAAACATGTGATTAGCACAGGACATGACTTCTGAATGCTTTTACTGATGATCTGACTCTCAATTTCCGTTCCCTTCTTTGCTCATGTAATGGTGATCACTCATGCCCTTCATTACATTTATGTGAAGCTACTAATGTAGTGTGCAAAGTCTTTGTCTGTTCCTTCCCTTTACAATGTTCAGGTTTTTGAGCAAACTATGTCATTATTGGCCAGGATGCCATTAATTCTAATCATCTGTCTTTTTGTTTTGTTTTTTGGCATCATACTGTACTGTATGTCAGTCAAACATGTTGATCTTCTTACTGGTAGAATATCCATTTTCCAGTAGAATACCAATACAAAAAAAAGGTTAAGAAAAATCTGTTAATCCTTTTCTTCAGCACCATGGACAGCGAATGTTACAACACTCTTAAAAACCCTGAACACACCCTTGCTTGTAAATGCTGTATTGAGAATTTTGTGTAAAAATTTAAGTCCATTTTGTAAAAATTATCTTAGAAGACACTATTTAAAGACTGGAGGATGTCAATTAAAATATTTAAAATTATTGATTACTGGGGGAAATGCCCTCTAAAGTCTTGCCCATCTCAGCCACCATATTTGCTCACATAGTATGTGCTAGTACACTACTGAAGATTCTTTCTCACTTCATATCAAGCACTGAGACTGATGTGTCCCTGAAAACCATCCGTTATTTTGTATTTAACGGTTTTTGCTTGTTTTGTTTACAAACTTTTTTTTTTATTAATCATGGCAAAGCTTTAGGGATATCTTCAAGTCACAGAGAAATACAAAGCATATCTTTATGCTATATTCCATAAAAAGGACTGTTAGACATCAGACTTTCACAACTCCCACACTGTGTATGTTTTCTTCGTTCAGATGAAAGCTTCAACCCACGCATAAGCCTAACTGCTTTCCTGTATTACATAAAAGATAATTAGTAAGTTCACTTTTTAAAACAAAAAGTATAATTAATAAGCTCACTTTTTAAAACAAAAAACAGATAAGAAGGCCAAGATTAAAATGTTACTAGTTCAGTTTTACACCCTATCAGTTTAAAATATGACACATTCTGTGTTACGAAATTCAAAGGGGACTGTTTGTTAGTTTTTGTTAGGATTTGTCCAGCATCTATTAATGAGATACAATGCTAAAGGTTAATGTAGTCTTTGTTATCATCATTTTATTTGCATGACTAAACAACATAGTTCTGTTTTGTATAAAGTCTAAATCTAAAAAAGGTCATTTTTTATTTTAGAATAGAAATCCTAGTTAGATGTTCCAACGTAAATGTTGACTTTGTACATATGATAACTTAATCAATTGCTTTGGTATCAGGATGACTACATACTGATCACTCTGATCTAAAGGCGACTTTAATCTGTCTTCCATGTGCATCCCATGGCTTGTTGCAACCAAAGAAGAAAAATGAATTCCCTTAAGCTATTTTTTTCCCCCAATATCCTAGATAAAACTGAGTACTGCAGACTTCAGAAAACACTTTAACTTTGATTCTTTAAAAAGGTATTTTGAAGAATCTTAATATGTCAGAAAAAAGGCAATAGTAATACTATTGTTAAACCTTGAACAAAGCGTCACAGGAAGACCACCCACTGTCAAGGTCCTCATCTAAAATGTTGAACTGATTTGGGTTATTTTCAGTACTGTTAGATGACACTTTATACCTCAAATTAGAACATAATAATGTCAAATATCTCCCAGATACTGTTTGCCTTTGTCAACAGACAAAGTCATCTCGTACAGTTAGTAGGAAAATTGTGTGAGCCTTTTTAAGTCTGACAGACACTTACTCAAAACTAGTTAACCTGGGACCACAAAGTTCACATATTTTAGAGCACCACCAGCAGGTAACACATCCTTCATAAACGGGACACAAAATCATTATCCTGCCAAACGGTAGGTCAATGATCAAAGACCACTGTTGTAACTGATAATAGTTGCTGAAAGGCAAACAATACCAACAAAACATAATGTCACTGCTTGACCAAAGTAACACCTTATGTTGGAAAACAAATAGATAATGTAACCTGTCCTAGTGACTTTGAAGTTGTCGTTTTTTTTACATTTACTTAAATTGTGCATTGTCTCTCCACCCTCCTGTGTCTCTCTAAACAATATAGGTCTATTGCACAGTAAAGTATGCACACCCATAAGTGTATTTGCATTTATATTAAAATACCTTTTCGAACATGTGTGCATCTCACATTTCATGATGACTTTACAAATATAAAATCTGTTTATTGGTTCACATGTCACATTGTTGGAGCATGTGAAAAGGTAACTGGATTTTTATGTGAGTAAATAGGCATTTATCTATATTCATATCAACAGTCTAGCTAGAGCTTTGCAGCTACTATGTATTCAGTAAGTTTTTTTTTTTTCATTTTACATACAGTTCACAATAAATTGTCACAGAACTAGTTCTACAAGTATTTAAGTATTTAAATGAATACTTATACTATATGCAACTAAAGTCCTTTAATAGACTTATCTGGCATTTGCATTGGTTATATATTTGTTCATGCATATTACTACTCATCACATTTACAGCGTAACTCTCTTCTGGTATGTGTAGCTGTAATATACATATCAGTTTTACACTGTGACATGCCATGAAATGTAGTGAGTGTATCAACAATACTTCCCAATAATTGCTAATATTTTAATTACAGTTGTGATATATTGTAATATTGTTAATTTAAGTTTAAGCTGTCTGTTCACTTGAAATTTCATTAACAGCAAGTCTTCTGAAAATTACATTCATAAACAATTAAATAGCAATTTCTTATAGATATGAAGGAGGTGTTTCATTTAAAGATAATGACATACATACATAACATGGATATTGAATATTTCTTAAATGTTTCAACAGCTCTTGTTGTAGATATCTTATATATTAATATTTTTATTAATCTTCACTAAAATATTAGCATGAATTTGGTTTTATCATTACTTTGTGGTTGATTAAGGTCACACAACTAAACTATTGTCAGGTTAAACATTAAAAACGTTGCTTTTGATTTGTAGCATGGAACAATCCTTAGACATCGACCTCACAAAATTATCAGTGGTGTATAAATCTTTCACTATTTATTGCATTAGAAATAAAGTTTTACCTGTGTGCTTGTTAACATACTTTGAGTGCTAAAAATGTGAAATTAAATTTAGCAGAAATACAGTAATGCTATTCATTTAGCTTTAGTACAACTGCACATGTTTGAGCCATGTGCATCTCTATTCATTTGGAAAGACAGTGAGTCAGTACTCACTGAATACACGTGCCAACTGAGACTACATCTAATAAGTTAGAGTCTGAATGAAATCATACGCACACAGTTTACTCACAGCACTTGTATTTATCTGGATCCGGTTGCTCCACCCTGAGCAGGCAAGCTGGCATCGACCTTGGGGCGATGCGCTTGATCTTCGTGCACGCCTCACCTCTTAATGATAAAATGAGAAAACTGGGTCGGAGATGTACATTCCCATCAGAAATAGTGGGAAGTTAACATCTTCAGCTGAGCACCAAGACTTCCAACTGGGAAATCATCTCTAAATAAATCAAATGGGTTTCACAAATAGGTGAGGAGCCTATGGGAGACCCAGGTTTGCTCCTGGGAGGAATGAACAAGTCTGGATGATTAACTGAGAAATGAATGACCTGCTCATGTATCCACTAGAAACCTACTTGAGCAATCAGATGACTCTAAATTAAATGATATTTGGCACGTTGAGTTCTTTATAGAGACTGATGTTGTTTTTCATGACTATTTATTATCTCTGTTCAAGGAGTTTTAGTCATTCCCCAAAGCAAAATGTGAAACATTGTCTTCAATTTCTCCACCATGCACTTAAAGACAAAGCATGTTCAGATTTCTGTCTTGCATACAATCAGTGGAAAATTGAAAAGCCATATTGGATTTAAAACAAAGGACACTAATACTATGCACATACTAAATATTCACTAAATTGGATCAACATGAACAATTTGCAGATTTAAAATAGTGTATAACGGTGTTTAATCACAGTTTGCAAAAGAGAAAATAAAGAGAAAGAAGTAAATAGAGCGAGAAACCTGAAGAAACCAACAATTTATGCGTATTAAAAAGAAATGGTCGTCATGAGATATATTACAACTCACCAGAGTTGGGATCAGAGTTGCCATCAGCTTCAGTCCTCTTATCAGGGGAGGCCTGCTCGTAGAAGTCATCCTGCGCCTGCACCAGAGGGAGAGGTTGTGTGAGGAGGGAGCCACTGCCTACAGGCTCGTGGTCCCCCAGACCGCTGTCACTGCAGCTCTCCTGAGAGCCATCCGGCAGGTGAAACGTGACACGCCGCTGCGACTAGAACCAAGAGCACAAAACAGAGCCTCTGATGTTAGCGCTCTGCTCTGTCCCCACAAATGTTTTCTTTTCACACTAATATTTTTATACTGAACTGAGCAAGCTCATGCATGTTGCTTGACACACTGAGTACTGATGAGTACTGCAGTGTGAAATAGACAGCCTTAACAGAACAGTCTTAACAATGTAGAATTTAAAGAAAATACAAGCTAAGAAGGCAATAACGAATTGCCTTCATTTTCATTTTCTAGTTTCAGAAATTTGAGAAAGATTTTTGAATTAAATATCTATTTTGACTTGGGCCGAGTTATTCATGGAAAGGGGAGTTAACACAAGGTAAATACAGTCACGTTTCACTGCACAAAGACAACCAATAACAGCATGCATATAAAACTTTATGTGCTGTAACAAAAAATCAGCAAGGTGTAAATATGTGTGTCTTTCATAAAAACATAGTGTAATTAATGTCAGGAGGTTATCACGTTTGTGAGGACTGCAGCAGGAACATTTAAAGAATGATTGTTTACTTTGTGTTGTTCGTTTGTTTTTGTGTTGGCACAGTCAAAGTGGCCTGCAGAGTTAACAGAAGTCACCCCTAGGGTGTCTTTCTTCCCACATTCTGCACTCTCAATGAGAAGAAGAATTTCTCACCCTACAAGTATTCCTGGGACACATCTTATAGACCTTCTACTAGAGATGTGCATGCAGATACACACACATACATGCACACCATCCTTAAAGCCATCCTGATTGAATTTCCAATTGTTAATTCTGAGTGTCTTTTCCCCTTGCTCTAATGACATTTTCCTCAGGCTGTTTCATAAGTCCAGACACAAGCCTCCAGCTAACCTTTCGTGAGCACAGAGAGGTCCCTGCCACATCCTTGGTGATGACAGACATAGACGAGTTTTACAGTAATTATTGGCAAAAGCAAAGGTCAACCAATCTGGAGTCTAATGCAAATGACCTCATTAAATATTTTAGAACTACTCCAAAATCATGCAACATTCAATTTAACAAAAAGGAGAATAAAGAAAGAAAAAATAAGGTTGTGAGGGGGTTGGGGGTAGAGGGATTTGCACACCTAGGAGACGAAAAAATACTGGCTTCATGAATGATGGATGGATAGATGGACAGATAGTTAGGTACAGTAGTTAGATATATAGATAGATCTGCTAATCTACAAAACCTCAGCTATAACAACCTAGGAGGAAGATGTCGATCTTTACTTGCCCAGCAGTGCTACAGTGACACTGATAATACTCAGCTGACAAAAGGGAGAATGAATTAAAATGACAACAAAGAATGGTTCATGAAATTCAAGGCTCACAGCTGTGTGTGCATGTCTGTTTGCAAATTAAGCATTGTATTGGCTTAATTTATAAAAACTTATTATGCATTTAATTTTATATACTTAGCCTAACCTAACAGCCTAACTTTTTTGCAAACAGCAATTGAATTAAGATACTATAAGTATGAATGTCCACCCATCTTATTTGACAGTCAGAAAGGACAGCTCTCCCTCTTACTGACTTGACAGTTTTTTGTGCGTTATAATACAAAATGCCATGAATTCAGTAGATATTTACAAGTTTAAATCAGGATGTGAACAGTACTTTACACTTGTAGTCTCAAACAATAGCTACAGAATCAAGTACAATTAAATGTAAAGGCCTTGAAAAACAGTACGAATCTGTATAAATGTCAGTTAGTAATTATAAAGAGACAGATGATCAGATGTGGCATTTCGAATGAAGGTGATATAACAGGTAAAAAAAAGCCTCTCTAAAGTTTATTTGTTTGTGTGACAGCTTTACTGATGAGGCAATGAAGCGAAAATCTTTCCTTGCCTTGAGTTTCACATAAGGCAAAGTGTACAAAGTGTGTGCCATTTAAAAACTTTTCATAAATAAGGATGAATAAAGATTTGAGATGTTTGGTATGTCTGCACTTAATTAACATTGGTTTGATATGTTTTCGTTCCTGCTGATACCAAAGAAGTTGGCCCTAGGCAAGGTAGCCATCTATATGCTGGCTGTTCTGAAAGTCTCCAGCTAGCAATACTGATACTGTCAATTTGTCTTCCACATTTTTAAGGACGCAACTGTATATTTGTCAAAAAGGCCAATGAAAATAGTATTAAGTAAATCCATCAACCTGAATGAGCTATAGAATTTCTAGTAGTGTACAATTTAGTGGAGGTTTTAAATTTTTTTTATCTTTTCAAAAGGGCTTGAGATCAGTACATAATGATATCCAGTATTATGAAAACATTCACAAGAATACTATGATTAATATTGATTGAAAAAAAATAAATGCAAAAGACAGTGTGACAGTGAACAAATGACTGCTATTGCTTGAAGCCTTGGGGAAACAGCAATAATCTCAATTCTCAACTAACCAGAATACACAGACACAAGACAAATATGAATTTTATTTTTTGATATTTCACTATAACCCAGTTTGTTCCAATACAATTCATCATAAACACTTCTAGCATATGACAAGCTGTACATCAAAAGGTCCAATTTGAAATTTCATGCACTGTCTGTGGATGTGGGTGTTGTCTGTTTGTGTTTGTGGGTTTACACGTTTGAAGATATTTGTATTTCTCTGTTGCTGACAGTCACTTGTAGTACTATTAGCATAAGACCGGCTTAAACTATCCCTGCTGCCAGTTTACAAGATATTATGGCTTATCTCGCCTGCTAACCCTTATTATCCGCTTGTTTTTATAATTTGCCTGACCAAACACGCTCACTTTAACAAGCACAAAGCAAACAACAGCACTTTGTTGCTGGAAGGTCTGAATTCCAGCAAACCTACACTTAATCAGGAACAACGTTCACCTTGGTTATTCATATAAATGATACAATATTAAGCAAAAACTGTAAATAAAATCTGACAGGGGAGAGTAAATACCAACTACTGAATCAGCAGCAGTAACTTCACATAAATAAATTTTGGCTTCCAAAAGATAAACCTAGCTCCACAAAATGCCTTCTCTAAAGTTCAAAATGAGTCAGCAAACTGTAAGGGTATTAAAATCATTATTAGCACTATTAGATGGGAAAGAAGAGAGTAGCAGTTTTACAAATGAATCCAACTTTCATCACTAATATTGATCTGAAGCTTAAATTTTCATTCTTCAGGGACTAACAAATATCTGTTTCAAACTATTCAAAGGAATATTGACTTTTTAAAGCAAAAACTGTGAAACCCCAATCAAATCGCCAACGTAATAAATAAATAAAGTCATCAATGGCCCAGAAAATCATATATATATATATATATACCATTTTACATTATTCAGCACTGCATCATGCTACTTCAGTACTCCATATCAACACTTTTGTTGAAAATCACAATCAATGGGTAAAATATACAAAATGACTACAAAGTAAAGACCTAATTCCATAGAACATTAAAGTAATACAACTTTGGTTTTATGAGACAAAACTAGCAGGGATAGGACTTTCTCTCTGCTTCCTTGTCTTCCTCCCTCTGTGTGTGACCATATAGAGCACATTGTGCAAGTCAAAAACAACTTCTGTATTGTATTGTGTTCCAAATGAACACAATATAACACTACAGTTCTATCAGGCAGACTTTAATGAGGAGAAGCACACATTGAACAGAAGTGAATGCTCACACACACACACACACACACAGAGATGCACAAAATAATGCAACCTCCTCACCCCCACAAATAATCTTATCTAACAGCAGTCTGACACCTGCGGTGAGAGAACACTTCCCACGAGTCCGTTCTCACAATCAGCCCACTGAGGGAGATCAGTCAACCAGGAAAACAAAACTCACCAAAAGATTTCTCTCTCTTGCTCTTTCTTCCAGACAGACCAAAGGTTCTGTGCCATCTGCTGGCCACCTTAGAAAATACTTTCTTTTTTTTTTCTTTTCAATAAAAGGCCACAAACGTAATTGTGTTCTTTGTTCCGCTGGTTGCACTGATTTTTTTCTTCTTTTGATCTTACCTCTCTCTCATGTTTTTGCACTGCTATTGCTCTACTACATTTGCTGAAACAACAAAGTGAGAAATATATGTAGTATGTATATATCTTTTTTCCTATCTATTCTACACATCGGCAACATCGGCAACTTGACAAACTGTAACATTCAGTAAAACATCAAACCAAGTGAAACATTAGCAGCTGATAGACACTGCCTCCTGTCAACATCCGGATTTCCTTTGGGCTCATCCATAAAATGCATCACAATCTCACAGTCAACGAGGGTTCTATTTTGATGACATAAACACAGTCAAAAACAAGCTTTTCAAACAGCTTAAAAAAAGATGAAAGACATGAAGATAAAAAGAGCTCCCAAACTTGTTTCTGTAAGCAACACTCAAATAAAAACTGACAAATAAATCATAATCTCCCCCATCTTTGATTCTGACTTTAAAATTGACGGAGTCTGCTCCTGCTGCCTCTCCAAAGTCTAAGTCTGCTGCCTTCTGCTTTTCATCATTAAATCATAGCTAGGCAGTTCTGAGAAACATCTGCATTCTGTCACATTCACAATGAAGCCTGATCAGTTACTCCCTCACTCTTTGGTTCACCACAAATACAAACACACACAAAGAATACATAAACACAAAGAAACATAAATCTAAGTCAGATCTGACCCATTTCTCAAATTGCAAGCTTATCTAGTCTAGTAGTATGCTTCATGTTAGTCATTTACAGAACACTTGTTTAGCATGTGATTATCAGCACAGTCCATCATTTTGACTCTTTCTGGGCTAAACGATGTTACGCAGATTTATAGATGCAGTGTGCAGCACGTATGTTTATTTATCCTTACCCTAACCCACACAGGCAACACTTGGACATTTTTTCAATCATAATAAAACAGCAATCCACATGTGCTTATACAGCATCCCCAGACTCTCACCTGTCATCCTTCAGAGTTGACAGGTGCTGTGACAAGCTCCCGCACTAATGCCCTCAAATGTACCATTTGTTTTCTTTTTTCTCTATTTACACCTCTAATTAATTCCATCTCATCCCACTTTCATACATTAGCACAAACAGCAATTCCACTTGTTTTTGGCCTGTTAAAAATATATCTGTGCTTCAGCTTTATTTGTGGAAACCATGTTTGACATTGGATCACCAAACTGAGACCATGTGGAAATGCTGTTTAAAATATTACTGATCGGATCAAAATGTGTATTTTTAAATGTGTTTGATTTCTGTATTTGCCATAAACACAGCATTAATACAAAATCACCATATGAAATCAATTTGACAAAACATTTGCAGAATAATGCTATTATATATTATGGGGAGTCATGTTTTTGACCATATGAGTGAAATGCAATCTCACTTCTGCTTTGAGCTCTGTTTTGGTCTGCAATTCCAGGAAATATTTAGCTCTTGAGACTCTAAATATTCCACTGGTTCTACATATCACAAGCTTTCTCTGACCAATTGGCAGCCTTAAGCATCTCCTTTATGAAAAAAAATTCAAAAGAGATAGAGGAGCTGTTTATCTGTTTACCACACACCCAACCAAACTATGATTCATCTTGTCACGTTGTTTTAACAAAGAATAGAGATGACATTCAACTTCCTGCAACATGCTGAACTCATGATTAAATGTTGTATGCTCCATTTCCTGTGGCTACTGCTGCAAAATACCAGTCATTAATAGTATCAACCATCTTAAGTAGTATTACTTCAAAATCAGGTAACAATAGCAAATTATTTTATTTCTCTACAACAAAAACAGAACAGATGCTGGAATAGGGTAAAATGCAATAAAATGTCTACATCTTGTAGCATCAAACTATTATGGCATAAGTTTCTTTAATACAAAAATGCATTCTCTACTTTACAGGCCACAATCTTAAGTTAAAAAAAAACTTCTAGGATTATCTCTGTTGACTTCAGACTAGCTATCTAAGTATCTGAAGTTACTCTGCTGCTAACAGGCATGGTGGTTAAACTAACCAAGACTGACACTACAGGATGCCTACAGCTGAAAACATGAAATAAATAGATTGTCTAAGCATGCATGTCTAACTTTTATATACAGTGGTTATATCTCAGTAGTCGACAGACGTGGAAGATGTCCCAGCTCTCTATGGTCAGCTGCGGTACAACAGTGTCAGGCATATAGCCTTTTACATTTTAGTCTATAAAATAAAATCTCTAAATTAAACAGAATTCACCTGATCTGACTTCTTCAGAAGGATGAAATTTCATTTATAATTAATGTCATCTAACACCACCTGGGGCTATATCTTGACATCTTAGGCTCATCTACTCTTTTCATCCTATCCACCCTGCAGTGACCTCTTACCTTTTCAGAGGGAGGTTTCACCACCCTCTCTCTCCGTATCTCCCTCTTCATCCTGACTTTGGTGTGCTATTAAATAACCTGCATTGGCTGAGAACTTTGAGACAGGAGTAGTTCAACTAGTTTCCCTCTGTGCCTTAAGCAGAGCTGAAGAAACCTGTGCAACTGCCACCGAGCATTAGCTACAAAGTTAACTACTACTGACTCACTCATCGGTTCCACCCTCTGCCGACATCCACACAGCGATAAAATGAGAGACACAGCAATTCGTCTCTATGTGTGTCTCCTGCATCAGGATGAAGGATTTGACACTCAGAGACAGTTAACTACAGAGCAGAGCCAGCTAGGCCCTGAGCACTGAATGGGGAAGCTTGATGTGTTTATGAGTTACAGTCCATGCGATCATGATGCTGCATTCAGCTGTAGACATTGTACACCAAAGTCACTTTTCTGTGGCACTATGGAAGGTGTTAGCTTTTTTATTTACGTATTAGAAATACTTCTGTGACATACATTTGTGTCAATGTGCTAATGAAATAAATTAGAAATATTAAAATGTAATCACAAATAAATAAAATACATTCATGTTGCATTAAAAGGTACACATTCATGCAAAATCAAAGCATAATCAGTGTACTCTCTGATTCACAATAACCTACAACCCTATTAACTGTCATGAAATCCTATTTGTGATTCCATTACACCAAATTGGTACAGAAGGACACATTTGTTTAGTTGCATCTCTGTTTAACCTGTGGAAATAATGGCTATTTACAAAGCCATGATTATCCAGCTTTGAGAGATCAAATGTAAATCGATGCAACAGAGAGGCCTGGTTGACTTTGGCAACTGGTGATCTAGATTTCTAGATTTTATTATTTTTATTTTTTTTAATAGGCATACACAATTTTGTTTATCTTATTAATAGCTAATTGATAGCTTGGTCAGAATGCTATTACCTTTGTTTGGACTCCTTTCTTTTTACTGGATATCCACAAAACCAAGCAAAGGTAAAGCTGTTATGGGTCATTTGTAAAACCGAGACCTTGGAAGAATGATGATCAGAAAAGTTTGCCTAACTTAACTATCTGTTTAAATACAGTAAATGCACACTAATCAATTGTGGTGGACAGAGGTCAGCATGGGCACTCTGACCTGTGGCTACACAGTCCCAGGAGCAGAAAGTTGTGTTGCAATGTGTGTGCTGACATCTGTCCATTTTGGCCCGCATTAGCTTTTTTCCTACTGTATTTGTTTGTCTGTTAATGTAAATAAGGCATTATAAACTATTACATTTATATTATACAAATAAATAAAACTATATGTTAAATTTACAAGCTTCTACATTATCACAATCTCATTTGAAAGCTGAAACCAAGTTAATGGAAAATTAGCAAAGTGCTAAAAGCTTATAATACGGACAACAACCTATTACTCCTACACTACAGCTAAGAAATTCTGTGCTCATGGTAACTGCTGTTTAAAGGTGATGAAACAATAAGGCAATAGGCAATACAGCAGTATTTCTTGATATAGTATGCATTTTCAAGTTGAGATCTGAAATTAATTGAAAAACCTTTGTTAAACTGTAGGCCATATTAATAAGAACTTCACAAGAACTCCACAATAACTTAAATACTAAGAGGAAAAAATAATATTTTGTAATTTGTCAGGGTTAAATTGACAAGAAAACTTTTAAAACAATACAACAAAAGAAAACAATTAACAAAGACAGCAGATGTCCATGCTACTTGATAATGGGAAGAAAGTCTTAACAGAAGATCTGCATGATTTGAAAATGCTAAATGTCTAATGAAGAAACTTGCAAACCCTGTATGGACTCAATAACATGCTACACATTTTGAGGTTATGTGTTTGCTTGTTTAAATAGAGTATTATGAATGAGAGATAGATATTGCCATCTACCAGAAAAGATTAAAGAGTACATTTTAGTGATGTTGATGCAGCTTTGATAGCATATGTAACGACTTTTCTGCCAATCAAGTTCATGTCTAGCAAATAATCATAAAATGTGGATGGATAATATGTGTATTGTTTTCTATTTAAAATACAGAAGAGAACATTTTGCTCACTTACAAAGAAATGAACTCTCTAATTTTTATGGTAGTTTCATTTTAATGGAGAGACAAAATATCAACCAAAAATCCAGAAAAAAACACATTACATTAAATTGATTTAGAGTTTCTGTAAAGAGGACCAAAATCCCTATCCCTAGATATGTGCAAACCTGTTGACCAACTACAAGAAACGTCTTACCGCTGTGCTTTCTAACAAGGGTTTCTCCACCAAGTACTAAGGCATATTGTGCTAGGGTATCAAATATTTATTTCACTAAATGAAATGCAAATCAATTTATAACTTTTATGTAATGTGTTTTTTTCTGGATTTTTGGTTGATATTTTGTCTCTCTCCATGAAACTGAAACTACCATAAAAAATAGAGACTGTTTATTTCTTTGTAAGTGTGCGCACACACAAAATTTAATTTATGTAATTTTTTTTTTCCAGGGCGTAGTATGTGATGTCACAGCAATCCATATTCTGATACTAAACCTTTCTACTAATCCGTCCATTATTGGAGAGCCAAAGCTGCTTCATGTTAATCCCCATTGTAACACAGTACCTTGGATTTGTAAAGGTATACACACCTGCTGTGTTGCTATTTTACCCATTAGGGAAACTAACTTTTTTTTATGAGAGGACAGTCACAGTGAGGGAAATACAATTAGGCTCAAGCCTTAATAATTAATTTTATGGTCAATGATCTTACCAATAATTATTTCTGATGCAACTAATCATCTGGAAAATAAGAATCACCCAGACCTTTTTCCATTTGTTTTGTTGCCAAGCAGCCTGCAATTTCCCTCCAACAGTTTCTATGAAAGCAAGGCGCCGGCATAATGCATAGTGTTGGATAGTGTGTCGCAGAGCCTAATTTGTTTTTGTTTGTATGTGATCGCCTGGCCTGGTTTGCATTTCGAGAGACTGTGACAGTCCCTCTGATTTTTTTTCACTCATGGGAAACCATTCACCAAAACAGTGTTATATGTTTATGTACAGTCTTACTTTTACCTTTATTTTGAACATGCAACAAGATAGGTAGTAGATATGGACTGTGAGAGGCACAGAGATTAAAAAGGAATAAATATTAATGGATCAGAAGACATTTTCCACTATGTGGGGGTCCATACATTATCTCTTTTTTGAGAATAAATATTTTTTTTCTGTAACTGTACTTGAAACAGTGCTGAAATCACTCAGCAGTCAATCAATTTGTAGAAGTTTAAGTCTTTTTATATACTGTTAGACAGCATATGTAAGGTAATAAAAAGTTGAAACAAAAGCATCTTTTTCTTTAAAAGCATGACAAAATTAAACATACTAAGTAAAAAAAATCTCAAGCAATGATCGATTCCATAAAAATCTTATTGAACTTTTTGATTGAACAATTTATTTTGCATTTGTTTTATTAATTGCTTATATTCTCCCATCACCACTTTGGTTTAACAAAAGGGCAGCAGCAGTGCACTAAAAAACAGATAAGTTGGCATAGCAACAGGGCCTTACCATGGGTACACCTTAGACTTGTATCTCATACACAGTTTTACTCATATATACTGTATGCTGTTTTGTTTTCAAGAAATATAGGATCTGCCCTCACCTGTTGGAATATCCAAAACACACAAACACAACTGAAGAACACTAAAATTATTGAAAATATTCACAGCAAGGCAACAGTATATGTCTCTGTCTTGTTTTAGTATATACACTACTCACAAAAAGTTAGGGATATTTGGCTTTCGGGTGAAATTTATGGAAAACGTAAAAAGTTAACACTAC
>JAUMHL010000018.1:13276634-13286991 GCA_032362345.1 Sandelia bainsii
CGTGACACTTGGGTGCCTCTCACCTCCCTTAAATGTGCCTGGAGTTGAGTGGCCTTCATCATCCGGTTCCGCAGGGCACTGTTCACAATGAAGCGGTCATCAGTGTGGCATGTGGCCAAAGGACGTCCACTTCTATGCCTTTCTGTGACTCTTCCAGTCTCTCTGTATCCCTATCCCTAACTTTTTTTTTAGTATTTAAAAACAGTGGCAGAAACCCTGACATGCTGGTGTGATTTTTTTTTTTTTTTTGCCTTTACACAGTGTGCTTGAAAGAAAAAAAAAAGAAGATGTGTAGAGCCCCAATAGTGTCTTACTGGGTCTCAATAAATGCAGTAGTGGGAGGAAATAGGCAGCATTCGTCAGTGTGGGTTTCTCCCAGCTTATCCCATTAATGTAAAACATTAGATAAAATATCCATTTGTCACAGCTATGGTCCATTCGTGTCAAATAAGACTGAAAGTGTATGTCATCTTCTATGACTGTAATACATGCACATCAGTATTGTTTTGTAGCTCTTCGTTTTACAGGTACTCTTTGGTAATGGGCATTTCTATGAAAAACAAATGACTTCATCATGAGAATCACCTGACTAAAAAAAGTGCTAGAACAAAAAAACTATGTTTTTACCCCGATCCTTCATCAATTTACTCACTTTTTTGTTGCGTCTCTCAGTAATCATGTAAGTTAGATTCCACCTGGTTATGTCCAAAGCACGCCTTACTGCCTTTTTGGTTAGTTGAACCACATAACTTACTGCTCTCAATGCTCAGCAACTCCATAACAAGAACCCCTCAAAATGCTGAAAATAGCAAAACAACTAAAATGACACTGGTATTAATTTTTAACACTCACATTCTTTCCATCTTAGCAACAGGAGATGCCTGTTGTCTTGAAAACAATGGTGCATCACTAATTTGTGACATGGCCTTGTCAGTTAAACATTTACTCCCAAGTTCTCCTCAATTGTAAGGCTTTCTCCTGGTTTCCTGTAGAGAACCTCTCTGTTGTCAGTTCAACTGAAGCTTCCTCACCATTTTCGGCATAGTTGCACAGGGGGGTCCCCTTAAATAATGAACAGTGAGAGCAATGTTGACTTCTTATCTTTCAGTAAACTATGGACAATTTTCCATAATTAAAAATCCTCAACAATATAGGTTGGTAACTTTAGTCACTAAACCTCATCACTAAATGTGTCCCAGTGTCCCCTTCTTTTTGCACAACACTGCTTGGACTCTGGTGTTACCCAGTTTTGGTTCTGACTGTATGAAATGGATAAAACAGGAACTGCTCCTGCTGTAACTAAAAGCGTCAAACTCACTTTAGTTTTCATGTTCAGATTCCAAAGATTCCTATTGTTTTCTTTAGACTCCTTTTATTTTCTCTATGCACTTCTTCTGTGACCCACTCAGCCACAGCTTCAGTAGTACTTACACCAACAGCCTGAGGCAGAATGCCCTGATTTCCCACAGTGGGAGAAAGGCTTGCCTGCCTTTTATACTGATGGTCAGATTGTGCAGGTAGATTGATGTACTCAACTACTGATCTTCTCTAGCCACCATTCCCAATAGACATACTAATCTCAGTGGCCTTTTCCAGTTTTATGTTAACTTCAGTTAGGAATCACATTTGAATATTTTTAGTAGGCAACCCATATACCAGCTTTCACATACTGTACAGTTCTTCAGTGCATGTAGACACATGCTTCCTTTAACATTTTTGGAGATAAGGAAGGAGGCCTGTTTGATCATGTCTGTGATGGGTAAAGTCATATCTGACAGTTACAAAGTACAGTAAGAGTGAGTGAGCCAGCAGGGACAAACACAGAATTGCAGTAATAGGCAGTGTCAGTGAAGCCTTGTAAATGAGGATGACAGATCATCTGTGTGCAGCCTTGCTCCATCTCTGTAGCCCTCAACTCAGCAGCCTGCAGGCCATTTTTGCCCAGTGGTCAACATGTCAGCTGAACAGGCAAAGACTGCTTGTCTCTCTGGACGGTTACAAAACTATGCATAACAGGTCAACATACACTATTTTATTTACTTCTGCTCATATAAATAAAAGTTTCAAGAAACAGTTCGGATACACTTTACTATTTTTAAGCATCTTTCACTGTTTCCATTTTCTGTATTATATTTTTAATGGAAGATTGTTTTATTTCTTGGGAAAATCACGGAACTACAGAGAAAAGACACATGCTAGCCTATTGTATTATTTAATAACTTATTATTATGATTCATTCAGTATCATCAAGCAACGTGTAGTCTGGGTATTTTATTTTTCTGTTTAGACAGGGTTAAATAAAATTAAGCTCGCTTATATTCTCTCCATTCAGAGATGCTATATACTGAGCTGTCTCTTCAATTTAAATACCCGATTACGAAAGTGCAAAATTCAAACTTAAAATATCTGGATAAAGTACATTTTGGATTAATTTAAACAATCTACAAGCTGAATAGCCCCAAAAACAGTTGAAATTGGCATAGTATCTAAACTGTGCATCTTATCGAGACGACTCTTAAAATATCATGGTTTCCAGCACTGCAACCAAACAGCTGATCAAGTAAATTCATGCACTACGATTTGGAAGGTGCTGAGAAGGAGTAATAGCAGATATAAGCTTCCAGCATTTATCCCACAGTTCAGAATCAGAATCAGATTATTACTATAACAGGGACAAAAAAGGATGTTTAGTGTGACAGTTTGAACAGATCTCAAATATTCATACATTTTACTGCATCATAAAGTAGAGGAACCCTTTTAATCCTCGTCACTTATGCTGAAAAACATTTCACAAGCAGCAAGTCAGATGCAGAGTTCCTTTTTTTTCAGTTTGGCACAAAGATATGTTCTCCAAGTCATGGATTTATACTCCAAATAATGTTTGCTGTTGAAGAATTTCTTGGAGTAATAACTTATTTCACATCTAGTAACAAAATCCCTAGAGAGAGAAAAACAAGAATGTATTCAAGTTACATAAGCTGTATCACAAGCTGAGCTGTTTTTGTAAAGATGGGTACTTCCATTCGTTATCCATATAAAAGAAAACTAAGTGGCACAGACTCAGAACAACTGGTATATAAGTGTTTGTAAATTTGCATGTGCTCACCTGGGACTCTCTTACAATCTGCCAAATAATATTCCAACTGGGACACAGCACTGCTGTCATATAAAAAATTGATGTATATTGGTTTTTCTTCTCACCCTCCCTTGTTACCAATTTATGACAGAACAGCAAGGGGAGAAAGACGACATTGGTGTGAGGAAAATGGGGATGACAGACAGTACCAAGAGAAACAAACGTATGATTAAAGTAGCAATATTAGTTTAAAAAGACAGCTGCAATATTCATACAATCATTCACAGGAGCTGACTCCAGTGGCTTGCTGGCAGCATGTAAATAAATGTAATGTCTATAGCCCGTAGTATTAACATGAATCTCATAGCCCATCTTGGCCCAGAAGCCGTTTCTCAGCCTCCCCCCACAAGTCCAGTGGCTTATCATATAAACAATTATTGACTACTTTGCAAGTCATCAATACCATCAGTGCAGTTTTACATATGTTAAAGCCCAGCAACTTCATTATAGTAAGCCAGTACAGGCAGAAAGCTGAGAGGCTATTACACTAGGTTTTACAATGAGCATAAAGGGGTCTGGAGTTTTATTTTCTGCATAACTGTGGAGTCCTTAAATCTGAATGTTACAGTAGTTAGTCTGGGTTACTGATACTTCCCTAATTATCTGACTGATGATATTCTGTGGTAAATGTACAGTTTAAATTCATTGCAGATTTCATGAATATGTCTGTTGAGACACTAAATGCAAAATCAAGAAAGGAGTGTTCCAGTATGAGAGCATTACTACAAAACAAAAGCTCATGTAACATGCCTGTGTGATGGTGCAATGTATTAGGATATAGAATGGTGCCTAAGGTCTTACAGCTGAGCCAAAACAACTTAATGGATTAATTGGGAACCAACAGAGATAATTAGACCTTTGGGGTTGTATGATTCCACCCCGCTTCGACTCTTGCCTCAGAACTGTGATGTAGTGTGTTCCTGCTGTGTAATCGAGATAATTAGCAAGAATGTTGTGTCACTGTCCAAAGATTAGCAAAAGGGAAAGGCCAAACAAGGCTCATTAAAATGTGGTTCCAACCTAGAGAGACTTGATAGGATTTATTCATTGACAGAGACTGTTTCTTGTTTTCATTTACCTTATTTGTGTCCATCTAGAAAAGAGGAACACATAGATGAAAGATTTTATTATTTTATTGAATGACAAGCATTCATACCATTCAATCATACCATGAACAGAAGCCACAGTTTGTCCAACCTTTAACTTGGCAGCCATTAACCAGTGTCTGCACAAACACAACGAAGGGCAACATTTTCTTTAGTTCATATGACAATGCACACTACTGTCATATATTTGTTTCCCCTGAGGAGAAATTACTATGGATAGCTAGCTGTTAGCTGAGACTAACTGAGCCAGAGCTTCAGTTGTTTACTGTGCTCCTATTATTGGATGCCAAGGTGTCCTTCTGTGAAGCTGACAGGCACTGAGTAGTAGGCCAAATTGATTGGTCTGCTCTTGCCCACCAAAAGGACCTGAACTCAATTTGCTTGTGATGGCTTCAATTTCCTGGCTGGACAAAATCCCCCCACTCCCCTCTCTCTTGCTCGCTCTCTCCCAGCATCCCTTTCTCGTTCATGAGCTGTCATTTAATTTCATTACTCAACAGGGAAGGTTCATGCCCTGTCACATTTGTCTGTATTTCGTCCCCCGTTCTGTTCACGTGGACTTTATCAAAAGCTACAGGAAAAAAAATAGTAATTGTTTTTAAAATAGTAGTTGTTTCAGTATATCTCAGAATAGTATCATTTTCAGATTTTGGCTGACAACATCCAAACCAAAACCCAGTAAGCAATCCTTTCTTTCAAATAGGGCTGGTAGTTTGGTCTTCATCTTCCTTCTGGATGTTAGAGATGCAAATAGATAAAATTTTAAGCTGCATGTCCAAAGATGAAAGAAAACACATACTGTACTACAGAAACTAAACACCACACAAATATGCTGCCTGCTCCATTTGGGAGTACTGTGTAAAATAAGTGGAAGACTGTGGTGAACAGATATACTACAGATGGGGTTTGTCATCTCTGTGTCATTATTCGTGCCAGTATTCAGCTGATTATTCAAGAGAAGGTCATCAAAGGTGGGACTAATTTAGGGCTTGCATTACAAAGCTTATTTTCTTCCACAACATTTCTCAGGAGCAGAGACCCAATTTGCTTCTCCCACCATACTGTAGCAACATCTTGTAAACTAATTTCAAATGCACATAATGCCCGCACGGTCAACAGCTGATTAAAAAGAAAACAGGATCTAACGCTGGAGTCAAGCGCAGAGGTCTTTGAAGTGATCACCTTACATGTTTTGGCCTTGCTTTTGTTGCTTTAAGATAAACATGTGAAGCCACTCAGCATATGCCAGCTTATGTCAAGATGAAAGATTTTACAAGCCATTATCAGAAACCCACAGATTGTACCGAGGGTATTAGCTGGCTTCAGAAATGTGCTACCACTGCAAAGATCCTGCTCTGATTTCAGACACTGTGGATGGCGGGGTCAGCCTCTCAGCACTTTTAGATGATCTAGATGACAGGCAGGAGATTAAGGGCTGGCAAAATCTGAGGTCTTAAAGATGGCTAATCGCATTCTGTACAATATAACAAGAAAATGTCCTAAAATTCTACCTTGCCATTAATCTACAATAATCTTTCCTTCCTTTCACCCTCTAGTAAAAGCTGTTTTAAGTTCTTGAATCATGCAAAAATATTTAAATTAAATATCACACACAAACACACATAATATTCTATCAGGAATCAAAAAGTCCAAGTGAAAAGTGTAACATCCTCCTATCCCAACATCACCATCGTCTTTTTCTTTTCTTGCTTTTACTTCCCTTTGTCTCAGAGGATATGCTCTCTTCTGGGTGTATTTACCAGCGGTCTTACAAACTTCTACCTCCAGGAAACAAGCAGCTGATTGGGCTCATTTTTTACAATGATTAATCTCGCTCAGTATCAACCACGAGGCATAAATGCGATACAACCAAATTAAGGCCGCTCAGCCAGACAAACAAGCCGGGGAATTTCAAACCTATGCCTTTTTTCCCATTTAGCTTTGTGAGCCATTGCAATTTATTGTTATATTAAGACTGATTTATTAAAGTTGTTTTTCATGTTGTAGCCGTTGATTCCTTTGTTTTGTTTTTATTTCAGAGGCATCACAATGAAAAAGGTATAACTGCACATAAATATGCTGACTGCACATTTGCAGTAAGATGAGACTGCAAGTACAGTAGTAAAAACTGTAGTCCAGTATAGAGGCTCTTGAAGTGTAGAGTAGCTGCAATGTGTTTTCACAGTAAAATTGAGTCAAAATAATATTTAAAGATAACCAAGAATAAATCTTAACTACTTATGTAACATCAATCAGAGGACTTCCGTTGAAACATCAACACTCATCTCTGTGTTCTTCATTTGAACACAATGCCTGATCTATATTTTGGATTTGTATTCTGTTCATAAGACACCTTCCATCCTTTGAGCTGTTTGATCAGTTAAAGCAAAGACGACTTCTGTACAGAGCGTGTTTAGTCTGCACAGACATGTTATGCCCTGCCATCGCTGGAGGTGTCTGTTCTGGCTCTCTTCAAGTGAGTCAAAAAGCCCCAGAGGGACAAAACCAGAAACGTAACCATTGTGTATGGGGAACAAGGGAGAAAGCACCCTGAAAGTGCAGTGAAGGGGCAGAGCAAGCTGGACACTGACAGGTCTACTCTGCTCCAGGGAAATTACACATATACATAACAAACTGTACACAAAAACTGAAGAATCTTCAGTTTTTTGCCTCTTTATAACCATCAGTTTCACATGGTGAAATTATCATTTAAATCATGTTAACGATCCCATCATTAGTCACAGAGAGATACTGCAGGAAATTTTACCTGTGACTCTAAGATTATGTAAGGGATAAGAGTGATTTCTCATCATTACCGTTTTATGAAACAATTTAGTAAAATTGGAAAAAGAAATATTAAAATCTCAATTTGTGCTGCAGTTCAAACAGATTATAAATGGAGTTTAATTTAGTACAATCTGTGGTAAAAATGTACTTACAATAGACCCAAAAATTGATACTGTGTATAAATTCATATGTACTGGTTTATGCTACATTTATCACATCAATCTAATAAAAATGACATTTTCAAGAAAGGTGTGACTGTTTAATGTGTTGGATGTTACATGTACATGATTATTGTGTGGATATGTAGTGTGTAATGTGTGTGTATTTAAATTGCATACATTAATAATACTTATTATCAGCGAAACATTTTTCATTATTGAAACGAACATGAAAAGAAATGTCAAAATAAATATAAAATAAATTTTAGGTAGAAAATCATCCAGCATTGTTAATAATACATAGTTAATACAATACATTCTACATACACTAACCACTTTCAGCCACTTTATAAGGTACACATGTTGAAATGCTTGTAATCACAAATATTTAAACAGCCAATCACAGAGCAGTAGCTCATGTAATTTAGGCATGTAGACATGATCAATACAGTCTGCTTAAGTTCAAAATGAGCATCAGAATGGGGGAGAAAAGGGATTTAAGTGACTTTGAATGCGGTGGTGCAGACTGCGAAGTATTTCAGAAACTGTTGATCTAGAGTTTACAGAGAATGGTCTGAAAAAGAGGAAGTATTTATTGAGCAGCAGTTCTCAACAAGGGGAAAATGCCTTGTTGATGCCACTGGTACGAGCTGATAAAAAAGCAACGGTAACTCAAATAACCACTTGTTACAACCGAAGTATGCAGAAGAGCATATCTGAAGGCACAAAATGCCAAACCTTGAAACAGATGGGCTACAGCACAAGAATAATAATGACATACTTTACTGATCCCCTTGGGGAAATTGTTGTTGAACAGCTGCCAGACATTACTGTTGGCGCTATGGGGTTCAGGTGTCTGGTCCAAGGACACCTTGACATGTAGCCAGGAGGAACTGGGAATCAAACCACTCACCCAGGAGATGTAAACAGCTGCTCTACCAACTGAGCTACTGCCACCCCCATCACACCGTGTGTGACTTCTGTTAGCTAACAACAGAAATTAAGCAAATATTCTGTCGACTGATGAGAAGTTTTACTTTTTGTGCGTCCTTTTACATCTGGTGTAAAACTAACACAGCATTTCATAAAAAGAACATCGTACCGCCATTCAAACATGGTGGTAGTGTGATGGTCTGGGGCTGCTGTGCAGCTTCAGGACCTGGACAACTTGCCATAAATGATGGAACCATGAATTCTGTGCTCTACCAGAAAATCCTGAAAGAGAATGTCATGAGCTCAAGCACACTTGAGTTATGCAGCAGGACAATGATCTGAAACACACCAGCAAGTCCACCTCTGAATGGCTCGATAAAAAACAAAATTAAGGATTTAGAGTAGCCTGGTCAAAGTCTGGACTTAAATCAGACTGAAATGCTGTTGATTGAGATGCTGCTGAATTACCTTAAACAGGCTGTTAATGCTTGAAAACCCTTCAGTGTAACTGCATTAAAACAGTTTTGCAAAGAAGAGTTGGCCGAATTCCTCCACAGCAATGCGAAAGACTCATTGTCAATTATTGCATACACTTGATTGCAATTGTTGCCGCCAAGGGTGGCACAACCAGTTATTAAGTCTAGGGGGCAATTACCTTCTCACATTGGGCCAGGCTGGTTTTGACAACGTTTTCCCTTAATAAATGAAATCATCATTTAAAAACTGCATTTTGTATTTATTCAGGTTATCTTTGTGTAATATAAAAATTTGATGATCTGAATCACTTAAGTGTGACAAATATGCAAAAAATAAAAAAATCACAAAGGGGGCAAATACTTTTTCACAGCTCTGTTTATGAGTATCTTTGTATAAAAAGAACAGAAGTGGCAAACTAAGATTGATGTTTATAAACCGCATCACCACATATACTTTCTCTGCGAGCACTAACAAGTTATTTTTGACACCTCTCAATATATGGTGCACAATCTATTAAAAACATAGCTCTAAGGGACCTATATTAACGTTTATGTTTCAGAAAATGTCTTATGTATATGTGGTTATTAGATTTTTAAAACTCCCAAATATCAGCTTAAAAAATCCAACACTGGTTAAACTATAAATAAGGGGTCAGTAAAGTGGTGCCACAGTCATCAAGCATGACAGCAAACTAGTTTAGTTTCATTAATTATAGAAAAGTCACTGTTAAGGGTAGTAGAGGAGGTAGATTGTACAGGTGTGCCTAATAAAGTAGCCAGCAAGTGTGTGTGTGTGTGTGTGTGTGTATATGTGTGTGTGTGTGTGTGTGTGTATACTGTATATATATATATATATACCATGTATTGATTTTATGTTGGGGAGATGTTGTGACGTATCCAGTAGAATTGAAATCTAAAACAAGATAGATTGTAGCACACAGAGCTATGCCTAGCAGATAAATCAATTAAAGTGACCTGATCTGACAAGTAGCTACGTCCTCACACAGGCTTAATATGAGCACACACATCCTTGAGACTCATGTCTGTATGGGTCTCACGATGGAACCTTTCTTTCCAGAGACTCAGGATAGTCTGATCTATCCATCTGTCTGTCTGTCTATCAACCTGTCCATCCGTCCCAAGCATGCATACCCACCAGCCTTGAATCTAATAAAATCTTTCTTGTCATGCCAATTCATTTCTATTTTGTCAGCTGAATGGCATCAGTGTCACTATTGCACCGTGGGATGGAATCTTGCTCCAAGGCCGTTTCACTAGTAAGCTGCGTAGATCTGGAATAACAAGACTATAAGCTCTGCTTTTACACAAATTGAATCACAATGTGATTGGCCACTAAAATGACACTCTTCACAATAAAAGCCAAATTTGCAAAATCTTAGTATGATGAGTAGTGTGTATTCTAAAAAACAACAACAACAGTTCTTTCCATGTACTCAGTATTGAGTCTTCATGATCAGAGTAACAACTGCTGCATTGCCAACCTTTCAACAATGACTCAATTGTATTCTGGTTTTATTGTGAAATGTCAGCCACAAATAGTACAGTAAAGGCCTCCTTCTTCTGCTATATGACTCCACTTACAAAGAGGCAACTGACTTAATATACACTACTCACAAAAAGTTAGGGATATTTGGCTTTAGGGTGAAATTTATGGAAAAAGTTAACACTACAGTGATATTATATCATGAAAGTAGGGCATTTAAGTAGAAGCATGCAATGGTTATTTCCTCATCTCAAACA
>JAUMHL010000018.1:13287091-13320919 GCA_032362345.1 Sandelia bainsii
TTAGGGAAGGTCACATTAAGTTCACCTGTAAAGGTTATAGTGCATTTTAAGTTCATCCTGAAATTTCACCCAAAAGCTGAATATCCCTAACTTTTTGTGAGTAGTGTAATATGTATGTATGTAATATGTTTTTTGTTTATGTGATAAAAGATGCTGGCACTGACACTACCAACACTGTACAGCGCATGTGATTAAACACTGCATGTACTATGTAATATAAATGTAGAAACTGTGTCCCCATCAAGAACTCAACAATTTCAGTTATCAATAGAGATCTAACAGGAATTAGTTTGATGTAGAGGCCATGAAACATAAGAGTAAAACTAACAATCAAAGATTCAAGATTAACCTCCAAAGAAATCTTTCTTGGAGATGAGGACAAAGTCATTCCTTTGCAGTGTAGAGGACAGCTCAGTGGATTTTCATCCTTCACTCATCAGTGGCTTTGATCTTAAGGGTCACTTTCTAAGTATCAATCATCTAAGTGCTTCAGCCTCCAAAAGTCTTGCTAATCACAAAATCTAGTGCAAAAACATCAAAGAGATTTTTAGAACAGCTGCCTTCAGGGCCTGGCTGTTTCAAACTGTATTACCACTAAAGATACAAATGGATTTACATTGCACCTTAACATGAACAACAAGAACAGACTGTACACTTACCCAAGGTGATCACAATCCAAGGCAAAACTGATGTGGCTAATTAGTGCACATCCAGAGAGGCCTCAGTGTTTAATCATCTCAAGTACATGCTCTCTTTTATCAAACCACAGAGGGAGGGAAATAGTAAGGCTCCTAAAATTTGTCTCAAATACATGAAAAAAATATTTAAAATTTAATCATTTGTCTTGGGAAATAATGTTGTACGTAATTCCAACAGTGCAGCTGTGAACAATGATCTCTAAAACATTAGTTTGACAAGGTGTTTCTGAATTCAATATGCAATAGTATAATCATTCACACAAGTTGGGTTTTCAAAGAGATCAAGGGAAAAGTGGAAAAAATTAAGATAGATAAACAGAGATAAAAATATGGAGAGGGCAGCACGGTGGTGTAGTGGTTAGCACTGTTGCCTCACAGCACGAAGGACCCAGGTTCGTATCCACGGGTCGGCCGGGTTGCCTTTCTGTGTGGAGTTTGCATGGTCTCTCTGTATCTGTGTGGGTTCTCTCCCTGTACTCCGACTTCCTCCCACCATCCAAAGACATGCATGCTAGGTTGATTGATGACTCTAAATTGTCCATAGGTGTGAATGGTTGTTTGTCTCTATATGTCAGCCCAGCGATAGACTGGCGACCTGTCCAGGGTGTACCCCACCTCTTGCCCGATGCTAGCTGGGATAGGCTCCAGCACTCCTGTGACCCTTACGAGGACAAGCGGTTAAGAAAATGAGTGGAAAGATAGGGAGATGGGTGAAACTGAAGCAATTAGAAAGCCTGGGATCACATATGCGTTTTAAGAGTATGTATGGACACAGGTACGCCATCTAAGATCCTTCGTTCCAAGGTGCTGAGAGGTTGGCTATCATGATAACCCTTCACTGTAGCTGCCAGCTGATGCTCAGCACGCAGAGAGAGAGAGATGCTACACACTCACTCTATCGGTCCATCAATATCTTCCAGTCTCTTTCTATCTCTGTCTCTCTCAATTCAGTTCAGTTTGAATCTGCTTTATTGGCATGACAGGGAAAAGATTCACTGTATACTGCCACTGAATGTACAACAGATCTATAAATCTAATTAGTATTTTTTAAATCACTGTAGGACAACAAAAGACAATGGGAAGGGATTAGGGGTTGAAAAACATGATATGCCAAATTATTCTTAAAATCTACATGTCCATGTATAGCATTTGGTGCCAATGCGGACCAAACCTTGCAGTAATATGGTTTGTATTTTCTACGTTCACACAATAACACCTTGAACTATATTAACTCTTGAAGCTCTGAGTCAGCAGATAAAATCTTGTCACACACCTCTGACTTAAATATAGCTGGTCTAAATTTGAAAACCCGGTAGTGTTTGTAGGACATGTGATTGCTGCCTGAATCGTGCTCACCAGAAACATTTATCTAGGAAGAGCGACAACCTTATACTCAGTGTCATAGTCATGGGGACAGTGTGGAATGTGCAGGCATGCAAAGCAAAAAAACTCTCAAGGCAGGATTGCTGTTATGTTTACACTACTTTTAACACACACACACTCTCCAAAACGACATATTTTTTTCTTACCTTAACATTGTAATTCCATTGTTAATTAAATTTTTTGAATTTTTTAGATGTCTTTTGTGAAAATATATCTGCAAAATAGACAGTTTCCTTCTTTTTATAGTGGCTCTCAAATTTTCTTCTGCTCTTTGTTCAAACAATTGAAATCTGAATATCACTGGAGAATAGATGTCATTGCCACTAGGAAACTCGCAAAGTCTTCTACTACATCACAGCTAAATGGGAATGAAAATAAATAACGTATTTGCACTATGTTGACTTACTTTGGTTTCACTCGTCAACTCTCAAAGAAGAAGAATCTGTTACAGAAAGTGGTGTATGGATGCAGACCATTACCACTGCTATAAGTGGCATCACAAAAACATTTGCATTCATCTCATGGGTATGATGGGGTAAGTGGTCTCAACGACACTCTCACAGTGGGCATTTAGCTAGTTGTTAACCCCAGACATATCTTCAGAGATCTTGCCCTGCCTTCCTCTCTCTCTCTCGCTCTCTCTCTGTCTCTCTTTTAGCAGTTGTGAAGCATCAGTTTCAGGCCTTTGTTCTAACCTCCCAAGGTATCCACCAACCTTTAGGTCTAACTCGTCTTTCTGGTTCAAATCTTCATCTGTCTGTCTCTCTCTCTCTGTTCTCAGCTTCTCTCTCTGCCCCCCCCCCCACACACACACACACACACACACACACACAAACTCCCAAGCACTTACCCTCATGATCCGGTAATGCGAGTCTAGCACTTGTACTCCAATTATTCTCCTGTACTTGTTCTTGAAAGGGTTCTTGCCTCTCTCTTAGCTAAAGAATGTCATGCCCCGTGTGATTTCTACTGGACTCTGTGAGGCCTTCCAGTGTTCATCTCTTCAAACTCATCCATTTTCAAATGCACATTTCAAAGCTATTTAAACTGAAATTGATTCAACACAAATAGTTTAGGATGGAGTAGATGTTCCAGTCTAAACGTGAGTGTCCTAATCAGTAATAGAGTCACTACAGAATACTTGCACTTGCATTAGAGAATCAACCAGCACAGTAAGTTTTACTGTTTTCTCTCTACATGATCTAAGGAATCTCATAATTCTACTCTTGTAATTATTATAAAGTATAACTATTGTTGAGTATTCTGTTTTATCAACAATGGAAATTGGATATTTGTAAGATTATAGAAAGAAAAACAATAATGAAGTGTGAATGTAATTTGTAAAGTGAAGCTCAATGTTTTGATGTTTGTTAGACACAGCCTTCATCTGCTCAGGCACATGTTCTGTTCACACACACACACACACACACAGAGCCCCATTTCACAGCTCCAGTTCCCTGTCACTGGTGTCAATGGTCACCCTCTGCTTGATCTTACTGTATTTTCTCCAATGGGATGACACTTTTATGCCATCTATAATAAGCAGATTTTCTCTGACCTAAAATAGAGTTAATCCTCATACGAGGTCACTGGAAAGCATACATTCATTAGACTATAGTCTGTCTGTATCTTTACTTCAGAGTGAATATGGTTTGTGTTGATGTTAGCACTGCAGTTGTTTTCTTATTTAACTCTTTTTAGAAAGCACGCAAAAAAAAAGTGCCACGTTCAGATATCATGAATAAACTAAAGCTTTCAGCTGCATGCAGCCGAAACATTAGGCAGCCAGGTAAACTGAGAGCATTGCCACTAAGTTACAGTGGTGTAGAGATATCTGTGCAGAGATTATCTGCTCCATCTCTCTTGCACTTGTGAGAAATAATCTCAATCTTCCGTGGTACAGTGTCATCAAGAGCTTAAAGCTAGTAGCATAATGGTGGAAACATGCAAGGCCATTAAGGCATCACAGAATAACAGCCGCACATAGTATAATCTTGCAGGGCCCTGCAGCATTAATGGCATCTATACAGCCACAGGGTGACCATATGCTTGGACATTTGGTGAAGACTCATGCACACACATACACACACACACACACTTTATAACAGCAACTATTAACAGCCAAGCAACACAAGCTGCAGCTATGATGTGTCTCCATTCCGTCTGTTGGTCAGTTCCAATACGTACCAGCGTAATCAGTGAAGCCAGACAAATGGTCCACAACTACTTCAAATTTCACTGTACATTTTATTTGTACAATGGTTTTATTTTTTATCACACCCACTCAACCTTTAATTGGCACAGTGCTGCAACAAGTGCAGAGATGCAACGGTTCAATATTCAGTGCTCTACCATCTCCTGCAGTTGCTTCTCTTTGTCTCTTTGTATCTCTCCATCTGTCTTTCACTTGTGCCCTCTTAAAAGCAGTGGTCAGCATTAGTGGGCTGACCTCCACTTTTCTGCAGAAACAAGAAGATCGAGACAATGTAAAAAGGAAGTCTGTCCGGATATGACAGGAGTGTGGGCTTTTCACTGGTCACTTAAGCTAAAGAATAATCACATTACTTCGTGGAGACAACAAGATGTACCACTAGAAAGCACTGAATGGCAGAGGTAGTGACTCAAGTGAACTTCAAAAAGCCATTTTCTTTTTTGCTCTACAACATCTGCCAGCTATAACTGATAAGATTTCCCCATTTGCCGTACTGGCTGACGAGGAAAAATTAAATATCCTGTAGATTTGTTAGTTTTGTTATTATTTCTGACACTTGACGTAAAGCCCATACAATTGTAAATTGCATTTATTTTTTAAAGGAACAACACTTATATGTGTTTGAATAAGAATAAGAGTAGGAATTTTTTAATCTAAAATTCATATTGGCTTTATAGAATCTTTGAAATGGTTCAATCAGTGGTGCAGCTTTGAAATAAAAATTGTGTTCATGGTTGGGATGAGGCACACTCTGACAGGTTAGTGTGAATACCACATTTAACACTGCTATTTCTTGCTATGCTAATTAAAGATATTTGGATTTTTGGATTACGAGGAAATAGGAAAGATGAGAAGAGAGATTGTCAGAGAGTTACACAAAAAGAGACACCAATATTTAACACGATATTAATATGCCCTTTTCATTCCTCAGGGACAACACAGTTACTACACTCAGCAAATTCCAAACTCCACTTCCTCAGACGCTCCTCTTGGATTTTAAAAACACACTACAAAACTACCCTACCTGCTTGCCAGCACCACAAGGGGGAAACATTGTCCATCAACTCCACACACTTTATAGAAGCATTTCTTTCCCTCTTTTTTTTCCTTGCAATTTGTGTGACTGTATTTTTGTCTTCCACCCCACTCCTTCTCTTACTCTTAGTAACATACTCAATATGTTCCATCCCTGTCAATCTAAAACTTAAAACTCGCTTACATCAAAGACCTGCATCCATCAGACATCTCAAGGTCACGCATGGACTGAGGAGGAAGAACTGAGATAAATGTGTGTGAGCAGTTTCCTGTAAGTGTGTGTTGGAGAGAGACACAGAAACAGTGACAAAGGCAGAGACAGTGGTGGGGGGGGGCGGCTAATGGAGGAGTAGCACAGAGCTCAGCACCACCCTAAGAGCCTGTGTAAACCAGACTAAGTCGTGGTCTGAAATTAGCTGATTTTTCACTGTGAGCACTGCACATTATCTGGGTGGGGAATGGGAAGAGGAGTAGAGCAGAGGAGCATGGAGAGAGGAGGTGGGGGTCTGCGTTTAACTTAACAAGATTAATATGTTTGCCTCATCTCAGTTTTATTTCCTTCTCCTTGCAGAGCCCTTGTCAAATCTCTTTGGACAGGCTCTCACACATGACGCAGGAAGGAGACCTCAAGGACACCCCATAGTGTGTCAAGAAAAAGGAAGAGGCTCCATTTTGCGACTCTGTGATTAACATGGGTGTAAGTGTATGTCAAGGCATAGCGGACCTTCTCTGGCTGATTTTCACTGACTTTCTGCATTTGTCACTCAGCTTAGAAACTGTCATTTCTGAAATATAAATTAAGCCTTTACGGGAAATAGACAGTCAGCTGGATATTCAGTCACATCAGTTT
The DNA here is from genome assembly GCA_032362345.1 of Sandelia bainsii. Lineage (NCBI taxonomy): Eukaryota > Metazoa > Chordata > Actinopteri > Anabantiformes > Anabantidae > Sandelia > Sandelia bainsii. The sequence continues at coordinate 13,293,270 of JAUMHL010000018.1, forward strand.
GACATTTGTCTGTATGTGGGGATGTGTGTGTGTGTTTATGGCTACCTGCACAGATGTCTGGTGGTTAGCCAGATTGGTGAGCAATAATGAAATCAACTCTCATGGCCAAAAGAAAAATGAAACATGCACATTTAGACCATATATCCATAATAATTATGATGAGAATATCTGTGTATGCAGACAGAGTATTTCTCTGAGGAGATTAAAGAATAGGTATGATGAGATTAAGGAGAGGGATGAAGCGATTAAGACTGACTACTTTAAAATGATTATGAAAGGCTTAGAAGGGTAGGTCGCAAACGGCATATTAGAGAGACACAGAGAGAGGCAGGACACAGAGCAATCTATGAGTTTTTGATCCATGGAAACAACAAAGTAGAGCTAGCTGTGCTTGTTATAGTCTTATGTCAATAGCATTTTCAACAGCGTTGCTTGATATTACTGTGGAGAAAGGAAGAGCAGAATAGAGAAAACAAAAAGAATAAAAAGAAGGTGCATGCACTCCCACATGACCTAGGAGAAACAATGACAATCAAATGGCCTGCAGCAGGCTTTCCCCTCCCTCTATCTCCCTCCCTCTCTGTTTCTCTCTCTCCTTTTCTGTGTACTTTGATGTACAAAATAGCCCCAATCCATAAACAGCACCATTACTTTCACAGCCTACCTACAGTGCTCCCTCTCTCTCTCTCTCTTTCTCTCTCTCTCTCTCTCTCACACACACACACACACACACACACACACACTTTTAAGGTATATTTATCTAGAAGCTTTTTTTTTGTGGTAGTAGAAAATTGTGGGTCGTCTACAGCACCAATGTCTGCAATCACATACTACAGGGTGAAAAATAAGATACGACTGCCGGTGACATATAACATTATTTCACATCTCTTCCATTCATATCAGATAACTTCTCTTTATTGTTTTATCATTCTGTCAAGCCTTTCACACCTCAGTAGAAAGCAGCAGAGAGATGAATTTCTGACCAAGCCAAAATGGCCAAACAATGGCATCCTACTGTACATTTTTGTGTGAATGGAACTGGTTCCTCATAACACTGAGGAACCAGATTCAGATCACACACAGGGAGACAAAGCAGCTGGCTGTCACTGAACTATAAGAAGACTGTAGTTCTGGAGTGTCAAGCATGTAATTTACATGTTATGCTACGACTGGAAATATGTCATATGCTGATGTACACGACATAAGACGTACTACATACGTCTTTTTCATGTCTCTGTAACTTAGAATGTCGCCCAGCTGTTGCTGAACTCCATCACAGTATATCTGCATAAAGTTTCTTCAACTTCTTCCTGTTGTGTCATTGAGATCCTTTTGTCTGTGTCTTACACAGCAAGGTGTTTTGAGGGACTACACTGGGTTTTCTTTGACAATGAATGACAGCTGTCACTGTCCCAGGATTTGTCTGTGTAAGTGTGAACAAAGCATTGCAACAATGTCCAGTTTTCCAGTATCTTGTTAGATTTACTGTGTAATTTTCCCTGTCACAATATTCCAATAATGGATCTAAGGCATACAAAGCATCTCATTTTGACAGTGTGATATGCCCTCAGTTCCTGATGAATTAACATAACCAGTAGAAAATGTGCATACCACTTCACCTCTAAAAGATTTTATATTAGTAAATTCTGCAATACTGTCTCCAAACTACACATTCTTAATCTTTTTTGGACAGTTCAAGATGGATGAAACAATGTGTACCAATTTCACAATGACAACGTTCATAGTTTACAGGTATGTTAGAGTCAAGATAGGCTTTCAGAAGTGTAAAATGTGTCTCTTTGTAGAAGCTTTCTAGCAAAAATCTTTTCTTACAGTGTATAAAGTGGCATTAAATGACAAAGTCAGGACAGACAGTCAGGAAGGTAGACAGTCATTTGTCTTTTCATTAATGGCGACTGTTAGTGAATAGAACACTTTCTATGCAGTATCGCAATTATGATAAATTTTGTAAACTCACTTTGCAAAGATATTGGATTTAATAAGCATAAGACAGGAGCCATCTTTTATACCAGCAAGGTTATTATTTATATTTCATTAAATGCTCAAAACTTCTCAATTATGTTGAATTAATCAACTAGAGCAAAATGAAAAGAATTTCTAAATACAATATGAACAACACCATTTTTATTCTACCTGTGGTTGTGTAATAAAACACTTTGGTTGTATAATAACTGTAAATAAATGTATTTATAATATGATTTATCAGTTGATCTGGAAAATTATTTGTGGATTTTTACCCCATAATCACAGAATTTCTTTCATCTACATTTATGTGACCAGTTACTGTCCCCGTTATTCTTCATGTCACACATACAGAATGTATACAGGACACCGTTTTCATCCTCATGCTGAACACAAACTACAGACATGGGTAAAATATGAACAAAAAACCATAAGCAGATTTAATGAAATGTTCCTGGAAATGACAAACAAAATTGCCAGAATTTCTAGAGAATCTGAGGTAAAATTAGTCTGTGAACCTGTCGCACCCTAACACACACAAACATTAACATTCAAATATACAAATCAACAATTCAACACAACATTCTGCTTAAAAAACTCTACTGTTACGCAATTGTCCACATATAGGCATCTTGATTGTCACTGCCCTGTAACAGAACAACAGGGGTCACCTACAGGTTTCATTTAGCTGAATGGCTTTCATGTCACATATCTAAGGACATTGGTGCTGGCTTAGCAAAATGATATGGATGAATAATGGGATGCCGCCCACATCCGGACACTCTGGGAAGGTGAGGGGCTGCTGCCAAGCTCCAGTCCCCGTTGACCCCTCCTTCCTGTACTCTCAGCAAATTTGCAGATGACGATACATGGGCTACTCTTGCTTGCAGTGACATTTGTCAGCCATTTTTGCTCTTTGTAATTTTATTATGTGTCTGCATGCTATGAATATGACTAGAATACAAGACATTACCACCTGGAATCTCCACATTCATTTACACAGATTAACTGATGAGCAAAACAAAAAACCTGGAAAACTGAACGTGTCACCTCACAGTGCCCACATGCCAAGTCATGTTCTTGTTCTTTTTTTTCCTCTCCTTTTTTCTTTTTTGATGAGCAGATTCTGGATCTCACTCTGGGGCATGCAGATGCAAAAAGGGCTTCCTAGTACACTGCTGATTCAAGATTTTAGCTGAGCAAATCTTAGGCTGGGAGCTGAGAGCAATGAGCTGGCCATTTTGCAGTTTGCTCTCATCTGCCAATTTCTTCCTGGGGCTTTCAGAGTCAATCAAAGAGCTACCAGAATGCTCACACCAGTCTTTTAATTATTCATGGTAATTCTATGCCACTACACATTCTCTTTGCAGCCCCTGTCACCTCCCCCAAGTGAGGTGTGCTCTGATGTGTTTATGTGTACTGAATATATAAAGAAAAAAATTCCCTATCCATCACAAAATAGACTAGCTGCTCTACCCTGCACTACACTGGCAGCTTTTTCAGGGTCGTCTGGCTTCAACTACTGTGGGAAGCCGAGCTCATAAATGTTGGGTCGCATGAAACCCATTTTTTTGCCCTTTTAATCTTTTTACCGGACATGCTGCACACTTATATCCAGCTATCCCAAGCTTTAGCATGTGTAAAAAAAAAATTCAAATATCTAGCATTCCATTACAATCTCATACATCTCTTGTAGGGCAAGTAGCCTGACCTCTTGATACCATTTGTATTTATTGTGCCCATTCAAACAGTTCCAATTCCTGATAATAGTCCTACCTAGAAGGCCAGTCTGACGTAAAAAGGTCTGTCTATCATCATGTCTGCAAAAGGATTGGAATTTTTTGATAAGCTCTAGCCTTGCTGAAAGTCTATTCACTTCCTACTATGAGCTAATTAGCCAGCGAGGGGGCAGCTCAGCCATTCTTGGCTGTCCATCAACCTGGCAACAACCGCTGACATCACAAGGTAGATGTCAAGTTCAGCCTTTTGTGTCTGAGACAAGCGTTTTACCAGGAAGTGTGAGCAGGAGGTTTTAAGTGGGTAAAAGGCAGCAGTTTGATGTTATCAAAATCTCTTTGTGGAAATAACTTAAATTGCAGTAAAATTTCACTCCCCCCACCGCAAAAGCTTAACATGTGATAACTACAAAAGGAAAGAGGAAAATGGGTACTGATACTGATTGAAAGATGCAGGTTGAGTATGCAGTACAGTGTCTGCTCTTGATGTACCTTCACAACACTTATTTCATGAGTCTCAAAGAAGTTGCTGTTGCTATTTAGGCCTTTAAGGGAAAGGTGATTTCTCTAGTGCAGAAGAATTGTTATATTTTGTTGGTGGTGGTTTGAGAAAAATGGCACACCTCCTCTCTTCGACTTGTCTTCACAAGCCTTGTCAAAGATTTTTTTTAAATGGGGAAATGTTTCATGTCTCCTGTCTTTTCTTGCCAAAAGCAAAAAAGGAGGGCAAAAGAAAGCAGGGAAAGATACAGTGACATACCAGGGGAGGATGTGGCAAGGATGAAAGCATGTCATTTTGTAAGGGATGATCATGAAACTGTCCCCCACCTCCCCCCCCTTTTTTTTTTAAAAACAGACTTTGTCAGAATATGAAGGATATATTGTTTCTGCTTTGCCCTACCACTGAAAACACGAATGGGAATTTGAAATGGGGTGTTTACAAGCTAGTCAAATGTATCCTTTTGATATAAGTGACAAGAAGCAGAAGAATGAGACCTAAAGGTCTGCAATGAGCTCCAACTGACTGTTAACCAACTGTTGTATCTCGAAACGTAACCTTTAATTTATCCTTTCAGAAATCCAGACCACTTAAGCTGCATCAGCTAACAGCTAGTATATGGTGGCACACACAAAAAAGTAATGCTACTGTTGCCAATATCCTGGTTTTCTGCATAAATTGGTCATTAAATGTGATCTGATCTTATCTTGTAATATTTTGAAGGGTGAGAACCAGAGAGGCTTAAGTGAAATTTTGGGCGATATATTTTAAATAAACTTGCAGCACAACGGCAAACACAATTGGAAAACAATACTAATGTACATCTGTTATTTTTTCTTTCCATTATTCTATATTGTTTTTCAGTTGGTAAATATAAAATACTAAATGTTTTTAATTACTGTAGATGTTACCAATGCAATTTAATTATATTTCTTGACATAGTACCAATTTGCAACAAAAATCACAAGGCCAGTAACTGCACATTATAAATATACAGCTCCAAAGCCAGGTTCACCTGCACAAAGGTACAGAGAGAGGGAAACATGGACATGAACATGAAGCACAAGTGTGGGGGAACAAAGACACAAAGTGATAAATAGCAATGGCATATAAATGCCTGAAGAGAGGAGTGAATCATAGGAGGTCCCTCAGCAATCTAAAACCCTTTTTATGCAGAAGCCCCACCGTATAGGTGAGAAGGTGGCCCCTTGTGTAAGACACCTTTGCCTATATACAATGAACTTAAAAAAACATTTTTTATAGGTATCTGCACCCTGGTACTAGCGGCGTGATGTTTAGCATGATGTCCAATATGACATGACACAAACATCGGATATATGCTTTCTAAACAGTACTGGTGGATTTTGTTCATTTAAGATGATTTGGATTCAAACCCTGCTGATGCACATTGAGTACAACATGATCATAAAGAAGTATGGTCACAAATTTGATTTCCTGCAGCAACATGTAGGTGATGGGAAGCTGAAGGAGAAACGGCGACTCTAGGACTCGACTTTAGACTTGGAGTAAGACTAGGGTCTGGCTAAGCATAATAATACACGACTGGTTGGGCTATGTCACCAAAATAACTGACCACCTTCTTCTGCTGCCTTCTCCAACCACTTGCACATGGCAGTGGTCCTACTGTAAACAAACATGAAAACATCATCCTAACTGTAATAATTTGGGGTTGCTTTGCACTGTTTCACAAATTAAACATGAAACAAAGATCCTTTTCGCTTATGTTCTCTAAAGATTGGCAACAGCCATTAAAAAAACATATAAATTTTAATAGAATACAATTTCTTGTTCTTTCCTTTCTTTGTTTAATTTACTGTTTAGAATGAACCAAGCAGCAGTAAAAGGATGCATTATATCCATTATCTGTCCCTTAAAAACACATGAATGGTTGTTTGTAAACATCCCATCTACTAAGTAATCCTGGTCAGTTGACAGGGAAGGAATTCCAGTTCAAAGTCATCTCAATAATGGCAGAAGACACATTTGGCCTCAAGCATAATGTTTATCACGAGCAACATCAAGAGACCTGTATACTATAATACCATTCTGCATTCAAAGCATGTTTCCTCCATCCCCACTGCTGTGATGATAAATGGCTTACATTGGAGCTGTTCACCTGTGAGAACCCTGGCCTTACCCTTGTGAGTGTCCTGTAAAGCATTATGTTTAATTATAAACAACAGTGCACTGATGCCACAAAACACATAAACAGATCATGTGTAAAATTATTTTACTCATTCACTATCAGCATGAGTGATAAAGCAGTATAAAGACATGGATTCTATGTGTAGATTATACATGCAAGTGATGTGTGTGTTTGTGTGTGTGTTTAGATGTGGCTGTTTGGGGTGGGATTTTACTAGACTGGCTTCCAGTAAGCACATGGGACTAAAGCCATCAGGAGAGCTTGTGAGAAATGTGGGAAGATGGTGGGCATGACCACAGCTTAGTGGGTGAGTCTGCAGGAGGAGATCAGTGATGCATAACACAACATAGAAGCATGTAGCTGCATCTCATAGACTGACTGGGCAGCCAAGACCATCACTCTGGCTCTTCTTCATTTCTTCAAGTCTCTCCATTTTGTCTTCCCTCTGTCCCTCTAACATATTTTGTCTTCATTCTTTCCTCTCAGACTACCAATTTATGAAGTGGTTAACAACCATGAGAACAGAATTTGTTGCTGTTCTACCTAAAATATGATGTAAACTACTCACAATGGCCATGCATGTATGCTGTATTAACTTCCAAATGGGCATGATACAGACAGATGTTTCTACTGAAGTGTCAGTTCCAAAAATGCTCAATTTGTCTTGCATTTAGTGAAAACCATGTAGGTGTAGGAGTAGAGAATAAACACTGAGAAGCATCAAGTAATTCCTGAATGGATATTTTATATTGAAAATAACAACAAAGTGCTTGCTGTGTTTGGGGGTCATACTGAGCCTTCAGAGAATAACAACAGAGGGAGCACAGGCAGCAAGGGAAATAAAGTGAATTCTGTGATGTCTGTAGGATCCCTGATTTCCGCTGCTCAGTGAAAAAAATACCGCTGGGCTGCCAAGTATTGGCTTCACAATTTTGACTCACTGTGATGTAGCTGTCATCCTTTCAAAGGAAGTGGATAGCAAGGGGGAATGGGTGCATGTACCATGTCTTTCACTGAGCTTTTCTGAAGTCCAGAAGAAGATGCAGGACTTTTATTTCAATCTGCATGGAAAGAATGCTGAGCTGGGTTTTAATTCAACATGTCATTCCTGAGGCTTTTCCTCTGAGTAGTTTGACCAGTGATGGTAGATATTCAGTTGCAGACAGCACGTGTAGCTTTATGCTTCCTTATGCCAACAGAAGTCACTCCCTCCAGTAGATTTCTGTCTGAATTGTGTTACCAATTTCTGTGAAGTGATGTGCAATAAAAAAAAAAAAAAAAGAATAGAGCTGGCTTTATCTTGAACACAAAAAAACCTTGAGATGCTTTCACACTTTGAGGTTTGGTACATAAAGTGTAGAAAAATCTGGTCAATGCCATTTTAACCAAACCTTTTGAAACAGGTCTATTTTCAACGTTACAGATGCACTCATCATTGTCAAAGACTCTTCAAGAACCGAGAACGAACAGCGATTGCACCATCAGTAACTGAGCGTGTGCTGACAACCTGTCCGCCTGAAAGGTTTTTTATTGCCACAGTTTGCCTCCAGGCAGAACATCACCCATATTCAGCACACACTGCACAGGCTGAGTGTAGGGTACTTTTGGGTCTCCAGAATGAAACATTATCTATTTAGTATTGAAAACATGCATCACGCAGAAAATACACTACAAAGAAGTACAATACTTCCCAAAGCTCCAGTCTCTCCACTTTGACTGTCTATGTTGCACATTCATGTGCCTTTGGCAGATAAATCACAGTGCTTTGCTCTGAAATGCTTTCATTTAACTTGTGTTGAGTATATGTAAGTGTATAAATTAACCCAGAGAGCTTCTGCTCATTTTTTAGGTTTTACAGAAATTATTATATATATCTTTTTTTTTCTATTATTGTCAGTTGTAATATATGTTAGTTCTGCTCATCTTTAATTTTAGCTTTATTCAATAACTGTGGTGCCTTCTTATGGAAGGTTTTGTTGTACTTCTGCAATTAAAGAAATCCTTGGAGTATATGTTTTTGTGGACTTTTATTAATCCCAGTAAATTAGAAAATGGAGTAATGAACTAGTTTAATGGCTTGACCAGGTTTTCTTTGTGGCTGACATGATTGGAGCCAGAGCCCACCTCTTATCAAGGGTTTAAGGCTTGTGGAGATGTAGTGTTATCCACTGTTAAACACTGACAGTGCACTTAATTTCTACATTCGGTCAGTAGCTTGTGTTAACTGTAATGATTTAATGTAATGAAAATCTGGTCTAACACACTGTAAATGCACATTTACTGTTTTTTATCCCATCTGCATATTGAAAAGATCAGATATGAAAGCTAAGTCTACAATACTGGACACATGTAAGAAATCTTTAACAACATTGTCTGTCTGCCTCCATGTTTAAAAGGCTTGGCAATATGATTTACACAAACAGAATAGAGAAAGGAAATTATCGAACTTACTGCAATCTTTCCTCTTCTTCCCCTCCTTTTACAACACTAATGTCTGTCTTGGGTGTTAAATGCAATAACAGGTTTTGAACTCAGACACCATAAAATGTACACCAGAAGGTTATGTAGAAGCCATTACAATAGAATGTACTTGTTTTAATACTTGTGAAGCCTTCTCATATTTAATACACTTGAAAACTTGATTTATAAAAATCAATATGATGTTTTTAAATGTACTGTCATCACACACACACACAATCTTGACACTTTTCTGTCTTTTCAAGCCAGTATACTGTTTCTACATTCTCTTCTGTATAGATCAGAAATAGTGATCTCCTCTATATGAACGAAAGCCTTTGAACTGTTCTCCATACAACTGAATTTTTCACTCCCTTTCTTTCTCAAGTCCTGGGTTATTTATTTCTTTATTTCGGCAGCAGTGAGCAGGATTAGTCAAGAGCAGCAGCCCCACTATCAGCCCAAGATGTGCTCTTCCATCCTGCTGCTCTGCTCTGATAAAGGGACTGCTCAATGAGTGACTCAGGTGCACATAGAGCCTTGTAGAAAACAACATTTCTCTCACTGAAGCACAGTCCTGCATATCAATGACTGCCACACAATCACACTGGAAGAACCTCACTCATGGCACATGCAACATTTTACATATCATACATGACAGCATTTTTGTGTAAACCTGGACGATACAAGATGTTTTCTACAAACTGATAGCTATACAATTGTAAACCTTCCAGCATTATATTAAACAGTTGTTCTTAAATTATACATACTTCTCAAGTTTTCATGCCCTTTTTTGCAAATAGCGCTACTGAACAGAACAGGTTACATTGCTGTGTTTATGTGTAGCACTGCCGCGCAGTTCTTGAAATAATTCTCATCTTTGACCCATAAAACAAGCCCCCATCCACTTCAGCTGTTCCAGAGAAGCTGACATGGAGCTTTGCTAGCTTTATTGCTGTGTGTTACAGTATGTGGCCATACAAACACCAGCATTTCAGCTGACTGAATACAAGGTGACAGAACAGACTGCTGACCTGAATTTAGCTCCTGATGAATACATATTGTGATGTGGAAGAAAAAAAAAAACTCCACTTCTTGTACAACTTTATTTCAGGTCTATATCAGTCAATTTAGATTACTGCAGTTTCCCAATCTGCTCCTTTAAATGGATATTTGTATTCTTTCTGACCAGTCACCTTTGTAAGCACAATGTACCTCTATAGGACTGAAGAGGTTACAGGCATCATCAAGTTTATTTGTAACATCTTTAGACAACTTTAATAACATTTAAAAGATCATCCTTAGATTGCTGATACCTATTCATGGTTCATGACTTTGTTTTATTTTTGATTTCTCTGTCTCTGTTTTCTCCTGCCTTGTCCTGTCCTTTCCTGCATACACCCAGATACACATACTTACCTGGCCACACCCCTGTTCAGCCATGGTCCTGGTCCTGACTCACACACTCACCCAAATTATCCCCAGCTGCCACCACTTTGGCAGTTAAGAGCCAAATATATTCCTCTTCAAATCAGTCACCCCTTTGTCAGATCCTCTGCTATTCTAACTGTTGTGCTCCAAAACTGGTTTCTGCAGTTGTTCCTCTTTATTCTCCATATTCTCTGCCAGCTACCAATTCTTGCTATTCATTAGACATGCCCACACCTTGCTGACTTTAAGTTTGGTTCTGATCTGTGTCTTGCATTTTGGTTTGTTCTTGTTTCTTGATCTAGTTTACTGCCTCTGCCTTTGCCATGTCCATTTAGTTAGCAGCTCATGTTTACCCCATGACTTATACAGGGTTATTCAAAATGAATGAACTGATTTCATTAAGCTATATTTTATTAAGGAAAATTACTTCCAAATGGGAGCACCAGCTTACAAGAAAAGCAAATCAAATGATGCATGAATCTTTTACAGATAATAGGTGAAAGATGACTCACAGCATGCTATATGATAAACAACTTACCTTACTTATACCATCCCTTCAACAGGCCTTTAGTTCTGTGGCTTTATAAATTTGCTTAAGATGCACCAAGGACCTCTCTCTGCATTCTCACTCTCCCTCTCTTTCTTTATTTTTCTGTTTCTTTCAAACTGCTTAAGTCAAAGTGGTTGCAATGCCCAGAAAATAATCTAAACAAAAAATACTTTACCGACATGCAACACCAAATTTTTCAGTGGTATAAAGGCTTTTAAACAACTGTCAACGTTTTATGTGAGGCCTGGATGTGTCTCTTAGTCACTGCCCTAAAATGTCATATGTCTGACGTATAACATTTTTATAAAGTGAAAAAAGGAAAAGGGGAAGACATGTCCAACTGAGAGCATTCAAAACTAAACAAACAAGAAAAATGTGAAATGACAGAGGGATGGTAAACACTGTGTTTTCCCTAAGGATGCCTGCCATACTTTGAAATGCACTTAAAGAGAACGTAAGGCAATTCAATACAATCTAACAGAACTCTAATTGCATTACAGCGTTGTTTTCTTTCTTTTTTTTTTCTCCTGGAAAAAAAAAAGATAAAAGAGAGGATATATAGAGTTGAAAATGACAAAAGCACTAATGGATTATTGATACATTCAGAATCCTTCTTTTGATGTTAATATTTTCATAGAAAGCACAAAGATGACATATTTTCGATTATTTAAATCCCAGTTTGCGATATGACAATTTATTTTGTTATTTTTAAATGTATTTTATTAGAATATAACATTATAAAGCTAGGGGATTTTGGCTGCCATTCAATTTAAATAGCAGATATCTTAATGTTATCAAAACAAACTGGTACCTTTGCTATTACTCAAAGCCACTGAAACCTCTATGTCTGAAGAAACATTGTACTGGTTGGACACACCTTCTTCTTCAGTGGTTTTTCTTTACTTTTATTATTTTCCACTTTGTACAATAATACTGAAGATATCAAAATTATGAAAGAAAACATATTGAATGTTAGCATCCCTTTCTCCTAGACTTTGATGATACTACTTTTTTTTAATTATGTGGTAACAGGAAATGTAATTTCTGCCCAGACTGTGTTTATGTTATTATTGTGAGGAGCTCATGGTGGATGTCCAATGTACAAAGTGAAGGACTATGGCATTGGAGACTGGCGTTCACATTCTGAGTCATGTGTGTAATTATGTGCAGGCAACAAAAAGACTTTTGTTAAAGTTAGGGCAAGACTAACCAAAACTAACTGAATTTTAGTTAATGACATTCATCCTCATTATTTAAATTTTACGAAGTTCCAATTTCTATTAGATGTTTTTTATTGAATTTGGTTTAACATTGACACTACTTGGATATCCTGGATATGTAACCTTTTTCAACTTTCAATACCGATTATCAAGAGACCCTGTTGATATACCTGAGCAATCAGTGGGCATGCCTGGCATTTATTAACTCTTGTTTCCTCGTGACCACTGTCTACTCCTGATGACGATGATGATGATGGTTTTAAAGTAAAACAGAAAGCTTGACCTATAAAGTGATGATAAAATGATAGTCAAAATGTGAAATGTAACTTATACCCCATATCCAACCACTGTCCCTGTGAGAAAATGTTTTGTAAAATGTCAAAAGTGACAGTGATTTTGATGTGGTGGGTTTTTATCCAATTAAATTCATTAATGGCTTCACTACAATAAAAAATGCTTCAACACTTGATGTACAACAACGCGCCTGTATGTGACAAGGAATCAGCAGACAGGGTATATCATAGTGGGAACCAATCATTACTTATCGAGAGAGACTCAAAGTAATTAATGACTTGTGCAAACTGTTGCAAATGGAAAACATTAATGAATAATTTTCGATACATAATCAAGTAATTAGGAAATGAACTCAAGAGTAAATCCAGGAGCCACGATAATGAATACTGGTGATTATCAATTTGAAGCCATCTCCCTTGTGCCCCCAAGGGACCTGTGCTAGTTTTAGAGGGAGAGAATAGGGGGAGGAAGGATTTCTGTTCTGACACCATGATAATGTGCCACTGCCACTCAAGGATCCAGAGTGACACGCTGTGGAGAGACAGAACTTCTTCTATATTTCAGTTTCCTGTCTGAAGCACTGTCATGTCTGCTCCAGTTCAGTCCATTATTTTAAGTGGAATCATCTTTATGTCTACATATCTGTAACGTTGTATGCTGTATGCCAGGCTTTTTCCACTTCTAATGACAAACATGTTGAAAACTGTGCTAATTATTTATACCGGGTCCTCATTCTGTCAGAGATTCAAGGATGGTTTTAAGTGTCTCATGAAGATGTCTGATTTCTTATGACATGCCAGGAATGGGTTGAGACATGCCTGTCCAAAACACCCATTTGTTTCCCTGAATAGCCTCTTTTCTAATGTGTTAGTGACTTAATAGGTCCTTTCTGACTTCAAAGGCAGTCTGTATCACTAATCCATGTGTGACCTTTTATTTTGAACAGGTGCCATAATTCAAATGTTCGCTTCATCTTCAGCAGAGTACAGACTAGATGTCAGACTCAAACCTTAATAATGCTGAAAATGTGTGCCCCCCATGAAAACGTTTGGTAGGAGTACACTTCCTATGAGTACCGTTTGCCCCTAATAGCAGTTTTTTCTATCAAAATATCTAGAGGATAAAAAAAGACAAATGGTCCCAAACCAGGTTGCACAGGAAAGGTATGTAACAGTAGTTCATTCACAAGAGTAGATGCACCCCAGTCATCTACGTCAGTATGTCAATTAATAGGCTCATCTCATGGTAAGTTTCCTTAGAAAAACTGACCTAATTTCCTAATGGCATTTCTAAATATTTGACCAAGGAAATGAAGACAAACGGATACCATTGTTACCATACTGGAAACAGCATTTTACAATATGTAATCACTTTCATACTGTATTTGTTTTTGCTTCATTAAAAATAATGCAGATCACACCCTAATATTTCAGCAATACCACCCATTATATCATTTCATTGTTCTCTTGAGTTCTCTAATGAGTTTCTTCAGCTGTCAACTAATATCAAATACAAAGACGAACATAAAAATGGTTCATTTTGACAACACATAGTGGAACTGGCATCTTGTCTTGAAGTAGTTACTAATGTTTTCATTCATAACCAATCATCTAATCATAAGTGAGATGACACACATTTCTTAAAATTTAATATGGGTCATTTATGCTGCTGGGGACGTGGATAAACAAGACCTTAAGGAAAAAAAATCATTACTTACGGTGGCAACAGATATTAGTAGATGATCATAGATGGTAGAATAAAAAATAAGCACAAGCAAACCTTTTCCCCAAGAGGGTCATACATTAAGAGACCAAGCAAGCAAAAATTCCCCCATTAAAAGTTGTTTCCTTAACCTTAAACTTGAAATCAGCCAATTTATGTCAGCTTCTTAAGTAAAGTAAAGTAAGTTTAAAATTATTGTAATTGTATGAGCAGTAAACCCTCTCTGAAGATGAACAAAAATGGCCACAGATTGGCCATGGTCCTCAAAGTACTTCTGGCATGTTGTTCAAAGCCCTTCTCTGAAACCCACAGCGGGACAAAAGAAATAAGTCTAACAATGAGCTGAGCAATACTGCCCGCTGTGAAATGTGTTACAGGGCCTATTCTACTATGAGAATGACATATAGTAGGTAAGTAATTATTGTTCATGTTGGTCTTGGTCATATTGTTACTCTCGCCCACTAACACCTTGGAGAAATAACATGTTGGTGGACAGAAACAGAGTGTTAATACGCACTGCTTGTACATTCTCTGGCCTTTGGTCAGCAACAACTGGACAAAGAGACAGAGATAAAGAGACAGTGTTTTGCACTTTTTCTGGAACATCAAATAAAATGACATACAGCAGCTTGTTATAAAGAACTGATATGAAATAATGTGAAAAAACATGTAAATTCCACGTTTATAGCTGTAGTACATTATTGGTTTATAACTTGTGGTTATTTTGGTTCCCTGTAACTTGACTGCTCTCACTACTAAAGATTATAGACACAAATCACAATTATCTGTCTATAATCAGTGAGCTGACTTCAAAGTGATTGAACTTGCTTATATATCAATAATCATAATGATGTTTGTGCCATCGTACAGTATGTCTGGCTATATATATTCTGGAATCAATTCCCTCTTTTCATTGTTTTTGTTTTCCTCTGTTTTACATCTCTATGGATTTTCTATTTAATTTGGGTCAGTAATGTGTAGGAAGACAGGGTATTGATTTCTGTCTAAGGGGGCTTAGGGGAACCAGGATTAGCTTGTCTTCTTGAGGCTTCACAGCAGGTTGTGACGACACACAGAATATACCCTTAAATCTCAGTGCAAATCTGCTGCCAAAACAGGCTAACTTCAAAATCACCTAGTGCCTCCCACTTTAGCTCAGATGGGCAGTCACGTACACACTTCTCTAGAGAGAAAAGATGGCCGTGGAAAATATCATACTTTTGCTTAACAATGAGATATTCAGGTCTGACTGAGCATGGAAGCCGTAGGAGGATCTTATCTAGTAATGTTGGGATGCTGCATCCCAGACATACATAGGTCAGGATGCTGACAAACTGAAGTTGTTTGTTGTTTCAAAAGTGGTGCTAATTGTCCACTGCCACACATCTCGAAAATGGCCTTCGCGGTCAACCTAGCTCTTCAATCCCTAACTCAGGAACACATATTCACTTCCATGAGAGAGGAACAAGTGGGACAGAAAACAAGTGTAAGCCAAATGTAACAGAAAGATGAGAACTTTAGCATATTATGCAAAGCAGCTGAACTTTTAACGAGTGCTTCAAGTGGAGATGCAAAATAGTGTTTTAGCAGTCTGTGATCAGGGGTAAGTGAATTTACTTGAGCAATCGGTTTGAAAATAGCAAACCACAAAATGATGTAAACACACTGGTTCAGTTCAGAACAACTAACAGGAGCTGGAATCTGAACTTAATGTTTGCCCATTTTGTGATAATTCAAAAATCACAGTAATTTTGGTTTCATACAAATTCATGAGATTGAAATGACAATGGCAATTTGACAAAAATGCATTCGGGCCATTTGGGGAGTGTATTTTAACATTATTAGACTAATAGATGCTGATCATTTTATTTATTGGTGAGGTGATCCAGTAATGCTTTTAGTATTCACACTTTAAAATGGCATTAGCAGTTACATTACAGTTTAGTTCCTGAGCCAAAGCACAAGTGTGCAGTTATAGTAATTCTAATTGCACATCAACATGCAGGAAAGTATCAGCATCTGTACAAAAAATAAGGACAAGGAAGGAAAGTGGAAGAAAATCTCATGGGAAATAGTAGATGGAGAAAGTGTATTATCATATGTGGTTTGCTAGTGTTAGAAAAATAGAAGCATATTTGATGATATTCTTGCTTGGCTGATTGGGTCAACTATCCCTGCATGACTCAAAGGATTGATCAGGGCAACAGTTTATGAAAGGAAGGCAGTAGGGGCAGGAGGTCATTAAGTCGGCTGATGGAAGAATAAAATGAAAACAAACTGTAAAACAGCTGGTGTACAGAGCTATGCTGCATAATCCGGAAGCTGTACAGATATAACAGAACATACTGGGAAAATCTCTTTGAAAACGTAGGAGTTTTCATTTATTAGATGCTATATCTAAGCAAGGGATAATTGAAATTGCACACTGCATGGGAAATCCTGGTTCCAATTCCATTGATGAAACCACTACTATCCAAACACTCACACACCAACACCCACACATTACACGCATATAAAAAAGACCCACAAAGGTAACAGAAAAGCAAAGACAGACTATGTATCAAAATTATGAGTATACAGTCTCTCAGGTCTATTTTCCTGTTTTTTTGTCCACATGACTCACATACACTGTCCCTATACATCACTGTTTGGCTACAAGTTAACATAATCACTTCAGCATAATCAATAAACCATGGCATCTTCTGTAGATATATTTTTCTTCTGGAAGACTTACTGTCAGGATTTGTTTTTCTGAAGATATTGTGAAGCAAATAGTCCACAGTCCAGTGATAAACACTACTGACACATCCCTCTATAAGCTTGGCAATGTAAAATTATTTCTTTGTGAGCACCCCATGAATTACAGCCAAGAAGCAAGCCAACCCACAGTAACCAGAAAAAGTCAGTATAACTGTGGTTCCTTTTGCCCAGCATTTCACTCTGGTGGCATCCTTATTCTGAGGTTTTAACAATATGTTGTTTTCAATTATCATTTACTGTCTTATATTTTGTTTTATTTGAAGAGTAATTTACTGCAAATAGCCAAAAATAATCTTCTTAACCCTCAAGGTATCACAGCTGGGCTCTTTGCCATGCTCTAAGACGAATATTGTGCAACATGTCCAGTGACATGTGCCATTAATTTTCCAGGCAAGGCCAAACTCTGTCTGTTTTGTTTGTATATGTCCTAAATCAGCAACAATACAAATTACACCACTTCACAACAATAGTTTTTGAAAGTCACCTTCTGCAATCATTTATCATACAGCTGTTTTTAACTTCCTGCTCTTTCCATATCGCTCACTGTTTGTTTCTCTTACCCAACGATTTGTTCTATTGATCCATACTGTGGCACCCCTCTCTTGAAGTCAGCACTAAGCACAAAACCATCAGCCTCTCAGGTTTCTCTCATGTTTACAAACAAATTTCTGCTGCTATTGGACACACACACACACACACACACACGAAGACACACAAATGTCCATCTCTGAGTTACGCTCACAAAGGGGTTTAACTTATATTGGTCCCTTTGCTTTTTCTACTCGAGGGAATAAGGTCAAGCATCACCAAATCTAACCTCAACATCAGTCTCAGATCAAGGGTCACGACTTCATCCTTCACATCTTTCTTTACCTCTGATATTACCATGTCATAACACATCAGGATTAATGCCTTGCCATACCTCTGGACCTTCTTATCTCAAACCAGACTGGCCCTCTTTCATTTATAGGATCCCCATTCCCTTTTCTGATCTTTACTCTGTGTGTGGAGTGCCTTGTATTCCTCGAATCACTGTGCTTGGTGGGCAGCTCAATCTCAATATCATGTTATCGGACACAAGGGCCAAGGATATAAATACCATGCACCATAACTCTCCCCTGTTCAATAACCATTATATGCTCTACTTTATACATTAGAAGCACCTGATGGGGCAGTAAATTCACAGCTGCAGCTCAACCATCTTGGAGTGCATTCAGAGGAAAAATGGATGCTGAAGCCAAGAAAAGAGTAAAAAGGAAAGTGGAATCAAACTAGAAAAAATGTAACGTAAAAGTAATGTAAAAAGCATGACCGAGGAAAGCATGAGATGCAGAAGGTGAGCTAGTGATTAGCAGCTGCATACAAGAAATAGAGGGAAACGAGTTGAGCTGAGGAATAAAACCTAAGGAAACTGCTACAATGAACAAATTTCATTGGCTTGGCTTAGTCACTTCTTACAATTATCTATTGTATTTCTGTAACAAGCTTTGTATATCCACTAAAACATGCATTCCACTCTTAAAGTAATTTTTAGCCCTGCCTAGCCCTACAGTATACGATCTATTTACTCACAAAAAAAGGTTCATGTTCCTCATGCTGAGACTATTTCAACACCACCATCAGCATCTGTTCTCTTTCCAAGGACAGCAATCAATAGAAACATATTTCCATCCAACTGCACAGAAAAGTAAAGCCTACACTGAACAGAGCATTGAAATGGCAATAAATGTCCATCCTCAAACCACACTGCATACAAATAAACACACATACACACCATTGTTTACCACACAGGCATGACTGCATGCAGCATAGAGTTTATGCTTCAGTGCACTTTTTCATTTGGAAAGCTAGGGTGGTTACCCACCGAGCGAGAGCTGATTAAGAAAACAGTCCCATTTAATTCCTTTCTCCTCAACGGCCAGCAAGAGAAATGTAATTAAAGCCACTAAATCTCCCATGGGCCTTGCTACCTGCTACACAACCAACATGACACGTTGTGTAATTTGCCCGACCTACAAAGGTGATGGCAGCTACTTGCCATGGTTACAGAGTAATGGTAGGCCTTTGAATGAGACAGCCAGAAAGAGAGAGAAAGTGATGAAGGAAAAAAGTGGAAGAGAGACCTGTGATAGCTGACCTCTATTGGAAGTCCAAGGACACTGGACACCCTTTACACAGGTAGAGGCATAATAAACACAGTCCAGCCATAAACATAAAAGTGCACATACACACACACACACACACACACACACACACAGGCAGAAGACATATTGCATGGCCAAACCTTCCTACTTTATAGCTAGGTGGCCACTCTACTGTATATCATTTGTAAGGTAAAACCACATATTAATTTTTAGTGAATATACAGTTTCAATTCAAACTATTCTAAGGGAAACTACAAAAAAAATGCTGTCATAAAATATGATAAGCCTGGCATTATCAGCACTCTGTTCCCCATCCCTGTTAATACAATTACCAGTGTCACTGAAATAATGTCAACTAAGAGTCAGATGAAGATGACCAGCTTGAGAGTGGTTTCATAATAGTTTTCATTATAGCTAACAACAGACAAAAGTTCTATGATGTTCTCCCTTGACTTTTTTATATTATAATTAAATTAGAAGAATATTGTATGGAACTGTGTTTGTCAGCATTTTCTTACCCCATCCATTTATGTGTCTCAAAGGGCATATTAATTGTCCTATTGACTTTCTGGAGACTATGTGAGTTTATGTACAATCATGCAGCTTTTGACCATGTGAGTAGCTAAATGTCTTCAATTCAGTCTTTTGTCAAGTGAATTCCTGCAATAATTTCTAGATAAGCAATTACTTTTAAAAAGAAGAAACATAATGTGATTAAGAAATATTCACATTTACAAGCAGTGATGACTTAACCAGGCAAATTTAGTGCCAGTAGTACAAGCAATGCAATGTTTATTTAATTCTGCCAAAACTGTGGAGGTCATTGTGGTATGTTGGGATCGTAAATGAGCATGTCTTTGTCTCCAGCTCTGGTGTACTAGTTTCATGACCCATCTCAGTAGTCAGTACTTTAATACCATTTAACCACAACGATCTTGTTCACAATCTTTCCCAAATTATAAGTGGTTTCAGCAACCCAACTAACTTGTAGTTGCAAGGTATCCTAATTATTGTAAGACAATTCACATTTCAGAGCCCTATTTTTAATTTCTAATGTGAAACAGTCGTCTGATTTGAATATAATCCACTGGAGGTAGCTCTTTAACTAATAATCAACTAACCAATTGAGAAACAGTGCTGTCCTGCATTTACAAAAGTGCTCTCTTGAGCACTGTTATAAATTAAAATGAATTAAAAAATAGTAATTTCTTACCTATTTGCAGAAAATAAGTTGTTTTGTAAGTCATTTTGTTTTCTATTTTTAATTGTTAATGATATAAGGATTTTAATAATTTATCTCCTTCAGACATATAAACACACAAATGCTTTTAATGGTGGTGTTGTTTTACTGAGTCAAACAACAGGAGGCATCATGTAAAATTCAAAAACAAAAGAAAAGCAACACAGAATAAAGCCTCAAATAATGTCATAACGATGTCAACCAAAAACAGAAGATACATTCTGGCAGCTGGTAACATGACCGCTTGCCCAAAACCCAATTTATTCTACAAACTTTTGGCACAGCTTGGCTCAGAGGAGTCTAAATTCTCAGAAAACTGGCATACAGTACTTTCTAGCAAGTCAAAGAAGGCATACTTTTTTCCTTTAAGGAACTGTCCATGTTTTTTTTATAAATTCAAAATGTACGAGACCTCATGGGTCTGTTGAATGCTCATGCAGTTTAAATCTACAGCACATTTCTGAGGGGCAACAGCAAACTTTTGCCAGGCCAAGGCTGCTCACATTGTGAAATTCAGAAAACAAATGTATTACAGGGACCTCTCTGCTTTCAATGCAACCACTTTCTAAAAAATAAAAAAAAACACCAACACACATCCCGTCTGTCATGTGTTGTTTTGTCTAGACTGGCTATTGCAAAAGTATTCTTTTTTATGCAGCTTCTTTGAAAAAAACAATGTGATTAAGCTGACTTTCCCATCCACACAGCTCAGTTGAGGCAATGCAAACTGAACTGTGACCTTTGCCCTATGACTTACAATTACAATGTTTGTTGATGACAGTAGCCTATTTAGCTCTATAAAAAATAAATACAAAACAGTTACAAAGACAATGCATTTGTGCACCCTCAGCCATTTACAAAAGTAGGACCCATGTCTGCTATGTGACAATCTCTTGTTGCACAATGGCAAATTTGTGAAGGCAGAATGAAATATCTGTGGCAAGTACTGCTTTGTTTGCTGGTTTCATTAATTCTTCAGGAGAGTATATCTCAAAAGTGCCAACAAATACAGTGCAGAAACATGTGCTCTGGCACCAATCCACACTTCTAATTGGGAACCCTGGGCTTCAGGAGTGCAGGATGCACCTTCGCTCTGAAAGTCTCTTCCATTATTCATAAAAATGTAAGAATTATAGAACAAGAACCAGCAGTCCTTCTGACTAAGCTGGTAGAGAAGCATGAGGGCTGCACACAGATAAAATGCTTAATAATCTATTTTATTTCAATGGCACAATCTTAAAAATTTTATAACCCCACCTAAATACTAAAACAACATACTTTACAAACAAATGTAATAAAAACAATACACACACACACAGAGTTGAGAGTTACTTATGGATCTTCACCTAAACGCAGAGTGACTAACTTCCTCAGCTACAGTATGGAAGACAATAATTTTGATTTTTACATAGAAACACTGTAATCATACATATGATACCACGCATATGCATGAAACATTGTCTTTAAGAAATGCCGTTAACGGAAAACAACTGTTAACAATTAATTGTGATACAATTAAAACTTTGTGTGCCATATGCTTAGCTTCACCCACTCATATCTATTTTGATGGCTCACCTACAGATCAGGACACACTGAACGACAGATTTTCTACAAATGCTATAGTAAAACACACAAGCCAATTGGCACTAAACTTGTATAGCCACAAGCAGTGTCACCCCTGTTGATGCTATACTTAACCTTTTCCATGACTGAACATCACACAGACTTACAAGTGAACATACAAAACCACATGACAAAAGGGAGAAAAACAACAACAATACATTGTAAAATGGCCAGCCTTCAAAGAACACTATACTGAAAAAAGATGCCTCTCAACTAGCTGATACCTGCTCTTTATACAATGCTTCTTTGGAATGAATGCATACAACTGTTTTATGGCAAAATACAGAAATACAAACTCTAAAGTCTCCCCACATTCTCGAGCAATATACGGTCCAATCTAAGTCACTTTTTTCCCTATATACCTGGTCTTCTCCTGAGAGACTGATGGGAAATACAAAATCTGAGAATAGTTTATTGCATTTGATCCTCCATTCATCTCACATGTGGTAGGCCTAACCAGCTCCCAGAGGTAGATATGAGTCAAGAAGAAAAAAAAAAAAAAAACTGTGGCCATCCTTCAATAGTTATTAGAGATGCAGCTGTCAGTGTGAACGAGCTAAGTAGACAGCACAAGGCAAAGACAATAAGTGAGAGGAACAAAGAAAATAGACAGAGGAAAATAGATGTTTGGGTTAGAGGGAACATGAGATTAGCATAATAAACAGTGTAAAAGAGGGATAGAATGTGAGTGAAATACAGAGATAAGCACAGAAGTACAGATGCTGTAAAACAAAGTAAGAGCTGAAGTTTGTTTTGTGATTAAGTGAAGGAAATATAAAACCACTGCAAACCACAGTATAATTGTGTTTTGTTATATTCTTTGATTATTTGACATTTGTTACAGTTATTGTATGTTTAATGTTTTATTTCACACCACATACTGAAAAGGTAAAACAAACTGTTTCATAAATTAGAATTTTATGAGTTAAAGCACAAAGTCTTCACACCAGCAGTGTCACTAATGGTCAGTGGAAATGTGTGTAATTCTTTTCAAGTTGTCAATGACAAACAACATGATTTCAAACCAAAACTTCCCCCACAATTAACGGTTTGGTAAAATTGTGATGGTTGTATTCATAAAATGTTTAATGAATTAATCATGGTTGTTTTCACTTATCCATGTTTATTGAGTCACTGTGTCAATAAGCTGGAAAGATCACCTTTAAGTAGATAGGTACAATATGAAACCCTTTAAATAAGGGGAGGACATAGAGACCTGTCATTTAACATCATCAGTTAGACCAAGAGCATAGGTAGGATTACAGAGATGAGTGGAACAAAAACTATTGAGTCTGAGCATTAAGAACAAAGAAAAAATTTAAATGTCATTGTACAAAGCGCATGTCAGGTATGTCTTAATGCATTTAATGCTGCTTATGAGCTTGTGGTGTGGTGTGTAAAAATAACAACTCCCCTGACCTTTGGTTGAGATGTTAAATTATTTGAAACTGTCTGATCCAGTGTGCGTCTCTCTGTAAAGTACTGTAGGTTGATTAAGGCACCATCCTTTTTCTGAAAGGATACAACATTACATTTTATTTAAAAAAATGCCTAAGAGGGAAAAAAGTTGCATAAGTTCATGTTTTTGCTATTCCGGCTGCTCTCCTTGTGTTTTGCAATGTGGGCTTTTAGAGAGGGCATATTAGCCAAGCTGCCCCATTTAGCAAAGCTTTATTGGCCAAAATGCCACAAGACTGCATTATTGATTGCTTCTTCTATGATGCAAATATTTTTGCACAAGCCCATAATAATTACCTTCCTTGTCTAGTTTAGTCATTTACTACAGTTCACTTACAAAACAATGTTAGAGATTTGTTGGTGTTGGGTATCGTTGTGCCCTATATTGATGTCTTTTCCTTTCCATTTACTTGGGTCAAATAGACTCTTAGCTCAAAGAATGTGGCATGAAATCAAGTAAGTAATGAAATGATGTTCATATGCCCATCAATACGGTACCTAGAAGCCTCTTGACACACCTGCTTCTCCCTGGTCGCTACAATATTTCGAACAGATTACTGTCAAATAATATGAAAAACTTCAAAAACAGTATTACTGCACTATTTAACTACAGGATCTCCCTTTTGGAAAATAGCTTACTTACAAGTTTATTTTGCAGCATTTTCTTGCATTTATTTACATTTTAAAGTTAAAGTGAGGAAACTCACTGTAAAATTACATTTGGTATTTTACCATAATTTATTTTTATTTTTATTTCATGATTTTTATAATTTGGCATTTTGGCCAAATTATCATTGCAACAACATATTGAGATTGAATGGTTCTCAAAACATCAGGTTTGTTTGAGAGTTACGATTTTAAGATTAGACCCTAGGGTGAGGGAGGTGTGTGCGTGTCTGTGTGTGTGTGTGTGTGTGTTTGTGGGTGTGTAGGGGTGTAATCATTGACACAGGGAAAAGAAAGAGTAGAGAGGCATTTCTTTTATGTAAATAGTTTTGGTATTATTTCAAATTTTGTTTAACTCTTCAGATATGAGGCACTGTTAGTTCACGGTTTTTAGATATGGATACAGAAAAAGATACTACAGAACAGAACAGTTAAAGCTAGAAAGATTGATTTACTGTCCACATGACGCAAGCGATTTAGATTATTGTTCTTTCTTTTATTTGTTTATTTAACAGTGACCACAAAACATGGTATTTGTTTTTAAGATTCCTAAACTGCTTTTTTAACCTCCTGGGTGGTATATAATGAGAGTTACTAGGCATGAAAGAAAAGCAATCTTTCAGCACTTAAAAAAGTTGGATGAGATAAGTAATTTGTTTTTCTTTTTGCCAAATACCTGAACCCATTTTCTTCAAGGTTGAAAACATGAATGAGCCTATAGGAGCTGCTGGGACAGTTTCGATTTCAGCATTACATGGAAATCAAGGCTTTGTTTACAGAATTGTTGATAACCCATGGCCTCTGTAATAATAAAAGAAAAATATTAAGAAAGTCATTAAGTTAGATCATGTATAAATACAAAAATAAAAACAGTTTCTAATGACCACTTCTTTGATAGAATGAAAGCATAGGTTGATCTAATAGCACAAGCACTTTTTTGTGCACTCTCTCCTTTCAACTCCTCTTTGTCTCGTGTTTATCAATACACTGTAATGACTACACTAAACACATTTCAACAGACAATTCTGCCTTTTCCTGAAAACAAAGAATATGTAGCTTGAGGCAATATGTACTTTGAACTTCATGCCTCTAATGGTTTGTGAAGTTGCCAAGAGTTGGCAAATTATACCAAATACTTATTAGATTTGGTCAAGGCTGGTAGATGTAATGTCATTATCAAAACCATTGTATGAAGAATATGATTTGAAATTTTTAAAAAGAGCCAAATTAAAAATACTTTATTAGACATGAGCCAATCCAAAAGCCACAGAGATATTGAGTACTACATTTTAAACAAATGCATACATTTTGCACAGCGAAAATACATAAAAATGTGTGAAGTGAAATCATCCAAACTCAACACAGGGCCACGTAAAACCAAGACAAAATGGCATTATAAACGTTAAGACTGCATATATGTAACAAGCATCAAAGTAAGATGTCTATAAACCTATAAAGTGTGAATTCCAGGCTGTTTTTGCAGCTATCATTATGTTCTAATGCTAAGCAGCTGGTTTCTTTCCAGAGTGACTGAACACATGCTGTAACCTTGGTTTTACTGAACTCAAGAGGTTTATTTTCTCACAGTGCTAGTGATGCAGAAGTGTTTCACTGTGACATCACTTTTTGGGTGTGGCTGCAGGTTTGCCGAAGCACCCTCAAATTACACCCAATCATTCCAATGTGTGTGGTCAGGTAAAGGTGGTGTGGTCTGGTGAAACAGACTTGAAACTTCCAACCACACGTGAAATAAAACACTGATGTTCTTGGTGGTGTTATGTTCTTTAAATTATGTGATAGGAAACATATTTGTTTTGTGAATGCAATTCCCTTGTTCCAAATAAGCTCTTCCAGTCTTCTGTTACAGCTGCTTTACACAATACAATGCTATGAGTACTTTACCTGCTTACCGGTGTTACCTGCGGAAATGGATGAATGTAAGTTTTCTGGTCAATATAAT
The DNA here is from genome assembly GCA_032362345.1 of Sandelia bainsii. Lineage (NCBI taxonomy): Eukaryota > Metazoa > Chordata > Actinopteri > Anabantiformes > Anabantidae > Sandelia > Sandelia bainsii. The sequence continues at coordinate 13,319,180 of JAUMHL010000018.1, forward strand.
CGGTGAGTTAGACAACTATGGCTACATTAATGAATATTCCTTTTCTGGCTGCATTCAACATGATGCGTTATTGTTGTCAAGGTTGGAGAAGTAGTAGCCTGGGGGTTCATCAGTATAACAAACAATTGCTTTTAGCTCTTGTCTGTGGTGTCTGTGAGTCTTTATGGAGTAGCAAGGACCCTGCCTGAGGGTCTGAAGTCATCCACTGGGTCACTGGAGGCTAAAAAGTCTGTAATATATTGCAGCTTGAGGCCAAATCCAACCATTTGTCATAGGTGGTAAATAACATATGTTATAAGCTGACAAGGTGTCTAGAAAGGAGGTGATCTGAGTTTTCCGATCATGTATAGGTTTTAATATTTGAACAGTTTAGAGACTGGATACGAAGTTGTAATGAATGGGAGAGTAATAAAAATACTTTTAAGATGACAGAATTAAGATAAATACTCACTGATTTTCATTGTTTATAAGCAGTTTAGCTCAATATTTGTACTTGTTTTTTTGACTGGTGCACTGCTGCTTTATTACTGCCACCAAACTACTGCCAAACTGAAGGGTGTATCATATAACCACTGCAACTTGGATGGTTTCATACTGCTAAACTGTGACGCAAAACAGAAGATCGTAAGAATAGCAGGACTGAGTCTTTGTGAGTCATTTGACTAGTTAATGCACAACAGCCCTGAACAGGTAAAAAACCCTTGAAAACATAATTAAATATTCATTTGTTGATATTTAATATGTCATGAGTTTTGAGGTTTACATCCACCTTTGTGCATTAAGGAGCTTTTTTTCAGTTGGGACAATAAAAATTTGTGTAAAGTGCAGAATGGTTTCAGATTTATTAACATCAGTGTTATATTCAGTCATTCAGTCGAAAACCTTGTAATTTGCTAACTTGCCAATAACCTTGTATATAGGAAGCTGATAAACAGAAGCAAGTAGTGCATTTAGCTGTTGCCTCTCGACTTTCTCACCATAGCCTAAATTACAGACCAGAAATGTATGCAACAATTGAAATATATAGTTGTCATTCTATTGCCTATTCATTGTATTCACTCATTCATTCTCATCTCATAACTAGCTGGGCCCACAGCTAATTCATTTCTGTATCTGTAGGTATTTAGAGTTTAGTCTGAATAAAGATAAGCACATTCTTCAGTTTAAATAAGCAGCTGGCTTTACACAGTCATTCACAATACTTTGTCACAATTCACCATCTCTTGATGACCTTATTATTTTTTTACCTGATTATCTTTTTATATTGTATATACGGTATTATAATTACGCTACCAACTGCAATCGTTTGGTTCTGTGAATATACTTTCCATCTTGTGTGGCTTAAATATTTAGAAGGAATTAATCTGATACAACAGCATTGTAATAATAAAGAATTTGACTTTTATTTGAGCACATTTAAACATATTTACTGAACATCAAGGACTTGTATTTATATAATATAAGCCTATGTCAAAATTCAAGTAGTGTCATGCAGTTATTTATGGTCCTTCACTGCCTTATCACAGTGCATGCGAATGATCTACTTGACCCTTTTCAGTCTGGTTTCAAGAAAGGACATTCAACTGAGACCTCCCTCCTGGCAATGGTGGATGACCTTCGTGCTGCAAGAGCTGCTCGCAGATCACCCGTCCTCATCCTACTGGATCTGTCTGCTGCCTTTGACACGGTCAACCATCAAATTCTTCTCACCACCCTGTCAGATTTAGGAATTACAGGAAC
>JAUMHL010000018.1:13321019-13352375 GCA_032362345.1 Sandelia bainsii
GCTCTTAGTTTGTAGTAACTCATAATATACAGAACCCGAATGGTAATTGCTTGTGTCTTCTCCTTGTAAGTCGCTTTAGATAAAAGCGTCTGCCAAGACAAGTAATGTAAAGTAAAGTGTAACACATACTACTTAAACATAAATAGAATTGTGAGCACAAGAGCAGCCTTTGTTTGCAGAATTTTTTCTTCCATTCTACAAAATTATTTGAAGGATGGTTCATCTCTCAGAAGTTGGATAAACTTCAGGCATATCAACTGCTTTTAAGCAAAGTTATTAGAATTAGCATCTTGTGAATGCATTTTGTTGCAAGAAAACAAAAGCACTCATCTAATCAATGGAGGAAAATCTCAGGGAAGTTGGATTGTTCAACCTTACCATAGAAGAAAGACTAAATGAGATACAGTTGGCTATTTTACAACATGCAGCCCTGGAAAAACTGTATGATCCCAATATTTGCAGCCATAAATATGCATTCAAATGATCTGTTCAAACAATGAAATGTATCATTAATCAACTTTAACCAGACTCACGTAGTTGTGTAGTTTTGTCATAGTGACCCAGACAATGATATAACTTTGTGGCATTTATTGTGTTTTTTCCCTCTGGCTTCCAAGAGTAGATAATAAATTGAAATAATATTATAATTAGATTTCACTGTTTTTAATATCACTGGAAAATCTTTACAACATTTTAACATTGGTTACGTTGGTCCGGATGTTCCAAAATCCTCTCAAATTGGATTACAGTTGGATTGCTATGTTTGTCCAAAACACGTGAAAGATTATGACTGTGTTTTATCAGCTTAGAAATATTGTGTTTGCTGATATTTGTGACTTTTGTGAACATCACATTTCATGACCAATCTATGCAGAAAAACAGGAAACAATGCCATTACTTTGTCTTGCAACTGTATGCTATATGAACTGTTTCAGTTCAACAACTGGTATTGTGTACTAAATTAATTAAAAAGAACCATAGGGTTTATAAAGTTGCACAGACAAGTTAGAAACATTTGAATACTGTATAACAAATCACATCCTATTCATTATCATTCTTTTCAAATCCATCATAAAGCAATGGTATGAATTACTGCCAGAGTCTAGAATTTCAAACCTTAATAGCTGCCACATCTATGATCAAAACACTTATTTTAGTTAACTTTTTATAACCGAGTGGTGCTGAAGAGCAGCATGTGTCAAAGGTTTACTGCCGAGATGCTTAATCAAAGGCAAAAAGTAGAGATTGTCTGCTAGTGCCTACAAAACAGTAATAGAATCACATCTATCAGTCATCAAAAACACAAACTCAAACTTACAAATGTCTGCCGAAATGCAAAGGCGCAGACGCAATTGCATACATACAAGAGTGCACGCACACACACACATACACACACAGTATAGTACCCAATTTACAATTGACACTATACCACATTGGTCACATGGCTGTGTTATGAAGTCCATTGTTTTTTTTGACAATACAGTATGTCATTAAACTAACTAAATATACATGTAAATATACATACCCAAGCCAGCAACAATCATGCAAAGATTTCACGTCATTATTTTATTTTTAAAATAAGTGTTTTTATCCATCTTTTTCAGCAAAACTGAAACTGAAGAATCTTATGAACTAAACTCAGAAACTACAAGCCTGCTTTATTTTATTGTTTGAGAAATCAATGGCATTACTTGAGGTGTTAAATGTGTCCACGATAACATAACATTATGTTTAAACTGATGTCGAAAGGCACTGAAAACTTCAAGTGAAGTTTCATTTTTCTCAATGCCTCGATGGTATGTATTGTCCTGTTAACTTGTTTTATAACTGTCATTTAAGCATCATCAATAATAAATGTTATTTTTACCCTATGTCCTAAAGTGCCTATTAGCAATTACCAGTGTTGCCTCTGTCTAGTGAAAGTTGTGTGACAGAGATGTGGTGAACTGCAAATCCTACCCTGAGTTTTTTTGGGCAGTTGAGTGTAAGAGTAACTGTATGGGTCCACCAAAACTGAAAGTACCAGTTGCTGGAAAGTTAGCTATGGTGAAAAGGGTCATTATTGCAGTCATGCAGGGAAGTCAGCTTCTTGTGTAATAAATTGGGTTATTGTTAGCTGTTGGATCAGTGCTCCATTAATATTGTTTGTCCCTGGTATCATCACTATCTGCCAGCAAGTATTACCATCCAGCTATTATTGCATTAACTCTGCCTCGCAAGTGGCATTTCTTCTGCTTGCAGTTCCATGCATGTGTTGCAGATTAAGCAGATAATCTAATCAGAATACAATCTGTAAGGATTTATCTGTTTTGACAGCTCAAGGTTAGAACTGCCATAGTAAGACTATTCAGGGGTGGTAAGAGAAAAATTGTATTTTAAAAGTTCAACACCCTCCCCTGAGAGCAGTGCTTGAACCAAACCAAACTTCAAAGACAGTATTACTGGAAAAAACAGCATTAACATACTGGAAACAATAACTCCTCCATTACTGATTAAACTAAACAGTGCACAACCATACAAAGACTATGTTCATGAAAACTGGAAATTAAGGTCTTGCCAGTACAGCATGAGAAGGTCTGTTGCCTCTCAAGGACTTGGGACAAATATTTACAGGATCTGTCAATATATTTGATGGCATATACATTTCTCTTTGTCTTGGGGAGGGGCTGTTTCTGCACACTGAATTTCTATTTCCTAATCAAAATGAAACAAACAAGTTTTTTTTTTTGTTTGTTTGTTTTAAATAGGTCACCAGGGCCGAAAGGGTGCATATATTATATTCCAGGATTATCAAGTATAGGGTATAAATTTCAATATTGAACTAGGTCATAACAACATACACTAAGATTAGGAAAATGATTATTTTATGAAATTTTCATCTGTATTGAAGTAATAATCTTTGTAAAGTATTTATACCTCCATTTTCCAGTACAATCAACAAAGAGAAAAATTTGTTTGGTTTACAGGCTTTGGAGCCTATAATATAATAATCTGTATTCACCATCACTCCAGGCACTCTTGTTATATTGTGACTTTATATGTTTGGTTGTGTAAAATATTACAAACACAAGTCTTGTGAGAATTCAATCCATGAAATTCCCTCATTAGTACAGTAGTTACATTGTAGTTTGTCCTTTTCCCACAAACAGAAGAAGAACCAATTCAAATGCACAAAATTTAATTTGTTAACTAAGTATCATTGTTTTAGTTGAAGAAGAAATAAATACAATAATCACTTTGTGAACGGCAAAAAAAAAAACCCACATAGCCTTGAGGACAAAAAATGAGCATGAATAAAAATCCCAGATGTATAATCCTTCAAATAGAAAATCCACTTCAAAGTCTTATTATATCCATCCAAGACTCATATACTCATGTCTGTACCACTACAGTCAGGCCCCTCAGGTACTAGTTTTAGGGTCAATTCACTGATAAAACCAGCTAATGATGCCTTCAAAGACCACTAGGTCTATGGGGGCTGACCACAGGAGATTCAACTTTTTATTTCTATATTTATAAATATATATGAGCTCCTTAATTTATTAATTTAACCCTGTACCTTTGTTTAATTCTTTACCCCTTTCATTTAATATTCATCACTGAACTCTGAGTTCATATTGTGAGCTGATTTTGTTTGGTAGGTCTCAGGAGTGTCTGATTTGCCCAGGATTACTGACAGTTGTGAGCTTGTTTGTTTATGAGAATGCATGTATTAATGTGAAGGTGTATGTGGAAAAGGACTTAATAAATGGATCTGATTAGGTATTGAAATGGCATTCTGCACAAAAAAACAAATACACAAGATCAGTCTAATTCCTTTTTATATTCTTACATATATTCCTGTACCTCAGGTAAATGACTAATCAAACTCACCACTGCTCTGACTCAACTTATTAAAAGCTGCCAATGTTAAACATGTTCCATGTTGTTTAATTGATGTGCTACAAACTAACAAAACAAGGAAATTTAGTGAATTCCTGACTATTTCTATTAATGCATAAGATAATCTATATAGCGGCAAATAATCAAATCCTTTCTGAGATGCTGTTCAGCCTGGGTATATCCTGGAATTTAGATTAAATTATTTTACAAACAACTATTTGAAAAAAGTATTTAGACTTTCAACAATACCTTCTTCTTTAAAAATAAAGGTCTGCAATGCATTAAAAGTTTGAATAGAAGGCTGATTTCTCCAGATGGAAAACCCTGATAAGTGTGTTAGAAATCTTTGGTTACACTTCTGCAACAATAGTTTGCTCTATGTTTTTTTGTTTTTGATTTTCAGTGTAATCATGATTCAGTCAGTTGAAAAACTGATGCGAAATGTGATTTGACAATTCTCTAAGAATAAAATGTAATTTCTACTGAGCAAACCCTAATATCTACTCTAAATATGTCTGATGTTCTCAGGAATTCCAATATCATCAATATCACTTCATTAGCGCACAAGATTTTAGTTTGCCAAAATTCAGAAAACTTTTTTTTTTCTCTGAAAGATAACTATATTATTACTCCTGCTCAACTTATGTTAATCAACTTTCAGATTATAAAGAGATATTGTAACAACAGCAGGGCCTCATGTGACACTGATGAACTGAAAGCTTTATCTTTACGCATAGCATCAAGACACCATACAGACTCCTTTATGAATAAAGACAATGAGAGGAGAGAACAGTTATGTGGTTTACCAACAATGAAACATCCTTTCTGTGGTCCACTTTTAATAAAATAATATACTTAGCAAATTAGAGCTTACTAGCAGAACATGTCTGGTATGCCATCCTGATTGTGCTGTCTAATTATAGCTACAGTACAAGGCTAAATTTCATTACCCAATATTTTACTCACTTCATGTCTTTCACTATTTAAAATGTTTTATCTCAAGCTCATGAATGTGACTCAGTAAAAAAGGCTTGGCAATTTAACTGTACATTTCTTACAGAAGGGCTTTAAACGTACATATTCACAAATGCGTTTACAATTAACTGCTGTACTAAACTAATGTGCTGGCATACAATACTTGCAAACTTGCAGCAACACTTCATACCAAGTTATGGTATTATCTAAAACATTTATACATACATACACTCAAGTCTTATTATAGTCTAGTCAAGTCTATATTATATACTGATATGTAAGGTGTGTGGCTTTTGTCATAGGAGGCTATATAATATTAATTGGGCTAAATGAGAATCCACCTCTGATTACACCTTTGTGACTGTTCTTAATTATTTTGTTGTATAAATAAGACATCAACACTGTCAGCCCATAGTGTAACTGCTCCATGAATTACAACACAGAAAGATAGAAAAAGTACTCTGATACTGTGGTTGATTTGTGACCTCAGCAGAAAGAAAGCTTCAATCCATCCTCAACAATATTATAAAAATGTTTTCAGATTCACTTTAAAAGCACAATTGATGTGCCAGTGTCATATGAAGGTTTTGGTCCAGTTTTACAGGTCAAGCTTTTGAAAATCTTCCAATATGCTCTGGATAAATTCCAACATATTCACTGCACCGCTGGCTTCATGTGGGGATGTTGTACATATCAAGAAATTTTGTTAGTATCCAGACTTGAACTGCATGGGTTCTCAGTGCTGGGCAACACATCAAAAGCTCCCGCCTCATGTGCTGCCTACAAGGCTGAATTTTGTCACTGGAAAGTTTTTGATGATGACACTTGGTCATATGGCCCATTAATAAAGGTAAGATGACTTGCCACTGCAAAAATAAAATGGCCTACAAAACAGAGCTCACAACAAAGTTATTAATAAGCAAAGGCTGAACTATAATCAGTTTATACTTGAATTCAATTGATGCTTGTAACCTGTTTTACTCCTATACTATATATAATAACTAACAATAATAATAATACACTACTCAAAACAATTAAGGAAACACCTAAAGGAGTCATATTATACCTCTTGTGTTGTGATCTTACATATATACTTTTGTGGCATTGGATGCCCATGTTACACATATTCAAAGGCCCAAAGCCTGAGGTAAAGGTCTGTTTGCATGCTGGCTGGCCAATAGAAAATGTTTTTATCTGTTCACAGCAGTTCACGGACAGGCCTCCACGTCATAGCCAAAGGTACTCTGACCATTTTGAGGTACCCAGATGCCTGGCAGAACTTACACTGGTGCAGTACTCCTGGTCCAGAGCAATGCCCAACCTCAGCAATGGGACATTTTGTATCAGTGCATCCAATGACACTACACTGTCCCTGAGCAACATGATGCCATGATCTGGGTTTGGGAAGAGATCCCCCAGGAAACCATCAGGAGCACACCCAGACATTCAGTGTGTTTACATGCACTTAAGTAACCAGATTACTCAGAGAAACCAGGTTTCTTGGGTAATCAAAGAAAGAGTTTGCATGTACTTAAGAAACCTGGTTACTGGAAATCTGCATATACGTGCAACAGTTGAGCAATCCAATTTCTCCTCTACCTTTGTCTTATTTTAGAAGCATGGTTGACAGATTTCAATTGTATAATTGTACAGTTCAATTGAGACAGAAGAGACCGCTTCCTGACTGCCTTCTTTTTTTTTTTTATATGTGTGTGTTGGGTAGGTGACTGACAGCGCTGTAAGAGAGACACAGACAGTCACAGCATTTTTTTTATAGTGCAAATTGTCTGAATTCAAGAAAAAAAAATGACTTATTTAGACGTCTACGGGGCAATTTATGTTTGTTTCAGTTTTGCACTGATTTAAATACGAGGCACCATTGCTCTGTGTATAATCTCCCTTCTAATCCATCTGCACAAAAAGTAGTAAGAGTGGCGAGTGTCGACAGCCTTTGACATGTGCACATGTAAAAAACCGAAACTTGGTTGTGTACACATAATAGTACAGTTATTCTACAGTAATTAGAGTTCTCTGGGCGTAATCTACCTGGGGAAATCAGGTTTCTCTGATCCTCTACCCCGATTACAGAATCCAGGTTCCCAATTCCCCTGTTTACATAACAGTTAAGAAATCAGCTTCCTCAAGAAACCCAAATGTAACCTGGTTACTTGAGTGCATGTAAACACGCCGATTGTCAGCAGTACATACAGGCACGCACGCATGGGGCCATACACACCTCTGAGTCACAATTTTATTTGCCATGATGAAGTTCAAACAATTTGGATGAGCCTGTGATTTGAATGTGCTTAGGCTGCTGGTCCTCCTACAGAAGGCATATTTTGTCACTTCCTGTTACTGACACACAGTACTGTGCTGTTGCTTAAGACCTGTTTATGGATTACTTTTTAATTCTCACCTCACTTAAATACTAGATTTCACCATACCACAACCAATGTCTGAGTCGTAGCATATGCGTTTACTACTCAAACACCTGTTATTTATAAAATGTCCTGCTAATAAACTAAGTGACTGATTTTTGGAGCATCAAAGGCAAGGCAAGACTGACTGAATTAGAAGCACGGCGCCACACCTTAAAAAACAAACCAGTTCGTTAGGCCCCAGTAGCCAGTGTCGAGAGGCCTAGCACAGCCCCTGTGAGCAGAAAACAATGTGGGCTATATAGATAACTGGAAAACTGTTTGGAGAAATCCTGGGCTGACAAAGAGAGATGGCATACATCATACTTTTGACAGTGTAGCTCTGTTCAAGTTTATTAGGCATCCTAAACCATGACAATTCAGAGTTGAGACAAAGAGATGCAGCCTTACATGCATCTGTGCAGTTCCCCTACACCTCCAGAGAGGTGTACAAGTTGATTATCTTATTGATAATGCTGCGTGCAATACTTAATACTGTATCCCCCTCTGAAAAAGAAGGTTGTGAATCAGGGAGGCTAGCTCCATGGTACAAATCACAAATCTGTAGCTTGAAGCAGACATCACAAAAGCTGGAAAGGAGGTGGTGTTCCAGTCATGTCACTATGTTCTGAACAAATAATACAATGTACTGTACATTAGTAAAGATTTTCCCTTAATTATTTTGAGCAGTGTCAGTCACATATTAATTTATTGATTCTCTTAATATATGTTTTTACGTCATCTATACTAGGCTATACCAACAAGAATTATGCTTGTGTTTTTTTTAGTTTAAGATAAATTGAGGGACTGCATATTTCTTTAAGGGTTTAGAAAATTCTTCAAGTTCTTAGGCTCAAAAAGGCCTAAAAAACATCTCTTCTCAACATCTCTAAAATACTTTGTGACCAAGATAAAAACATGAGTTTTTTTAGTTCCTGAAAACTTGACATTTTGGAGATACCCGTTTTTCACCAAGCAGTGATATGTACAAGTTGACAGTACGTCTCAGTGTGCCAATTCACATCACACACAAAGTAAGTAAATAAATAAATAAATAAAATGTTGTTTGGTTGTCAGTGTCACAACATATTGGGGTAGAGTGAGCAACTCAAACGCCAAAGAATAACAAGAACTGTTGCTGAAGTCAGGAAGGGATGTTCCTCAAATTCAGTTGATGCTTTTTTATGCTTACCCTGTTTCTCTTTGGTGATGATGTCCCATGATAAATGGCATGTTCTGTATTTCTCAAGGTGCATAGTATGTGGCAGTTGCAGAGTGACAGGGGGTTTAAAGCTGCTAATGTGGCTGACAATAGAAATTCACTTGCACATTTGATGGGAAGATTGTTTCGCTACCAAGAAGAGATAACATTGCTGGAAGAAATTAGGACAAAATATTCAATTGAAGAGACTGTGTCTTCCATTATATAAACACATTAGATTGTAGCGCTTATGTGGTATATATATCATCTATCTATTTACTTATATATCTATCTACCTGCCTATCAACCTGTCAATGCTTTAAAAATAAAACCTTGTGGGGTGTACAAGTGCCCATACTAATTCAATGCAATTCCAAAGTGAACTGACAGAAATAGTCAACAAAATATGTGAGAAAAAAGTACTCACCATAGTGGACAAACTGGATTCCTACTGTAAATAGTCCTTACATGAAACCGCAGTTCAAAAACACCACAGCAAAAACAATACTATCAGCTTAACCCTGAAATGCTATTAATTATTGTAAACTAGAGATTCAATAATCTGAACTGTTGGATTAGTCTCAGCCCCAAACTGACCCTATTAAGCAGCACCAGCGACACAGATCTACATTATTATTATTGCGTTCTCTTACTCTTTATTTATTTCCAATGATAAGCTAGAGTGCATAAAAGTACTGCTAATACTTTGTCACATGCATGTGCTTCATAATAGTCAAATTTTATGTACAAGTGAATGGCAGGTTTTCATTGTGAGACCAGAAGTGTTAAAAATGCTTTAAGCAATTACTACTATTGTTACCAATACAGCCACTTTTTTTCAAAAGTTGTTTGTTTTTTAAACTTGCATGGACAAAATTATTTTTTTTATATATGGGACCACATTGTGTGTTTAGTTTAAGGCCCACAACAGCTTACACATATCTTAAACAGTTTAAATAGAGAGGTTAATAGATTCTAAATTCTTCTGGTAAAGAACATTAGTGCTGTATCGGCTCAAATTGGCCATTATTCAAATTCAGGGACAGTGTCAGCAAATGAAAAAAATCTGTGCACCCAAAAAAGCATTATTTTATTACACTATGCATCATAGTTATGGAAATATACCACTGAAGCCTGTATATTTTACCGTAAATATACATATATGTTGCTGGATGAAATATGTTTGTTTTTCATCTTGTATTTCTCTACTGGGCATTTTGTTGTGACAATAAACTGATGTCCTCTCTGTATTCAGAAAAAAAAAACAATGAGTAAAGGTGGAAAATTAGGTTGCATACACATATTTCCCAAGAGCATGCCCTGCGATTCTCCCTTTCGTTTCCACAGCTCCAATTACCAGCTTTGGTACCAATTAGTAAAATCAAGCCTTCCCTGACAGAAAACCCATGGGGTTATATGTGTCAAGAACCAGTGCTTGAGTTGAAAAAATAAAGTTACCAAAATAAGTGTGTATCTCAGTCGGGAATAACTGGAGCAATGAGGTTAAATGTCTTTGTTCTATCTGATCTGTATTGTCTTCTGTTATTTTACACATCCAATTCTATATACCTAGTGACAAAAAATGATTGCACTGTTTTCTTGATATTTTTAAACTAGATCGCTTATGCACATACATTAATTTGAATGAAATTAATTCCTGCCTCTTTCCTTTAGTGCTGTTATATGCATATTTCTCACATATAAATGATTCAGATCATCAAACAAATTTTAAAATTATACAAAATAACCCAAGTAAATACAAAATGTTTTTAAATGATGATTGCACTTATTAAGTAAAAAAAAGGTGCCCAAACCTGCCTGGTCCTATTTGAGAAAGTAATTGCCCTCTATTGGTTGTGCCACCCTTGGTCACAACAACTGCAATCAAGCATTTGCAATAACTGACATTGACATGAGTCTTTCACATCACTGTGAAGGAATTTATCGTTCCATCAGTTATGGCAAGTTGTCCAGGTCCTGAAGCTGCAAAGGAGCCCTAAACCATCACTGACTACAGCTCAGCTTTCAATACAATAGCCCCCCCAAAGACTGTTCACCAAGCTGATGGATCTAGGATTAAACAGCTGCCTGTGTGCCTGGATTTTTCTCTTTCTCATAGGCAGACCACAGGTGGTGAGGGTTGGTAGATCTGTTTCCAACACAACCACCCTTAACACAGGCGCTCCTCAAGGTTGTGTACTTAGCCCTCTGCTCTACACCCTCTACACCCTTGACTGCGTGGCCACACAGCTCCATCGTAAAATTTGCTAATGACACTGTGGTAATGGGCTTCATCTCCAACAATGATGAGACAACCTACATGCAGGAGGTGGAGAACCTGGCATTGTGTTGTCAGGGGAACAGCCTCCACCTGAACGTCAGCAAAACCAAGGAGCTAGTAGTGGACTTCAGCAGGAGAACACAACAGTCCTACACATCAATGGGACTACAGTGGCAAGGGTGAGCAGTTTCAAATAAAGTCGGTGTCCACATCTCCAAGGACCTTACGTGGACTCCTGGTTTGGACCTTATGGCCCACTTAGCAACCTACAATCAGCCAGTGGCGGCTTCACGCATGTGCGATTTATTTGCAGTCTGTACATGGAGGGGTGAATATCTCCTGCTTTGACAGCAGCTTGGAGGGACTGCTGCGGGAGGACTGGGCCTCCTATGAGTGCTTTGGGACGGGGGAGGGGCCCATGGCAGTACCCACTGCTCATTGAGAAGAGTAAGACCGATATGTGCTTTTACATTAGAGTCTCCAAAAGTCTTCAATAACACCAGAAAAAGTCACTAGATTTGTCGCTAGTCACTTTTTTGAAAAAGAGACCCTAGAGGGATCTGAAAACTAGCTAAATGTAGCGAAAAAGTCCAACCTGCTGAAATCTTTTTTCAGAAGAACGGAATTAGTATATACTTTTTTTCTGTGTTTTTAATCTTGGTTTTAGTTCTCGTATAATACTTTTGTTTTTTGAATTTGCACAGTCTTAGGAATGATCAGGGAACATTTCACTAGGAAGGACAGCTTTTTTCCCTTAATAAATGAAATCATCATATAAAAACTGCATTTTTTATTTATCTTTCCTGAACCTGTAATATTAAAATGTTTTTGATGATCTGAATCATTTATATGTGAAAAATATGCAAAAAGAAAAATCAGGAAGGGGGCAAAGACTTTTTCACAGCACTGTATAAAAGAAAAAAACAAAACAAGCTCAAGGCATTGAAACTGCACATATACTATATATGTGCAGTTTCAATGCCTTGTACTTTGTCTTCCACACTCATCTCATCTCCTCTTAAGCATCCTCTTAAGATAATGAGGTGTATAGCTCTAGATATGGCAGCAGCATCAATCTGAACTGCACAGACAACCTACAGGCTTTGCCCAAAGCCAACATGTTTATTAGAATGCCAGGGATAACAAACGACTTAACATGCTTTCTTCTTTAATAACCTTGTACACCTATGTAAGATAACAATAGCAGAGATGCCACACTGAATGTTCCTTAAATAAATTAAAAAAGCGTGGACAATGAGCATGCCGCGTAAAAAAAAAAAGTCCTTGAGGCAGTGATAAACTACATAGCAGAACATTTCTGTGGTACTGCCAGACGGACATTTTATGTGAATCTTATGCTTAAAGTGGAGGCTGATTCAGGACCAGCAAAGTATCGTTTCAGTAAATTAATTTTTTCCCCTTAAACTGGAGTATTATAAATAATATATTTTGTACTTGTTTATTTTTATTTTTTATTTTCAAGTTGTTTAGCAAATTGTGTATGTATGAGCTTTTAGTGGCTGGTTCTAGCCTCTCTTTGGTTGAGGCATTCCAACTTTCTAACAAGGTAGTGATATTCATTGACAGGGCTCGGCTTGTTTCTTTGCTGTAAATGGATTATATAACTGAAGCAAATTTAAAAGCATTCACATCTTTAAGTAATGGTTTTAATCATTAAATTATCTGTAATGGGAGAATAGTATTACTAACACATCCTGTGTTAGTCTTTGAGTGTCCTTAAAAAACAAACATATATACCAACATTATGTTGGTATGTGGACTGACTCATCCAACTGTTACTGTGACAGCAACAAAAATGCATAAAGGTTCTCTGGCTCTGTCACACACATAGAACAACACATAAAACAGAACTATGGAAGCATTCCAAAAAGAACTCATATTAATACTTTTTCATCTGCTGCCCTACTTGATTATTTACACTGTTACTGCTGATGGGTGACAAACTACAAACCCGTGTTGCAGTCAGATGCTTTTTATGATCACGCATTCACCCTGACCTACTCTCTGCCTACAGGGTAAGATCATCACGCTGCTTCACTACTGAATGTTTATTATTTAGAATAACAGACAAGACAAGACAGTCTTCGGGATACTGACTACAAACATCACATTTGCCTTTTAGGAATAACTCAAAAGTAATGATAATTATAAACAAGACCCATCCTCCAGTCATTGTCTGGACTAAAGTGACAGTGGATGATGCAAAGAAAAGGAACACAGCATTATGATTACTGGTCAGCTACGAAGCATGCTCAGTAAAAAAATGGTATTGGTTCCTGCATTGGAATCTCTTCCTGACTTAATCAAAATCTGAAAAAAAAAAAAAAAAAACAGGACTCCAACACTGTAAGGCAAACAAGACAGTATTTTTGTTATTGCTATCACCAGATTATGCTGCCAGAGGATTAAGATGTATAGAAGCACATGCATATACTAAAACACAACAGCTGTTTCTCACAGCTTATTTTAAGATGCATGAACTACTGACACTTGCCAGCTGCAAATAGGCTACATATTTCTAAATGAATTGACACAGACACAGAGGGTAAAACAAATCTGTAACTCTTGTGAGGTAAAGGTCACTGATAATTAGGACACTAATTAATACGTGACCCTGCTGTCTGGCTGACATATACCACGTTAATCATTTTTAATATGTACAAAGTAATCTTTCTTTCTCCCTTTCTCTATGGCTTACACGTGAACACACACATACTGTATGGGGAGACTAAGGAAGGAAGAGTTATACATAAGCTTTTAACCAACCTTTTCATACATTTTACTTAAACAGCGCAAACAGGCATGGGATTTCTGGGTCACTTTGCACACACATGCACTTCTGTGTCTGCCTTTCTATGTTGTATTCAAAGAATTGTAACCCTATCCAAGAACCTGGCCCTCTCATGTTTTTCCTTGTTAGAGAAAAAGAGGTTTTAAGACTGGAGGATTTGGCAAGCTCTGCCACTTGCAGGCAATATTTCAACCCATCCATCTAGCTAGGATAATAGAGTGTCCTTGCCTTTCAATGCCTGGAGGAGTGACCAGTTATCACAAGCCACCAGCTCTGTTGTTAATAAAACGGGATGTGTGGATCACGTTGAGGATAAAAAGAAAGAAGGATGGACAGATGGGTAGAGGACAAATGGTTGCATGTTATTTTCACAGAAGCCTCGCAAAAGGTGAAGTTGATCACAATCAGCACCCAGTTACCAAACTGGCAGGAGTTCTCTTTTAACATCTTAGCTTTGGTATCTGAAGATAAATTTAGCCCCATCACATCTCTCTTCAGACTGTGTAGAGAGGAGGAGAAGTGAGGAGAGGGGAGATGAGAAGAATTGGAGTGGAGAGGTGGGGCATGCAATGTTAGGCCGATCCAGCTAATGGCCAAACTGACCTTCAGAGAAAGTCAAACAGTAAGAAGAGTAAGTTGTGTGTCATACAAAGCCACTGCCGCTAAATCCAGGTTGTTGCCATTACTCCTGACTTCACTACTGCCTTATGAAGTTAGACAGGAAGCTGAGTTTCCATGTTATGTAGAGAGGAATTACTTCAGTATAAATATGTAGTAGTTGTCTGTCAAATTAAAACATAGCGTTTAAATGTTAGAGTAATCATCTGAACAGTTCAGCAAGCTTTAATTTTATTCACCACATAAACTGCTGTGTAACTGGTCCTCAGTGAAATATAATTTTATGACAGGGCTCAAACACAAAGCCTGACTAGGTATACGACAAAGTACACACCAAGACTTAGAGGTAAAAGCAGTAGTATATAAAAATGTGTAAAAAGAATGATACACAGTACAAACATTCATGGATCGAACACCACGTATCTTTCTCCCATAAGCAACACATTACATAAATCTGTCACATGCAAGAGTGAGTAACAGGTTAAATCTGTGGGTTTGACTGATTGTTCAGAATGTGTCGGACAGCTGGATCATCCATGTCATAAGAAGCAGTGTAGAGGATAAGTAGTAGAGTAAGAGGAACAAGCAATGAAAATGAGAGTGTCTGTGGTTTATGTGTGACTGTGTGTGTGACTTGCACTGCAGAAAAAAGTGGTATAAAACTACTAAAATGCTACTTACTCTTGAGACAGTTTCTATTATTTAATAATTGCTGAAAATAAACAATTCATGCTTTCCCAAGGCAAAAATTCTTGGCATAATTTCAGTTCTTTTAGGTATCCTGTGCCATTCTATATTGTGAAATTTACTATAGTGTTTCTATTCGTGAATAGGGCATAAGTGCAAGTAGAAAGGCTGACTGAAGCATAGAAATGTATAGAGGCAATATCATTTAGAATTTTAGAATAGAGCAGAACTGCTTTCATATAAAGTAATATTGCCCCAGGCGTTTCCTCCTCTCCCTGGTTTTATCACATTTTTCCTCTCTTCAGTCCATGGAGCATTTCTCTGCTGTACCTGATTGAGACACAGTCTCAGGCAAACACACTCAGTGACAACTGCACCTCTCTTAGGATCACTGCTGAATCTCACCTTAAAGTTTTCCTGTCAACAGCGCCTGTAAAACATGCAGCAGTTTCCAAATCTGAACAAAAAGGCTTTGTTGTGGAAAACAACATTTTTGCACAAGGGCTACTAAGGTCTAGAATTGCATTTTCTTTTACTTCAGAAAGCTATTTGCAATGTTAACAGAGGTCTGTTGCATACTGTGCTGTAAAAAAATCAAAAGAAATAATTTCTGAAAAAGCCACTAATAAATACAAAAATAGCAGGTGATAATCTGCTTACTTTTGGAGTCATTTTATTTTACTGCTTCAAAATGATATTGATTAGTTTCTAAATAGCAGGAGATACTACAAAATAGCTAAAAAAAAAAGACAAAATAAAAACACAAATATGCTGTAACTACTTCTGGTTGCAAAATAACCATACCCAAAGTCTTAAAAACATAAAGTATATGAAAAAGTGCCAACAGCAAGCTAATGTGTGAAACAAAAGTCACTGACTAATAAAATCACCCAATGGACCAATCATCAAAAGATGCACCTTATATTTGGTGCCAACATAAGATGAGTGCTGTAGCAAATATGGCCTTTTAGCATTTGGCACATTGACCTTTAATTACAAAACAGTTCCATAATGCACAAGCCATTCTTGGTTCACACTGACGTCATCATACTGGTATCTCGGCTATCACCTTGTAGTCAAAACACTGCTATCTTAAATGGTAATTCCCATGTTTGGCCAACAGTTCTTCAACAAATCTGAAAAGTTACCATAGCGGAAGAATAAAGAGTTGTATCCCATTTATTTCTTTATTTACAAACCTAACCTAACTCGTCCTAGGAAAACCAGTGTGGTATTAATGCAGTATTATTGGCTATTGTATTTCCAAACCCCCTAAAGTCTTCTCTCTCATCTCACCTCATACCCAAATATGATTGAGCACTCCATCATAGTCTCTTTCAAACATCCAAATACTGTCAAGATTAATAACTGCAAGTGTCAGTAGCATTTTGCTAATGTGATTTTCCAGCTTGGTCAATAAGTACATTTCAGTGAGTAATATATTTATCCTATGTGTAAACCTCATAGCTCTATATGTCAATAGCTCATTTTCAGCCTTCACAGTGATACCTACCTGGATTATTTTTGACACCATGCCTAATGTCACACAAGCACCTCAGAAAGTGGTTCTACTTTCTCCCTACTGTTAACTAAAATAGCATTCAACTACCAAATATTCACACACCTGCTTTCCTATAAAATTGCTGAGCTAGCTCTACAGCAATTTGTCAAAAACAAGAACATGCACCATTGACTTACAGGATATTACAATGCTAGACTAGAGCATGTTCTAAATGCACCTTTGCCTCTTGAAACCAAAATGTAAGAATTAGTCACTTGTCACTCATGTCTTACTTTTTAACACTAAGAAGAAAGCAATGAAGCTGAATTATATTGTGAATTAATTATATTCCTAAGTTGCAGAGTCATTTTATTTGACATTGATAAATAAAAATAGGTAAGTTATGTATCACGGTTCCTTTTCACAGAATGCAGAAAATCCTTGTGGGAATATAGCATTGACTGTTAGGGATTCCCCATATGCCAATATTTTAATACATTTGGAAGCTTGAGTGTTCCAGACACTGGTAATAGATACATATGGCATTAAATAATATTGATCTGTGTGAGTCTAGGGACCACAGAGTGAAAAAACCCAATAAATCAATTACACATATTCAGTTTACAAGGTGACTTTTCCAGTTTCTTAATGTATTTATCTTACACATGCATTGTGTGTTGTGAGTAGTTTACATGGTATACTCAAACCTCAATTCTTATCCACATGATCCGCAAGATTAAATAATTCATGATTGCAAGAGATGTCTGTGGGCAAACTACTGCTCAACAGTGAGTCAAGAGATTCACCAATCACAGGAGAGAATCATTTCAGCCAGCTGTGCCATTTCACGTTAGTTCTTGCTCCCTCCCTGACCATACAACTCCCTGATGCACTTCGAATGACAGAAGAAAGGAAATTATCGAACACCAGTACAATAAAGCTGTCTGGTAATTTAATAGGGCTGCTGAGTAGAGGAACTCTTGCTTTGAGGCGATAATGAGAGTCATCATTCCCTGAAAGCAGCCCGTTCTGTGGAGATGCGTGTTAGTGTGCATGTGTTTGTGCATGTATGTGTGTACACATGCGTTTATTTGTCTTTGAGCTTCTTTAGCCCAGCGAGGCCCAATAAGCAAACAGCACAGTGCCTTAACGAAGCCAGAGAGATCACCGATTGACTCCAACTTGGGAGAGATCTGAGAAATTCTGTTCATTAAATCGGGCTAAAGCCCAAATATTGACATTCTAAGCTTCAGGAAACACAAAACATGGACTGTCCCATATATCATATTACAGATCTCTTTAACATTTATATGTTTGGGTAATATGTCTCAGATTAATAAAAGAAAGCTATCTAGCAGTTAAGATAAAAGTAACATTTGTTTATGGATTGGAATGCATTCTGATCTAATAAGACAAACTGCAATGTAAAAATAATACTGTGTTACCACTGGACTGGTACTCATTAAACTTTAAATAAAGGGCTATTTTCTCATCTATTCTAATTACTAGAGAGGTTTCCATTTGTTAAAATCATATAAATTTAAGAGAACTGTCTACAAGCATATTTGTGGACATTAAAGAAGATAATCCTGAGGGATATCATCTGAGATATTAACATGTTGAGCTACTGCATCTGTAGTTCCTTGATAATCATTTTGAAGTACTGTATAAGACTGGAGAGTGAAAGAAAGAGAGAAGTAGAGAGAAAAACAGTGTTAATAGTTGCTTAACTCTCCAGAGTAGATCAGGCTGGTTGTGGAACATTACAGTAAGAGAGTTTCACTCTGTGCCCTGTCTGATGTAAGTTGGAAGTTTAACATAGTTAAACATGGCCTGAGGAAAGTATATGTGATTGTATGGAGGGGCAAGAGAAGGTGGCAAGCACAAGTCAAAAGGCATCTTGTGCTTGCAGCCATGGATGTATTAAACAAGAGATGAAGTATTCAAACGTGGCAATAAATTCATTGTAAAGAAAGATGATCATGAAGCACAAACACAGAAAGAAGTTTCTATCAGTCTCTAGCAGTTTCTCCTTCCATAATGCATACACACTGGCACATTTTTTCTCACCTTGCACCAACTCAGTGACTTTTACAACAATCTAAAGTTTCAAATGTCATGCTGATGAAGTAATTCCATATATTACCTGTTGCGCTGACTGTTGTCACTACAGTAAAAACAGAGCACAGCACAGTGCTACAACTGGGGATTTCATCTTAGCCCATAGCACTTTGGGCAGGAGGGACAACACCTGTGTTTACTGTGTTTACAATATACTGATACCTCGAGCTTGTTAGTTTTCCCCATTTGCTGATGGTGGACCCAAGGGTGCAGGGATGATAAATGTTTAATGTAGGGAAAAATGAGAGTACAACTAATGTCACTATAAATTTTTACAAAACCATTTTCTCTCTTTGCCTCAAGTAAAAGATAATGTTAAATGCACTGATCAATACTTTGTAAGCTATGTTTGTATAAATATATGCAAGTATTTACATCTTCATGCTAAAATAACAAGAGCTGTAACAACAGCAATGTATTTGCCCTCGTTTGTTCTATATATTCACAACCACTCAGCTATAGCTCACAAAACATAAGGGAAGCAAGAGTCTAAAATACGCTTAAAATGAAGAGACCCTCACATGGCTGACAAAGAGGGGCTTCACTGATATTGACTTTCAGATCAATAATTCTCACTAATGCCTGAGCAAAGACCTTGAACTGAGTAAAAGAAACCTCAAAGTTCAAGTTTTCCAGTGGGATACTGCATGCAAACAATGCAGAAATCATGAAGAATGGATAAATAGCTAAACAGCTAGATACATAGATAGTCCAACCGACAGATAAAAAGATTCAGTAGATAGAGAATCTTTAACAGCAGACTATGTATAGTGTTCACTAAGGAGTAGTGAATTTATAGCAAATTATCCCTACATTATGAAAGGGCAAACGTAAATAAACTTGACATTGTCATCTACAATTGAATCAAAATGTGGAGAGACTCTTACAAAATATACCCCATCTTGATATACTGTAGTTGGTAACAGAGTAAGAAAAACTGACATCATTAAGATTCACCACTGTGCAAGCACAGCAGCATAAGCAAACCTCCTCCAACCCCCAGATGACTATCAAGCACTGTGTTTTCTAAGCATGGAAATAATGTGACAAATACTTATTACTCTAATAAAAATTGTGTGAATATTAGCATCACATTAGGCCCTGGATTTAAAGGACAATATGTCACAGTAACCAAGAGGCAAAAATGCTGAAACACTGTATAAAAAGAATGAGAAAAATATGAAGAAAGCAGAGTCTGTTTCAGTGCAGGGTCTCACATTTAAGCACGAACCAGGCCATGAATGAGGAAATGATAGTAATTCTAACAAATCATAACTTAGCTTAACATGCCATTATGCCGTGGAATGCTGAAGTAAAACATAATTTTAAGGTTATTCAAAGTAATGACTGAAGTGTTAAGTGAATCTACGGTGATCTTTCAGAGAGAAATGGGGCCATCAGTACTCACTAAAGGGGTGCAAGGAGTCCAATATTCAGGGTTCAGCTCAGCTCGTGGACGAAGGTCCAGATATTCAGGATTCAGTTCAGTTCGGGCACGAGTTAATGTTCCCTTCATTGAAGATAGAAAAAAAAAAGAAAAGTCTGTTAGAATTGTTTGTTTGGTTCGGGTTTGTTGGTCGTGTATACAGAAGCCTTCTCACTTTAAAGACCTCACAAATTCAAATATGTTTCAATTAACAACAAAGAAATGTAAACACAATAACAATTAAAGTACTTAAATATCTGAGTCATCACTTTTATCAAACCTATTTTATTGCCCTCAAATGAGCTTGATATTTGACTGTCTTTACTTTATTACATAAAGATATACCATTAGCTAAAAACTATTAACTGTAATGACTGTAATTCACCATAGGGCAATTAAAAATGCCAATTCAACATTCCACAATGAATTTTCAACAAGAATTTCTGCAAAATAAACAGCAAATTATATTCCAAATGAGGTTAGAATCCAGTTTTCCATTCCTGAGGCCCTATGGTCTAAATGACAGGCCAGTGGAATGGACTGAATCTGCTGGGCCCCATGAGGTCTATGATGTATACTGTAATTATCTGCTGATTCTCAAAATGGCTGTGTGTAATGAGGCTAGGCTGCATGAAGCCTGAGGCATAAATCACTGCCTTTAACACGACTTCCAGATGACCAACAACAACAGAACAGAAGCAGAGAGAAAGGAGGGAACAGGTTATCTGGGCAGCAGCACTATATAGCATCCAACTTGTGCTTATCACCAAAGCCCATATTGTTAGCCGAACTTGCTTATTTAAGAGTTTTTTGCCTCCTAAAAATAGTCAACTCACTTGCACATATTCTCAGGTATTCATCAGTTTGAGTGCCAGCATATTAAATTCTCACAGCTTTATTTAGCTATGCAACACAGGTTGGTTACTTTATTGATGCTGTGTTAAGCTAAACTATGTTGAATGGCAACATGCCAGTCAGTTTGTCAGACTGTCTGCTGTCATTGGGATGAAACAGGTTCCATATTCTGAGTCACAAACACAAGCAAATAAACAGCTACCACCTCCACCACAGCCACCACACAGATGCTTTACAAATTTGAATATGAAGTCAGAAAATTGTTCTATGTATGGCAGGCCTAGTTAACAGTTACTTGTAGGAGGAAAATAGATTATATACAGAAATTGGTGAATGCTAACATACTATACATTACAACAAGGAACAACAGTGACATATCTTAACAGTGTCCACAAAAAATAAGTATAATAAACAATTAGGCAAAACCTTCCATCTTTGGTTGAATAATTGTCATCAACAAACATTAAGTTAAAATGTCAGAAATAAAACTCATCTTGAATTTCAGTGTACATGTGTATCTTAATTGATTTCTGGTTACCCAACTGAGTAGAAATAATCATACAAAAAGCATTACATTGAAAATGTCGGGAAGGTTTATTAGCTGTACAGTTAGCAAGCTACAGTTACTTTTGCTAATGAAAAGGCACTACATACATACAGTAATCTCAGCATATACAAAATAATGTACAAAAAACACCACAGAAACAATGTTTTTGTTTGTGCAAAGTATAAATTAGTATAAAAAGTCATTACCTCATTATCTCAAATAAGTCAGAGATGGTGTTTTTCCTCATTAACATTACACCAAATTCTAACTTCAGCCTCTTGTAAAACAGTTTTTTTTTTGTTGTGTAGTCTGTAAAAACAGTAGTTCTCAAATAACATGACTCAGATTCAACCAAGCATTGCTGCAATATGATCCTCCTGTTGTTTAAAAACATTAAATCTTCTATAATTACTCTGAAACTATAGAAAGGGTGGTAGAATATTTAGTGTTATTTGTGAGGTTGATTACCTTACAAACAACCACCTAACATTAAAGTGCATACATAATGAAATGTGTGTATTCGTAAAACATCATTCAGAATTTCAGTCTGACTGTATTTACACCTCCACACATGGAAAAACATAGAACATAACACGTTTTGTATTAGATCACCCATATTTTAAGTAAGCATGCGTTTTGAAACACGTAAGGGACAGTTGTTTCTTTTTACCCAGGTGTGTATAGCCTTAAATGACCACTCTTAGATTTTATCCTTGGGTTTTACCTGTGAAAACTCTTTTTGTTGTTAAAAAGAATAAATTAGCAAAAAAAATCAGAGAGCTGATTATGATAGAAAAGTAACCAATGTGAATCTGAAAGAGAAACTTTTGAAAACAAATTTTGGGCATAGCCAATATTAATAATTTGGAATGTTCTGAAAAATAAAGAAACCACTGGTGTACTGAGCAAAACACACAGAACTGGTCAGTCAAGAAAAACAACAACTGTTTGTTTAATGGTACAGGTAATACGTTCTCTGTTGTTAACAAAGTGTAAATACCATCACACAAACTTTTATCCCATATCCACCTTTTCATTTAAAACCCAAATGTCTTCAGTGCACAGCAACAACAAAGAAATTAGCATCGCCATTCCTATACTTTTGGAAAAGACTGTACATACCAGAAATTAACAAAATATTGTAAGGGCAGGTTGCTCTACCACCTAAAAACAAAACGCAACATTAGATTGAAAATAGTGAAACTATCCACAGATACCTCAGATCTGTAAAAATGGCTCTATGAACGTACAGAAATGCTCTTTTACTTTGACCCTATTAGCATCAATGTCATGTCTTAATTTGAAACACTGATCTAATGCAAACGATTACGCTGCCCTTGTATCATTAACACTGCTATTTAACTATAAGGAGCATTACTTGTTAGCTAGCTAACAGGTGACAATAACATTTAGCTTAGCTTTAGCTAGCTAGCTAGCTAATGTTTTGAAGCTGCGTTGATATTAGCTAATAGCTAAAGCTAAACGTTTTAAGCTAACGTCTACGTAGCTAAGATTAGCTAAAACAAGGTAGTTAAGCTAATTCTAGATATTTAGAACCCGTTATAAAAGGCTAAAACAAATGTTTACTTTTAATGTAGCACTGTTTAAAGCAAACATTTTAATAACTACAAAATACCACAAAAATGCAAGCGACTCGGATTAATGTTACAATGACATTAATTAGCAAAATCAGAATTTGCTTACCAAAGTCACTGAGAGGTGGCTAGAGTAAACTGCTGGCTCTCTGACGAAGACACTCTGTAAATTGGGTGGTTAACAGTAGCTGCTTCTCCAACTCAGCGCTATGTGCGCACAAAGCAACTGAGGAGCATTTTAATGAGTTGGCTATTAGTAACACAGAGTGGTAAAACCGAAGATGCCTGAAGAAAGTGACGTTATTCATACTAGGAAAAACTGGAGTTGTGTTTACATATTACTAACTGTAAACTGTGTTCAATGAACATTCTACTCATAAAATGTGCCTATGACTATTTTAACTTTTTTCACAACAATTTCTCTCACAAATTTCTTCCAATTACTGGAGGAGGCAAGGGAAATAGGTGAAAATTGGCAGAGTGATACTTTATCTCGTTATGCATCATCTTAATGTATTCCACTTGTCTGTCACTCTAATTAATGGCAGTCCTTCTCCATAAACCGCCCAGAAAGTGAGATTATTTATTAGTACCTAGCCATTTATCACCAGTATGATAAGTGACATAGAAAGGCACGTGAGAGTTGGCAACATTATAATTGACCATTTTTCATTCCACAATGTCAGAATGATCATGGTAAATACTTGGTTGCAGAGCGTGATATTGTCAGCGCTGACAACAAAAATAAGGTGCATGAATAAAACAGGTTATTGAGACTTAGTGAGTGCTGTGACTGATATTAGGTTTCAGTACACTTTCTATTACCTGAAGGAACAAAAGTAGAACATTTTGGATAAAAATGTTGCAACAAAAGACAAAACACATCATTAAAGTTATAGGAGGACAAAACAATGAGGAGTCTATTTGTGTCTTGAAATTTTCTGCTTTGTACAGCACTAATGGAACACACATCTTTCCTCTTTATTTAGCCTACCTATAAATAGACATTAAATTTTATATGTGGACATACTGTCAGGACTACTGTTGGGTAATTGAATGAACTGTGTAAAAACAAATTAAATGTAATGTTTAGTCCCAGATATACCAGTGAGTGGTGTAGGTGATTTGGGTTTTGGGGGCTAGAAATTATTTGTTTTCCAATTTAAATGAACCAGTAGAGAGGCTGAAGAGACTGAGGATGGCATGACTGATGGAGAGTACCACACTGAAAGTACTCCAGCAATTTGCAATGCTGTTGAGAGAACAGTAGCATTCCAAATGGAAACCCACATCAGAGAGAAAATAAACTTGCATTGCACCATAATGCATTCTAATAACCATTGCAAGTGACTCCTGGTAATGTTTGGCTATTGTAGCATGTTGCACAACTATGCTGGAATATGGATTGAGGAATACATTTTCAGTTAGTGTGGGTGGGACTGGTATCTGTCATGACCAGTTACATCACAAAAGTCTGGACAAAAGTCCCTCCCAAGATGAAACTGATCTCCCTATGTGGGAGTTGTAGCATCATGACAAGTGAATTTATGGCACCTTATATTCACGTGGGTGTATATACAGCAACACATTTGCTTATTGCGTTGTTCATGTCCAGAAACCATTGCTCAATTCAAGAACAGGTTAAATGATATCAGAAAACAAGACGCCCAGGAGTGGCAGTGAACAGCAGGGATAGTCACGAAGGAGCAACCACCAGCTATTTCCTGACATCTTCAGAGGCTACTGACACTTCCAGAGTTCTCATTTCACACATCCTGATGCACAGTCTTTCCTGGATGAAAATCATTAGTGTGCAACGCTTTTTTTCCATATTATTTTTAATGAAAATGTCCTGCTTCGTGGATTGGCCAATATGCAAAAAAACAGATATTCCACATCTTTTATAAGAACTTGAAGAAATATAGCCACTGGGCCACTGCCCTATTTACTGCTTCTACCATTAAAACTTAACACAGTCAATCACCAAACCACAAATGGGCACAGGTAGGAAAACACATGTAGGAAATTAGAGCCCTTGGTATTTTTGTTAAATAGTGTTTAGTTCTACTACCTCTGTGCCTAAAACCTGTTTTCTACAGATGGATATATCTAAAAACTTTAAGCACTTGTATTGTACAGTAGCTATGAGCTGCTTGAGAGGGCTGCACGTACAATTTCTGATGAGGTCTGGTCTTATGTCCTATGAAGGCTGAAGCAGATAAGCATATAATCAACAGTAGTTGATTATTCAGTTCAGTTACAATAAAAAGCTAATTTTAATCATAAACAACTTTTGATCACCCTGGAACCTGAATAAAATGAACCTTTATGACCAACGTGTAAAGGTAGGAATAACAACATATTGCTGAAAGTCTCCATGGACCTGTGAAGCTACTCTGTTGAACTTGTCTGTACACTGTGGGCTGAGGAGATGAGTTTCATTATGGGAATAAAACACACTTTAATTAGCTTTACCATTACTCGAGGCCTGCCAAGCCTTCCCAGTCACAGCAGACCTTTTTTTATGTTTAATTACCTTGGAGATACCACTGTATGTACTCTTCCTCAACATCACAAGACAACGTTCGTTTCTCAACAAGTGTGAGTGTGTACTACTAATGAAAGAACATGAAGTTTATCTTTTGACTAGTGGCAAGACTCTTAAGGAGAAAATAGAAGTTATATGGCTGACTCATTTGGGCAGCTATTTTATCAGGATTTTTTTACTTATTTATTCACTATCTAAACACAGTTTATAAGTTATGTAGATGAAAAATTATTGGTAAAATATATTATTGAAACTTTTTTCATGAGACTGAAGGATGGCAAAAACTGGCACTGGGAAATTATAGTCATCTGAACAGATGATATATAACTGTGAGCATATTCCACTAATAGTTGTGATAATAGTTAACACTTAAAGCACAGTAAAATCAATTACATCATCATCTGACTTGTCACAGGAAATTACCCAGTACGGGTTAATATAGTATAGCCTTAATCGCCTGTCTCCTTCTTAGGGGCCTGCTGACTTACAGTCGGAGCTGTGGCAATGCAAATGAGCCCATAACGTGACCCTGTGTGGGTAATCTCCTCTGGACATCAGATGGCGATCAGCTGAGAAGCGCTGTCTGTTTGTTCCCCAATCCAATCCCTATTTTATACCAAATAATTTGATTTTGTTTTTTTGCCTGTACTCCATCACTGAACAATAAAATGCAAAAATGAATTGAATGTACAACACTGGTGGGGGTGGAGGATTGTGCAGTTTGGAACACCAAAGTATGCAATACAAAGGAAAATGGAAGACACTGGTGTTGATTAGAAAATGAGAGCGCACAATTTGTGTGCTCCTAACTTATTTAAATTAAGCTGTTGAGATGGCTGGGCGAGAAAATCTTTGATTATTATTTTTTGATTTGCAAAACTATGCTGTGATAGGCTCTTCCTTTGGCTGCGGCATTAAACTTTATGTTTATGGGTCCCAGTGTTAAGCCCATTTCCACGCTCCCCATTCCACACGCTAAGTATTGACATTCCATTTAAGCTGACGACAGTGAGGAGGGTATTTTATGACAGAAATGTAATGGGAATGCATGCAGCTCATATTGCAGTAAAAAATATCACCCAATTACAAGGGCATCTGTGCATAGTTGCAGACTAAAGAGGATATGCATGATGCACCTCTGCTTTGTTCAGAAAGAACAAAGGGAGAGGGATTTATTTCAGCCCTCCGCCCCTCCACTCCCTCTGCTTTATTAAAACACATACTAAAAGAATATTCTCTAATGAAAAACCTTCTGTGTATATGTGCGTGTGCTGACAAAAATTTATATAGAGATTATGTTTGATATGATAATTAATTACACAAGTTTAAAAGTGCCCCTGCTACATGTAAATTAACATAGACATAGTATCTAAAGTGTGTTTGGAGAGAGGGAAAAATAAATGTAATACTGTGGATTGTTAACATGGTTATTCAATGAAGGTGCTCTCTGAGTGAATGGAAAACAAATTAGGTTAAAGTCTTGTGACAAGATAAATAAAATCTTGATCCATTAAGTGGTTGAAAAAGACGGCAGTCTGGAACTCAGTGGGGGCAGTCGTGCTGTTACGGTTTGATTTTTGAGCCACAGAGAAGCATTGATTCTCCCTGGCACCCTGTCCTTGTCATTACAGTCAATGCTGCGGCCAGCCCAAACCATTCTCAACAACTGCTAATGGTTTCAAGGAATTCAGCTGGACTTGTGGCAGAATTCTGATAAGCAGATTTGATGAATTTGGAGTGGAGGGACGAGAAGGCAGAATGCTGCAGGTCGTTCAGAGAACACAGTGAATGCATTAACAGAACAGTTCTCTGCCATTACTGCACAGTTGGAATTACTTCTGTTTTAAGATGGTGAAATGATATCGAGGTGATAGTGAGGTCAGCTTTTCTGATGAAACAGGTTGCAACTGTAGTAATTGTAAACTGAATGAACAAACATTTCATGTGTTTTAAAAGCTGTTTCCAGCCTATTAACTACCAAAACATTCAAGTGCAGTGAGAAAACTTTTTTTTCCTCTTTCTTTTTTTTCTCCCTAGCCCTTCATTTATTCTGTAAAAGCACCTTTCATCTCACAAGAGTAGGACTTCATCTCACTGGGTGTTTGTCTGAGCCTCTGGCCCCAGAACAATGTTATCCATGGGATTCTCCCACAAGAGACGATGAATGTTGCTGCAGAGCAGCATTTTTAGCTGAGATCATATGAGTTTCCAGTGGTCACTCTGTCATATACTTTTCTGACATATTACTACGGTACAAACAGTAGTTTGTGTTCATTCCTCTTGAAGGAACACTTGTATCAATAAACCTCTAGGTGTTTTTTAAACTGTTCTATGTCTTTGTAAATTGTATGTTTTTCCAATTATCTGTCTCCTTTAATTTGTGTAGCATTAGTTCTTTACTGTTTGTTTTTAGTGAATAAATTCAAGACTGAATCCATCAATTCCTTTCTATTATAGTAGTTGTAAGACATTTATTTGTATTTGACTAGGAGGTTGTGTTATACATACAGTGATGCTTGAAAGTTTGTTTCTTCCAATAACCACTCTGGAAGAACTGCGGGACTTGTTGTCTTTGTATGCACACCATCCCCAACCACTTCCTTGCAACTGTTTCCATTAACAAATGTCATTCATTCAAAAAATATGCTGCATCAGATGGCATGTTGTGATGTAGAAATCAGACTAAATGGAAGCATTTCCTACAATATCACCAAATATGAATGTAATTCCTACTATGCCCTGGGCATACATTTTTGCATAAAGGGATTTGTACATAACTGTCAGTTAAATAAATAATTTCAATAGTATCTGGTCTTTGAGGTCATTTGAGTTTAACAAAAAGAGAAGACAGGTGATGAATCGCAAGAATTGCCTAACAGAAGATTGATAGAAATATAAACTTGTGTTTCATTGTCAGTTGAAGAAAGTGACAGCTGTTTTAAACAGTTCCACGACCATCCTTACTCAACACAGGCGTTTTTCATCTGTCTCCTGTATTCCTCTATCTGCCTCTGTCTTTGTTTCCCCATCTACTCAAAAGTTCTTTGTTGATTCTGGAACTGCTGCTCTGTTTCAAAAGAGCTCAGTGAACTGAAGAAGCTGTTGCAGTGAAAGTGCTGTGTTTAAGTCAACTGAACATTCTCCCTAGAGAATGAGCAGTGCTTTCACCCATATAAGTTCAATTTATAAAGCATATGCCCACCTTCAGATGCACACTATTAAATCTAACACTGGACAATGAGGGGTAGAATAGTTGTAAGAATTTAAAGTGGCCTAAATCCATGATATCTAATTTGTGTATATGGGTTATAAAGGAAAAGACAGTTACCTGCTATGCAGTAGAAGCTCAGAATGAGGGACATTATTCTCTAACCTTCTGCACTGAGAGCATTACATTACTTATTTTCCTGATGGGGATTCTTACGTTTCTGAAAATACAGACTCACAAGATTGAATCCTGTAGAGCCTTTAGGTAGGACATGTAAACTGACCGGCAGTTTCTTTCTTTCTGTGCCAACTTTTGGAAATTTCTAGCAAAACTAGCAAGAGCATAGGGCTCCAGGGATTGCACTGTTAAACAAACCAGTTTAATTCAATTGGAAGGAAAGATAATCAGAGTCTCATGGGCAGCTAACAGACGTTTGAACCCTTATTCTAGTGCTAAACAGATAATAACATAAAAGACTCCATTGTTAATTTTTTGCAGCTACTTGAAAATGTATTCACACAATATTGTCTTTAATACCTACTTGTTTAATAATAATACTTAGAGCACATTATATGTGAATACAACCAAGCAACCAACAGTCTGTAATCTGCCAAGGCTGTTGTTCAGGTTGCTCTGTGGCTGCTGAAGCATAAAAAAACATCAGAAGTCTGTGAACTTATAAGTAACCAGCTAAACTTGTGATTGTCTCTGTGACATAATGAAATTACTAAAAGGGGTGAAAGTATTTTTATTTTTTGACTCCTACCAAAACCTTCATCACTCCATATTGTTCACTTTAGCCAGTCCATTTTCAGTTTCAGTATTTCTGTCTTTTCTCTTAAACATTTCTCTGCATTATTCTTTATATATGTTTGTGGCAATCTTGCACAAAAGCTTTCTACTTTGACATCTACCCATCCATTATCTTAACCGCTTGTCCTTGTAAGGGTCACGGGAGTGCTGGAGCCTATCCCAGCTGTCACTGAGCGAGAGGCGGGGTATACTACCTGGAAAGGTTTCTACTTTGACATGTTTACCAATTTTTTTTAATTATATCTAAAGAATCATTTAGACCTTGACCAAGTCATTGGTCTAGTTGCAGAACAATTAAACGTACCAGAAAAACAAATTAAATGCACCCTTTCACAGGTCCAGGAAACAAAGATGATACACATGCTCAGATGTGTAGGCCTGCTGTTTATAGAGAATTTGTGACAGTCAGATGCTGTCTGTGTTGTTGGAATAAAACAGATTATCACGAACCATCACAATTTATTCTACTACATATTTTACTTGGGAAATTTTGCAACAAATGTCTGCCTGCCAAAACCCCACAGCACTGGATATCAGTCAGTTGCAGTGTTGGTGGAAACTCACACTTGTTAACTAGCAATAATGATGAAAGACCAAAACACAACACGGATGGTTCACAGGCAATTCGGAACAACTTAGATGCAATTAATAAGGATACAAAGTCTTTTTTAAGATGACATAATGTCAGCAGATGTGTTTGTTCTTGAAATTACTACAGTGACAGGTTTTGAATGTGGGTTCCCTTTCTAGTACTGCATATCTCCACTGCATCTTTTAGTGATACACAGTACTGGACCATACTGGCCTATTGACCTACTACCCATGATTACTAGACATATAAAATGTTTCACATGCCCTTTACAGTCCTCTATCTTTAATAAACAGAAGTAGCTCTTATTGCAGTGTATAAAAATATAAATTGCATGCAGAAAAATGGTGGATAAATAGGCGTTTTAACCAGCTTAAAATCTATTTACATATTCAGAAAAATAAAAATCAGACTTTGGAGTACCTTTTTTTCCCACCTGCCTTTTTGCTCAAACTTGTCACTCTTGTTAATGTTCTTCATAGTCTCCTTTTCCAAAGAGAAATGTACCAAATCATGAAAATATAATAATATCACAGTGAAAATTGCTACTGGAAGCAGTTGTTTTGTTCTGTGGTTTCTCTTATCACACAGTAATAGTCACAGTTGGCTGCAAAATGTAAGGCGGGTACCCACATGGCTCAGACAAAAGTCTAACCATCAGACCCTGATAGTCAATTAAAATTTCATCAATTGCTTGTAAAGATTTGTGAAGTTTGTCTGTCAGCACATGAAATGCAAAGAATACTTTGAGAATGTTTATGTTTAAATATATGAGAGCTTAACAGCTGACAGTGTGAGAAAATATCCATATCTGTCAGCACTCCTTAAGAATTGTGAGAGAAGTAGGCCGCAGCCTAGGTGCAGCTAGGTTTTTAACAACAAAGCAACCCATCACAATGGTCATATATGCAGTTGTTTCTTGTCTCAAAATTAGAATGTACGTCTTTTTTCATTTATCAGGGTTGGTGGTTTGCATGCCGCCCCCCAACCCCCGCCCCAGCGCTGGTCACAAGCACAGATAAATGAGGAGAGTTTCGTCAGGAAGGGCATCCAGTGTACATCCTTGAAAAGTCAAATATGCAGAGGCAGGTGATCTGCTGTGGGGACCCTGAAAGTGAGCAGCTGAAAGAAACTCCTAAATTTTTTTGTATAGAGTTTAAAATCCTTCTCCTCCCTTATAAAGCGCTAAATAATCAGGCTCCATCATATCTCAAAGACCTCATAGAACCTTATTATCCCAGCAGAGCACTTCGCTCTCAGAGTGCTGGTCTACTTGTGGT
>JAUMHL010000018.1:13352475-13363301 GCA_032362345.1 Sandelia bainsii
CTGTAAAGTGCCTTGAGATGACTTATGTTGTGATTTGGCGCTATATAAATAAAGTTGAATTGAATTGAATTGAATATTTACAAATGAGATGCAAAATTGAATACCTTGAGAAAGTTTAACAAAAGTAAAGTATTAAACATTACTTACATTATTTTGGATTTGTATATGCAATATATTTTCTGTGCTGGCATCTATGTAAAGGTAGAGGAAGATGGAGGTGATGTATCATTTGTCCAAACTGCAATTGCAGTCTGAACTGATTTACACTGTTTTCTCATTCTTCTTTGGATTCACAAAAAACTTAAACCAAGTCTCTTTCTTTCTCTCTCTCTCTCTCTCTCTTTCTCTCTCACACACACACACACACACACACACACATTCTTATAGTTTGGACTGTGTGCTTGCTATTTGTGCATTCAAGTGATACACTCAGGGGTTCATTATCCTTGCTGATGTAACTGTCTCTCTAAAGACTGCACCTGTATTTCAACATAAGGCATTATATTTACAGTGAATCATTTGAGAAGAAAAACCTTCCTTTTGTTGTCTTTAGCTCTGTCAACTCTGTCTACTGCATCTTGAGTTGATGGGTAAATATCTATGAATACATTTTGAATGGACATTGTGATAGACCCTTAAAATCTGTTTTAAAGGTGGTTTGTGTGCAGATAGAACATGAAGGTTCTGAATCCAAACTGTAGTCTAAGGGTTGGTGTGACATTCGCTTAAGATAGACCTCATATGTTTGTATTTATTTTCATACATATTTATCATCAAGTGGATTAATCAAGAGTGATTCTGTCACTGAATATGATGTAAGTGAAATATAGTAAATTCAGGGAATGTTAAAATACTGCAGTGAACACATTTGGATGCAAACAAAACTTGTTGGTCACGGTGAAATAACATGGTTGCATGCAGTAACCCAGCTTGCATGCATTATTTGATAGCAACGTTACTTTATTTAGGAGGCTGAGATTCTATTAGATCCAATGCTTTATTATGTTTGAACACATTAATGCAAACAACACATTCCAATATGTAAGCAAGTGTCAGATTTTCTTACAGACTAAGTTGTAAACTTGTTACAAATGTTGTAGCTGAAGTTAAACAATGACTAGAAGATGTGAGGTGGGACTTTCTAATCTTGAAGCTTTAAGATACTGAAGGTTGAAATTAAATGTTTGCTATTTTAAATGTCATAGATAAGTATCATGTTAAGCATCCTCCAAGGTTTAAATGTTAAAAATAAGTAATTTATTGTAATTAAAACATTTTCTTGTATCAAACAAGCATCTGCCAGCTTCATCGCTGGGTTACAATAAACCTCCTCCTCATGAATATGTAAATCAACAGCAAACTTGAAAGAATCAACCTAAAGCTGAAGGCCGAAACCAGTTACTGATAAATCAAACAGCGATAAGAAATCATATTATAGCCCATTCAAATGAGTCAACAGTAGGGCCACATAAGGTAATCCACAATTAATAACACAAAGACATCAGATGTTATCTGATCTGGTCAATCTCTAATGTCAGGGAATTAGATGAAGTCAAGTGTGTCAGCAAAGCTAATGGTCCAGATAGATTATCTCCAGGCTGCTGTGGCTCACAGGCAAGCTAAAATCAACCAACCGACTTCCTGTCAGTGTCACTGAGGTTTACAGCTAGTATAAACCTTGCAGGATTTTGAGGATCTAGGGTTAAGAAATGGAAGTAAGAGAAAAGATTTAGTAAGTCAGCAGTTCTGCAGTGAACGCAATATTCTCACTGTGATATTTCTGAAATAAGTGGGAACTGGGATGTTGTATATACCAGTGTAAAACAGGGTACTTTAGAATCATACTTACTGCATTATGATTTTTAATATACTTACAACTTTGTACTACAGTTGAAATTTAAATGGCTTCCACAATATTTTTCAAAAGTTTGATCTCTTTTCACCACGATGCACACAGTGAACACCCAGAATTGCTGGTCAGGGAAAATGCAACTGGATGTTTAACAGAGGTTCACTTGATATTGTAGTATTGATTCTGCTTCACACTTTGGACAAATTTCTCATGCCCTAAAGGTAACAAGAGAAAATAAAAGTGAAAGAAATCACAGATCCAAGTTTTTGAGGCCTTTGGGAAGAAATTAAGTTCAGCAGGACTTTAAAGGGGCTGTTAGATGGAATGTTGGATGTGATTTTGCCCGTAACCTTTCACTTGTCCCACCATCTGCTATTACAATAAATTCTAAAAGCTGCAGGTCTCTGGTGCTCCCTCTGCTCAGTGCCATAAAGCAGTTTTCTTTGAACGATCCAACATATTATCCATGAAATCCAAACCCTGGAGCACATGGATGTGAAATGCAGCATACATAAAGCCATAGAGGCTGTCAATCTGCTGATTCTAATTGTACTACTTGTGCATATTTCTTTCTTACATGTGTCTAATGTGAAGTAGTACACTTTTGGACATTCAAATGCATACTGTGCATTTTACATAGTGCAGAAGAAAATAACCGATACAATGGACAAGAAACAAAATATGACAGTTTTAGGAACTGCTTAACACCTAACCTAATGAATTCCCTTAGCTGAGGTATAGCTCAGCCAATCAAAAAATTAAGAAACATCTCTGAACCTGATTTACTATGACAGACACTCTACCCAAGTCTGAACAAGCAAACTGTAATGCCCACAAGTCTAGATAAATGGTTTAAATTTACTGTTAGGTTACCTTTGATTTAATTTAATTTCTGGTTTAAGTGGATATTGTGCTGCAACATCATGTATTTTAGCAGAAAACTAATATGTTATTTGGGAAGCCTTCACTGATACATTTATTGTCAACATGTCTAATATCTATAAGCAACTTGTCAAATACATACTAAGAAACAGTGTTCCTGAGAAAGTTCTATGAGATGTCTGACGACAAATTTCTCTTGACCACCTTGGTAAATTGAAGTGTAAGTGCGGAGAGCCCCTTTAAATTCCTAACTAAAGACTAAGCATGGGTCTCCTGTGTTCTCAGACTTTTCTAATATACTCTTTAAGACCTACAACAATTTCAGTCAGGCTCTTTATGTATTGTGTCAGTCCTTTCTTGGGAGGTTGAATCTGCCCACGGGCATCTTATGTAGCCATTTGTTTTATCATATTGAATAATCAAACACAGCAAATAGGAAGCATCTTCCGTGGGGATACAACTTTAGCAGCAATACAAACAGAAACCTCTTTCAGCCTTAAACTACATTTAAAATTTCAACACCTTGTCAGGTGTTATCACTGTTTGTATCACAACTCTCTGCTTCAGAGTTACCATTTAAAATATCTTCACTTATGCATTCGCCCTGTGTGAACTTTGTGTTCACATTTTCTTTAAGTGTGGAGCCTTTTATGCTGTTGAAATTGTGATTTGTTATACTTCATTTTTTTTTCTCTTTTCCTTAGCAAACGTGACTAGCTCTTATTTTCAGGCATTATCACTTTGCCTGAGTGTGTTCAAGTCATAGAGAACCTACACCCCACTCTATAAATTGCGCACACTTACATGCAGAGAACACACACGCACTCAGATACATACTTCCAAACCCTATAATAATGTGCAGATCTGCTGTAGTGATCACTGTCTCCCTCCTCAGAGATAGTTAATGCCTAAATCTCTTTCTAACTGGCAGGGAATCACATAATTGGCTGTGGTCCATTTGCTCACCCCTCTGTGTGTCCTCTCACTAACAGCAGATTTTAATGAATCGGTTTTACAGTGATTAGAGCCCTTGGCTATAGGGAGGTCAGAGAGAAAGTGAGAGACTCTGACCACTGAGAGACAGCCAAGCATGGATGTCTCTAGTCTGCGTGGTCTGAGCACAGTGTGATGAGCTTAATCAAAACACTGCAGTTTTCTCTCTCCCTTGATAACTCTTTGTCTGCTGTGTCACTGCACCTCGCTATCTCGTCTAAGAATGTGCATTACTGTCCTTCTCCCTGTGTGCTCATGCACACACACTATAATATTCTCTATTTCCTCCTAGGCATAATGCTATTAGTCTCTATGCCCAGTATCCATGGTACCCAAACCATATCTCAAGGGGACTGAACTACAGGTGAATGAAGCCATTTAAATCTCATTCATATCTCCTTTTTTTGGGAACTTATCTTGTGCAACATTTGATGTGAATGTTAAAAAAAGAAAAAAAGATGACCCAAATATCTTCCATTATTTTAACCATACTGTATGTGTTATTTCAATCATTTGTATTTTTGCAGTAATAACAACCTTTGCAAATTCAGAAGTTTGAGGAAATTTTATTGACTTTCCTTTTATCTTTTTTTTATGATCAGTTATCACCCTGGGAAAACTACAGCAAAATGAGACCTCGATTTCCATTGCAATTGTAGCCAGAAAAATATCTGAGCACATTTTCAGTCATATTGTAACTAAGTATATTTAGTGATGTCTTTTATTTAAGTAGAATTTTGTGACTTAAAATTTTTCCAACACTTGTACTTTTTTCTCCACTACCTCTATTATTACTTTTTACTAAATTACTAAATAAGGGGTTTACATGTACAATTTATGATCAGTTTATAGAATTTTAAATTATATATTTAACAGCCAAAAGGTATATGAAGAAGTTAAAATCAGCTTTAGTTCAGCCAGCTACAACATGAAATTCTGCTTAGAGTGAAATGCATCTATAATAATAATAATGTAAAATCACACTTTTTGGCTTTTTGACTAGTGCCTGTTGAGTATTTGTACTTTTTATACTTCATGTACATTTTGGTACTCCTGATTCAGTACAGTCAATATATATTTTGATTAATTGCAGTTGGACCTTACTTTATTATTGGCTGTTGATTCATAATATGTTCCTCAAAACTTGCTTTTGATCTTTGAGAAGACCAAACAGGAAATACTTGCTAAATGCTAAAATCGCAAATATGCAGACATACAAATACCTTCACTGGCATCTGCTGGTTGATAAGCACAACTCATAGCCTGAAACCCAGCCTCTGTAGTGATACAAAGCAAGGCTCACAGCAGTGTGCTGCAGAGCCAACTCCACTGATTTACCATGTCAACTTCTCTAATTCACCATGTTCTCGATGTTGGCCAGACAATCCATGTAGACAGCTTCAAATCAACCACACTGACAGGAACAGCAACGGCAGTTGGGGGTCTGCCCAATGCGTCTCTGGCTATGACACACCTGTCAATCAAATGGAAATACCACAGTATGCAAGCCAGAGAGCTGTTGTGCTGGTGCTCCTGCCAAAAGGAGCCACGGATGTAATTTCTTTGTCAGTATTGCAACCTACATCCCAAATTACTGATACT
Source organism: Sandelia bainsii (assembly GCA_032362345.1). NCBI lineage: Eukaryota > Metazoa > Chordata > Actinopteri > Anabantiformes > Anabantidae > Sandelia > Sandelia bainsii. The sequence continues at coordinate 13,357,805 of JAUMHL010000018.1, forward strand.
ACCAGTTCCTTCTTTCTACTATTGTCTTATCTTCTATTATTACTCACTGCAGTGACTTTTTATAAACTGGCCAACTATTACATTTTCCAGGTGATATTATTATCCATACACTGACTGTTACACATGAGGGCTGATTCTACTTGTAATTGTTTGCATTTTCACATTTGTATCAAGGCTTGTCCTGCATCAGTTAATAAATGATCTCTCATGAATTTAAGTTTTGGTTAAAATAACTTGCATTTGCATGGAGCACTATGTCATAGTCAGAGGTGAATTTTTAAAGTAATCAGTTTCTCGTTTATATTTTAAATAATAAAATATGGTTGAGATAGTAGTTTTGTGTCATACTTTCTTCAGTAAAATACACACTGGGTCTGTCAAAAATCTGCTCCCACACACACACTCACTCATGCACAACATATTTTCCGCTTGCTTAATCTCATTTATTTTTTCCATTTTTACTTGTTTTGGACACTATTATAGCGCCTTTATGCTCAATCCTTTAAGAAATTGGTTCAGTGAAAGCTCAAATGTGCCACAGCAAGGGGTTGAAAAGCAAATAGTCTCAGCCCTTTCCACTTACAAATGTATTATTTTCTGGATTCATTACTATTTCGAACACTTTGGACCAGTAATTGTTCAATCTATCTACAGTCTATCTGCAAACATGTAGGTTAAATACAGGATATAAATGGGAGATTGTTCACTAGAATTTAGAAGCCCCATTGTTCAAAAATAATCTCCTTAATATTAGGAAAAATGAATTTACTTCTTTAGTACAAGCAAGAGGTTCATATTGAATATGAATGATATGAACTCTCTTTAAGCTGTAAAAGATTGTTTTAATGTTCCTATCCTTTTTGCATATATTTCTAGTGTGTGTACTGTAGTTACGTAGAGTCATGAAGTCAACCTATTCAAAGGCATTTCATGGTAGAAGAGATACCAAGTACTGAATCAAAAACATGCTCAGTATCCCATAAGAACAGAATGGAGTAATGAAAATAAAAACTGTGGTGTGGTAAATCTGGAATCAGCTGTTGCATTTCAAATGTGTCAATGCATATTTTATTTTAAAATGCTAATTACCATACATTCTACCACTCTCTGTTATGTTCACAGAAATTACTCATTCATGTGTTTTAATAAAGTCTGGGTACCGACAATGTCAACCAAATCAATTGTGATTGCCACTATATGTCATAGTACGGAATTATTCCTTTTCTTTGAACTGTCAAGCCATCAAAGGCTATTTTTTCCTGGTCGTGCTTCTGCAATAAAAGATCCAGTAACAAGATGGAAACCACCTCATATCCTAAAATTAGATCAGTGTTCATTCTATAGTCAACTTTTTTTTAGAACTGTCAATAACACATGCAAATAATTCAAAAAGACAAACAGCAGAAATGCGAGAATTGTGTTCTTAGTCTCAGTGGAGCAAGTATGAACACTGTATTTACTCATGCATGCATTTCTTATAAACTGTCGGTGAACAGTTTGAATCCAATCCCCAAAATAGAATATATGTCTGATAACTAACTGTATTTCTTTATTAAAGAAATCAGTTAAGTTCTGTAAATTCTGTAAAATAGTTGTCGCTAATACAGTATATGACATTGGAACACTCGATAAAGTGACAGGAACTGTTTGGAAAAGAATAAAAGATCCATGAATATGGTGAGTTAGATGAGAGCGAGCTACGTTGTTGTAACAATTATTATATAGATATATATATATAAATATATATATACACACAAACAAAACCAGTCAAATGAAAGTAAACTGGTCACAATCTGTGAATATACGCTTGTTTTTTTTTTACTCTGTGAGCCTTACTAGTCATGAATAAAAGGCTTTGCTTGATGGACGACACTGAGGTTTTGGGAGCTTAGCTTGTTGATCAACCTACCGTTACATGATGACAAAACAAAAAATTATCCATGTGTCCCTGGCAGATTTTTTGCTCCAGTGCCTGTGCTTACACTTGTGCATGCACAAACGTTGACTGACTGCAAAGCTGACTGAAGGGCTGTGGACTATGACTTTATTTACACCTACTATGAAAGTGTAATGTGCATCTGGATATGCTATATGGACAATGAACAATCTGATCATGCCCTTGCATTTACACATAGTAGTTGATGTCTGCATCTGTCAGCTTAGTAATTGGGTCTTGTTTTTTATAAGTATTTTGCAGAATGAGGACAGTGCAGGAGAGGTGAGGAGGTGCCAAGTCTGTGTATTTTCACATACAAGAGCAGGTGTAGAGTCACAAGGGCTGTTGTTGCTGCAGAGCCAAGATTTATTTTTGTTTTTGCAGCAGGAGTTGTCCTCTGAGACACTTCGATAAGAGACATCGTAATAATGTTTCTGTCCTGTCAGTGGATACTTTCTCACTAATGTAAACATGCGGCGCAGATTGCATTTCCACATGACCGACTCTCTGGCTGAGATCCGATGATAATGTGAGCCAAACCACCTCCAGAGGTCTCTAGCCCTCACGTGGGTCATTCTGTCTCTCTAACTGGAAGAAGCCACTACGTCACCGTGTTTGTAATGTGGAAGTTTGTTGTTTTGCATTGTTTGCTTATCAATATATATTGAATAATATGTAGAAGTTATTATTATTAGTATTTCGTTTATTTAGAAGGCACCTGATGCCCTGATCAGTTCATATTTAACCAAAGGCCTGATGCCAAAATGCCAAAGATGAGCTATCTGCTTTTCTTAAAACTAAACTCAAACATCAAACAATGGCCGTGCTGTAATTATGACCACTTATGGCCATTAAATTGTTATGGTCAGCTAATTGTCATCCATCATAAAAAAAAAAACTGCTCTTATTTCAAGAGGATTTCAATTTTGAGGACTACCGCGCTTCTGACTCTTTTATCTTCCTCTACCACAATCCACTGTAAGTGGAGATAGAGAGTGGCTCATATTGATCTTAAATGTTAACAGTTTACTGAAATACAAGCTGCTTCTTAAGCCATAAGGATGGCCAGTCTCTACAAGTATCTCAATAAGAACACATACACTGCAAACAATTGTTTTTGAGTAGATTAATGACTATACCTGAAACTATCCTTTCAAAGAAATTTATACTAAAACACAAACATTCTAGTACATGCTTCAGGTTAATAACAACATAATTTATGAATACAAATTAACCAATAATTGACTTTCTGATGTTGTAAATCCTATCAGTGGCATGTTCCACAGTCCTGATCAGGATGACGGTTTGACATTAAAGACAAACACAAGAACGTTACTCTGACAAGAAAATAACCACTATGACAGTTTAGGAAAAGGTCAGAATGGAAATGCCTGTGCACTCATTATGGAGCTCCTAGGGAAACTTTTTATTGTTACTTGTTAATAAGTGTCAAGGCAGTTACTGACAGTGTCTGTTACTGGAATGTACTCATCTTCATTTTCACATCTCTACATCTAATCTACAAATAATTAATTACAGTTACTGCAAGTACAATATGTTGACTATTTTGTCAAGGATCACTTTCTTTACAAAATAGTACTTTCTGCGAAAACAGAAAACTTACCATACAGTATTACCATCTAAGCTGTGAGTAGTTGGTATGAACATATATTAGCATTTTACAAGTCTTAAGTGCTCTCCTACAGTACATTTTATACTACTCTCTTTTTCTCAACTTAAACTATAATATTTAGAGATATCAAGGTGAAATGTTGCAGCTCTGCTACAAATCTGTAGCATCTGCTGTATCACAAGCCAGATAACAGTCACTCCTCCCTCTTTCCACCTCTCTTTTTTCCCTGTGCACACACTCAATCCTCCGTGTTGACTGGCCAAGATAAGACATCAGCTGCGAGTCATCAGGCACAAAAGGGCCTCGCTTCACAGTGAGGGACACATCTCTCCATCCCTGTGGCAATCGATGACACCCTGGTCACCTCTTGTCCCACTTCCCCCTCCTTCTCACTGAACTTTTCCGTTAACGTGTGTTCCCTTTGCATGTGTGTTCCAACTCATGACTCACTGTATTTACTTGGTCATGCATTAATGGAGACCAAATGGATTAACAAACATGCAATCAGGGAGTTATACAGACACGTACTTACATGTGCACAAACCTAAGAAACTCAATTAAAAGTGTGCTTGGAAATCTAACAAATTTTAAAGCCTGGATTATAGCCAGGATTTTCATATTTACATTGGTGCTTGTGATGTTGCCATATCAACAGAAATCACTCATGACACTTTTGAATTTTAACAGAGCACTTGGCATGGTTGTACAATTCTCTCAATTCTCTGATTTTATTCAGTTCTATATAAACACATCCACTAAGACGCTTCCACAGAGACTTCCATAGAGAAATATATTGACATTTTTGTTGGTACAATATGTATAGTCTTGTTAGTAATATAGTACCAACAAGACTATTACTGGTTTTCTCCATGGAAATATGTGTTTAAGCATCTCTGTCGAATAAGAAAATTGTTTTACCAGATGGCTATGTATAATATAAATTATTCATTAACTGTGGGCAAGATCAATCACAATTAATCAATCTTTTTAATAAATTAACAAGAAAAAAAAGAAAATAATAAGAAATCTGAATATGGAAATGTGAAATGGATACAATTAAAGGTTGTATCCATTGGCAATGTTTTATACATGGACAGTGAAATTGAGAGCCTGAAAATAAAAATTTTAAAACATTAGTGGATGCGATCAACTAATAAAGCATTAAAAGTAATAGTTTGTTTAGTTAGTTTTACAAAAATTCACTTAATTACTAGCAGAAAGTCAAATGACAAGAACAATACTACTAATATGAATGTAGCATCTATAGTTGCTTAGCTTAATTTGCCAGCATACTGTATTAATATACTGTACTTGCTTTTTACAGAACAGTGTCTTCGACAAAGGCATCATTGTTGACATAGTTGTATGCATACTTTGAGCTTTTATGCAGTGTATGCAGAAATCATGGCAATGCTCAAGTTGCTTGTTGCTAATGCTAATATTGAAATCATGGCAGAGAAAACAACAGTGGAAAGTTCGGTGATCATATGTTGGCTGGACACGCTCTATGTGTTTGTCTTCAAAACTTTCCACCACTGCTGTTGTGATTAAAAAATGCTGCTGGCCTTACTTACCCACTGGTTATTTGCTGATTTGCAGTTGGATATGTACTAATTTCTGAGGACCAGCCATGATGTGCCTGTGCCAGCCCTGTCTCCTAAAAATTAAGTTCATATACAACTAAACTGCAATCCCGATTACGTTTTTGTAGAGAACATAATTGCGTTCACAGTTAACTTATTTTTGTCCGCCAAAATATCCGATCTGCATCCGGTTTTCTGTCGGCTAAAATATCAGACATTACATTTCAACATCCAGATATGTGAGTGTAGAGATATTTAAGTGTTTTACGGTGGGAATCAGACATCACAGCAGTGGGTTAGTGTCAGTGAAAGGCTGTGGGCTGGTTAATGGACAAAAATTTCATT
>JAUMHL010000018.1:13363401-13404341 GCA_032362345.1 Sandelia bainsii
AAATACGTTCTCTAGGAAAACGTAATCGGGATTGCAGTTTAGTTGTATACGAACGTAATTTTTGGGAGACAGGGTTGGCACATGAATGCATGATTAAAACAAGTACTGGTGGTTTTTTCTTAGCATGAAGACTGGAAACACAAAGAATAGGAACAAGGGAAAAAACCTGCTTGCCTTGGTAAAATAAAATCTACCTCTCCACCCACCATCACCTTCAAAGCTTACTAAATAACATATTATATTTAGTGAATCATTCATCATCATTACAAAAACTGAAGTGTGTAAATAGCAAGTTGTGGTTTTGTTGGGGGTTAGGTGCATAACTATTGGCTAGGCCAGATACAGTTACTTCTGGTTGTTGGTGTTGGCTGGTGGTAGTTTTATATGTACAATACACACATGTGCGGCATTGATCGTTTTATCTAACTCTTCCCAAAAACAAATCCTTTCTAAAAAATGCAATGAAAAATAACAGAAGTAAAGTACAAAAATGTAATGTTTATTTTTAATTTCATTCTTAATCATTAAATTTCTAAGTTGCTATTTGATGGTAACTATCTGGAGCTTGAATACTGTATCATAGCTTTTTGCATCCACCTATGGTCCACTTGTGTGATAATATTTACAATTTTCTCTTTTAATAATACATCTTTTAGAATTTTCTTTTGATGAGATCATCCTGCATAAAATTGCAGTGGATGGGCTTGCTTGTAAAATCACAACAACTAGCTACTATTATATTCAGCTAATAAAATGTGTATGATGAGCAGAAGGAAAGGTTGCTTTGAAAAGTACAAGCTCAGAGGATGAGCGGCTGTGTGAATAATAGGACTTGTCAAACTCTTACAATGCACCAGAAGGATCACAAGCACTCTGAGCTAAAAATAAGCATCACAGCGGTAATGGAATTAAAACGACTCTGCTTCTACCCTCTGATTAGAACCAAACAGACTGTTACAAACAGCAATTTAAAACTTCCCACATGAGAAACCATTTCAGTTCAAGTAGTGTACGGGGTAGGCACGAGGTGTGAATGTTCTGCGTGTGTGTCTGTTTGCCTGAGGTAAGTATGTGTAATAAAAGATGACCCTGCAACCTAGAAATCATGCTTTTTGACCACTTTTTTTTAATCAAATTACTTTTTGAAGGAAGCCTCTCGGGCCTTTGACCCTAAAGAGAGTGAATCTGCATTTCGAGTGTCGCATGTGTAAGGTTAAGGTAACAAAAGCACTTTGGTGAAGGCTAAAGGAAGACTGTGGTTCTGGTTATGTTTGAAAATTAAACTTATACCTTCTCATGCTCTAAGTCCATTTTGACTTTTTAAATCTTTTCTTAACTGTAACGAAGTGATGCGAGTGCTTAAACTATTAAACGTTTCAATAGTTCAGGCCTAAACTAATAAATGTTTTATCATGTTTTCATTGCAACAAGTTTATATTGTCGTATTACAACTGCAGATGTAACATTAAATATATCATTTTTACTTTAGCTTGCATTAAGACTACCACTACGGACCATGATTTCTGTACCATGATATAGTAAATGTCTTGACAAGGTAGATGAAAACAGAATATATAGTATGACAAAACTTTGCTTTGAGAAATTATTAACTAAAATGGAAAAGTATCTTTTTAATTAGTCCACTTTTCTTACCACTTTGGAATTGGTTACAATTCAAAACTTCTTTTGGAACCTTACTCTGAATAAACTGACTTTTCTTGCAAACATACTGTACACCGACGACACTGAGTGCAAGCCTGTGACAAGGTGCAAGCAGAACAGTCTGATCCAACAAAGAGATCTCACGGACAGGATATGAGTGAGTGTTCAAGCTTGAATAAAGAGGAATAACAAATTCAGAATGTCAGCCTGACTGCCAGTGCTGTGATTGGACTAATACTCTGTGGTTTTCCAAATCAGCCTCTGTCTGTGCACATGGGCTGTAGCACGTCAAGCCCAATCAGAAATACCACTCTATACGGCAACACACAGCACAATACAGCATCACAGCACGAAGAACAAAGATCAAGAGCCACACTATCTCTGTACGATGCTCATAAAGACTGTCAAAGACACTGATTCTCTCTCTTTCAAACACAAACACACAAGTCAGACCCAACTCATGCATGAACAGATGTATGCTCATAAACACCCACTCACATGTAAGGATAGATTCAGGTCTTGTTATAATCACAAGTGTCAAGCATCTGACTTGCAGATGAACAAAGTCAAACTTCAGTCATATTTCTCTGAGTGTTCAATAATAAGTAGTGCTGCCTACATAACAATAAGAGGGTGCTCCCTATTGTTAATATGGCTGCACACACCTGCTCTTGTTTGGACCAACTGGAGAGTAAGATCATTTCCTTTGTTTTTATCATCTAATGGCACAATTGTGTGCCACAGTGCACAGCTCCCCAGAGCCTAGGTAATGGTGGGAAGATGCCACCTTCTTTCCAAAGCAAGCCATGTTTACTCTTATGCAGAACGACAAGCACATGCAGGGAACCTGACAATGTGCAAGTGTAAATTAGGTCCCCAGTCTGCTCCGCATTAATTATGAATTAAGTATAATTGCGATGGGATTTTCTGAAGTCAATTCATTTGGACTGACTGTAATATGAATATGTTTCTAGCAAACAAGCTGTAAATTTTAGAGGGCTTAGAAAGATGAGCTCTGGTGGAGCAGGTTTCTGTCACAGCTGGTCAAAAACAAGATGAACAATAATTTAAAGAAAAGTCTACGAAGTGCTTCAACTGTTCTACTTGTTTATGTGTTTAAAAAAGCCAATAGCAAAACTGAATTGAAAATTGTATTCAGTGTCTTGAGAGTTTGGAGGTAGCATACCTGACTGCATAGAGCAGCATACAAGTGTATCCAGAAAATTCCTCTGACTCTATCCTGTAGATGAGCTGCTGCATAACAATACAAACAGACATCCCTTAATTTCCTCTGTCTCTGCTGTTGCCTTGACCCTTCCCCTGACCAGCAGTGAAACAGAACAAAACAGAAATCCTAATTACAACTATCTGTCAACAACTGTTGGATAAGCACACTGGCCTACGCTTATATGGCTGGTAAGTACATGTTATTTACAAATATAGAAATGACACACATAAACAAAAATATAAAACTTGCAATGACAAAGATAACCAAAGTAAAAGGCTCCATGTTTTGGCAGTGCCAGTAGAGTAAAGTTTCTATTTTTGAGATAGCACAGTGAAAGCTGCTTTAAGTTGGTAGGTGTGGTCCAGACTTAAAAATGCACATTGTCTGACTATTTGGGATTTTGGCAGTGCAGATTGTTGGTATTTTGGTGAAAAGTGTTTATTTGACATGGCCCTAAAAAACACTGCACTCAGTTGCAATCTTACACATATAACTACAACACTGCCAGTCATGTAAATGGCTGAGAGCATAATGATTTATCACCACACCAGTCCAATTTACACTCCACAACCTCACAATGTTGTGCACTTTGCCTGTTTGAGCAAAAGTAGTCGGTCTCATTGACACTGTGCACATGACCTAGCACTTTGCACTGGTCTTAATGACTGCACCATTAAAATAGAGACCTACATTTGAGAAGAAGTACACACAGTGTTAAACCCAATTAGGTGCAAGATGGTGCTGAGATTGGATGTGTAAGCATGCATATATTACTGTGGCTCTGAGAGCACAGCACACTGCAACTTAAGAAAACACATAAATAGACAAAACACAAGCATATAATAAAAAGATGTACAGCAATTTGACAACACATACATAACGTTTAGAAAATGCTACAATATCAGAAAACCAAATACAGAAATGTACTGCAAATATTGAAAACACAGTCAAATGCAACACAGCACAGTAGCACAGCTGCAAATATAGAAAACACAACTAAATATGGAAAACATAGGCAAATACTGAAATGTGCTGCAAACACCAACTGCTTCAAATGTTATCTCCCCTTTTAATGGTTGTCTTAATTGTCATTGGGTCATAGATGTTTGTTAGTAAGGTCCTACCCCACCTCCTAGTCAGCTCAGTAGACCTTTATCATGCCCAGGACCTTTGATCTCATGCTCATAATGCAGAGTTTAGGCACAAAAACATGTTTAGGCACAAACACAACTTGTTGTTTAGGTTTAGAAAAATATTGTGGTTTATAATAATTCTGTTTCTGCTATTTAGTAACCACAGACTAATATGCAAGTTACTGCTGGTCATCTTATCATGTGGATTATCTTTGTCATCAAAGGTGAATAACCGGTATTGGTAAACTGCCCTGTTTCATGATGACATCAGGTTACAAACAGCGTGTTGCATTCTGGGATTAGCAGAGGGTTAGAAACCAGCTGCTGTAATTAGTAGCCAGTGAAAACATGAAAATGAATGGTTGTGTTTCCCACTGTCAATTTCAAAGAAGCACAGACTTAATTTTTATTGACATTCCTGACTGGAACCACCTCATATGACAAATTAAAAACAAAGGGTTGTCTAATTTCAAAAATGGAGATAAGACTTTTTTTTCCATAGTCAGTTGTTAAACAGGAACGTAATAAAAATCCAGAAAACCCATCACACTGAAGATTTCACAGCATCATCCCACAGGACAGCAGAGTTTGAAAATTTACTGCAACTTTACAGGTAAAATTAAACTGGGCTAAAAATGAGGTGAATGTGCTCATGGTGATAATCTTATGTGTATACACATGTGCTTTTAATCTTATTCAGATTTCTCGATAAAACAAAACTTAAATAGTTAACTATGTTGCATACGAGACAAACAGCTTAAAAATAAAATTTAAACAGTTATCCCATCTTGAATTTCAAACTAAATGCAACCATATGTTGGCGCTAACTAAACAAATGGATAACAATGTTAAACCTAACATTAAACAAATACCACATTAAGCTACTGTTTGGTACATAGATGTTATCACATGTCTAACTCCCCAAACCTTGTAATCAAATGTTTCTTTAATTCTAAAATTGAAGTGTTTACTACTTGATGTCATTGTGAAATAGAACAATTAAAATAGGACCATTAAAATCTTTGAAAATGTACAATTCACAATAATGGGAATGGCAAAAGTAAACTATTTCAACTAAGCTTTTGGCAGAGCAGTCATCTACGAACCCCAGGGTCAGTGGTCCAATTTCCTATTCCTCTGGGCTACATGTTGAAGTTTCCTCGGACAAGAAACCAAAACCCCATAATAGCGCTGACATGTACTGTCTGGTAGCTGTCCAACAAAAATGTTTTTTGTATGGGGTGACCATGGCTCAGTTAGTAGGGCAATCATCTATGAACACCAGGGTAGGTGGTTCGACTCCCAATTCCTGGACATAACTGTCCCTGAAGAAGACATTGACCTCCGAACCTTAAGTGTGCCACTACTGTGAAAGTTAACTTTTCGCCCCTTCTAGAGCCAGTGAAGGACTCTCAGTTATAAGCAAGACTAAATTATTTCACACTGTGTGAAAAATGTTTGAGAAACAGAAATTATTAGTTTGAGGTATTATTTTGCAGGGACTACTTTTGTCGGATTTGCATAGCATTATTTTATAGGATTATTGCATTCTGATAATGAAAATAATTAAACACTCAGTACTCAGCAAGAGCCAGTTCTTAAGTGGGATTTTTGGACAGAAAATTATTCAGTGTTCACACAATAATTGCTCACATTAATGAGAGTGATTTGGAGTGTGTGTGACTGGGTGGTTATTGAACATTGTGAATATATTTTTGCCCATCTTCATAAAAATGATTACATGATCAACATGCTGTGTTGATCTACTGTACAGACTCAGACAGAAAGTGCAAAGTGATTCATGCTTCAACATTAAGAAAGCAGTTACTAATCTACACACATATACATGCAATGAAATGAAACAGACAAGCACATGCTCACATGGACACTGCACACAAACACTCTTGCACACTGACTATTCTCAGTCTGAAAAAAGACCTATAGAATTGAAAACGACCTCTCCAAGAGGCCTGTTATCATGACAACAGATATGAAGGACTGTCCAGTGAAGAATAGCCTAGTGCACTATTCAGGGAGAGGGGCTAATTTTCACTCAGTGGGGTTATAATGAGCCTTTCATCCTCTTATCCTGCCCAGTTACCATTGGAAACCATACAAGCTCTGACATGAGCAGGGAAGCAAAGCAGCACCACTACAGCATTTATAGTAACGCAAAGTAAATAAGTGTAGTTCTGAGGTGTGGATATTTTACTGTATGCTGTGTGGAAGGGTGATAATGTTTCTCATTTCTGTAAGATCTGCATGACAAATCACCTCTGCACCTTTTACTATGCTACTTTTCTCATTTTATGGAAAAGCACACAATATCTGCAAATTAGTCATCTTGAACTCAGAGTATGGTATAAATAAAAAATAATATGTTTTCCTGAATAATACATGTGCCTCTTTCTTCAGTGCCATTTTTAAGTCTTTTATATTGTGCTGCACTTTTTACACTGAAACATTTAAAACTTTATATATATTACTTTAAAATACATGCTCATGTTAACACATAAAAATAGCGCAGTAAGCCAGCAGAGATAAATCCAATGTACATACTATTTAGAAACAATAAGATGTGGATAAGAAGGACCAAATTATGGAGTATAGCTGCCTGTGCTTGGTTTGGAGTCAAGAGAGTTTCCTGCTGGGGCATATGCATCAAAATAGTAGATATGAATCATTTCTTAAATCAGTGCAAAGTTAATGGTAAGGGCCATCTTACTGAATCTTTTCATGAAGAAAAAGTACAGATTATCTGTGCAGAATTAAACACTTTTATTAAGGCATCTTCAAGGCAATTGTAAGACTCTTGAAAGATTTTATTGTTCAAATCTCAACTCTTCTATAATTGTCCTGTTCTACATCTCAAGAAGCAATGAAAGCCTTGAGCTTGTAAAGACCTGTAGAGAAGTGAATCAACAAAGTGATGCAGATAATACAAAACACAGTACAAATTCACACAGCACAAAAGTCAAATTGACATGAAATAGCTCAGCCGAGGTGGTCTGAATACTAGAAGACTTGTTTGCATGTGAATGAAATTGAACTGCAGCTACAACTGCAATAGACAACTGCAGCTACAGAAGACTCCAAGGAAATATTACATAAATGTTTAATATATACAGGTAGGTTGTGAAGTAGGTTCTAAGCCCACAGTCTGCAGCCACCCTGCATTCGCCCACATGTCCTCCATACTCTCCTCTCTCTCTCTGTCTTCCTTTTTGTCTCTCACTCTCATTCATTCTTAAAACCACAGAAATAAAGCGATGGGATGGACAGAATGACAAAGTAGGCATTAGAGGTTAAGGGATAAATTTCCCAGCATCTTTTGCCTCCGCCTCTGACCATCTGCCTCTCTGGCAATAGCCTTCCTCTCCTGAGGTTAAACTCTAAATTGGCAGTCAGCTAAGCAGCCACTTAGAGAGGGAGGTTCAGGTGGGTAAAATCAAATAGTTATATACTGTATTACACACTTTGGGTGAGTGCATATTGAAAACAAGAAGAGAAGAAAATGTGGAATACTGCTAAATTGAACTGCTGAAACATTGCCTTGCAACAAACAGGGATGGAGAGAGTAGTGAGGTGAAAGGAAATTGACAGGCAGATGGCGAATGATGAAAATTGAGAAATAAATTAGAGAATAAAATGAGAAATACATAGTAAGAAATGAAATGCAGGCATAAAAGACAGAAGATTGAGTAACACAGATGTAGAATGGAGTAGAGTGGAGCAGCAGGGAAGAAATAGAGAAGAAAATGCAGGGATGAAAATGAGAAATCAACAGAATAGAAAGCTTAAGAGAGGAACAGGATATATGGACAAAGAGAAATTTTTCAAATAAAATGATGATAAAACAGCTTATTCTTCGTTATCAGATGGCAAAAAATACATATATGTGTGATTGTCTCTGAGGTAGCCTGTGGTCTCGTCCCTGCACTCAAGCTGAGACAGAAAATGAATACTGACAGGAAAAGAAGAAGAAGGGAAGAAGGAGAAAAAAAAACAAAAACAAATGTCAGGCTAGTATTAAGGCAGAATCTTAAGCCAGCCCTCTCGTCTCATACCACACAAACAGGCACTCTCCAGGAAACCTAATAACTAGGATAGGAGGTCCACAATAGCCCATTTTAATTAGGTTTCTCAATGCTGATTTTTCTTTTGCTAGACAGTGAGGTAGGGGTAAGACGTGGTGACATTTCTAGAGTGGTGCTGCGTTTCATTAGCAATGTGTAGCAACAACAGGCAGATTTACAACTGGACCACCACCCAAGGATTGGGCACTGGTCCCACATTTTCATGGTTACCCCACATTCAGCCTGGCATCCCATAATGTCACCCTCTTATTTTCTCTTTCTGTCTCGCTTGCACAAACACATGCAGCCTAACACACATAAGACTAACCATCATGGACAATTCTTCTTTATAAAGGCCCAGCATTAATGCACAAAATAGTTAAATCATCTGCATTAATAGTCAAAAATATCTTTTGACTAAATTCATGCTACTGACTGAAAGCTGAATGATTAAGTGTGTGTTAGCTTTCTGTGTCAATGTGGGAGCACATATTTGCATGTGTGCATGTGTGCTCATTGGCCTGGCAGCAGCTCTTCAGAAAGTAGGACTGAGAGCCTGTTAGAGCAGTCCCAGTGTGTGGCCTCCCTTGGCACACAAACACAAATTAGCTGAGGGACGACTGCTGTGGCAGAAAGCTTCACTGCACACAACACCTCTTAATATTCTTTCCAAGTCCATTAAGGCCTCAAGAGATTGGCCAGGATTGATTGTTTGTGCTTGATATTACCAAGGCCTTCAAGGCCAGGTCCTCGTCGAAAATTTGAGATGGCATTTGGTAAAGCCTAAGGAATTGAAAAACTAAACTTCAAACCTATGCGCTATCATCCACACAATGAGAAATGATAGAAGAAACTTTCAACTAATTTGCAAATACTTTATGCCATTTCTTTTTAGCTGTAGGGTTCATTGACAATTTGACTGGTTTTCCAAGTGAGTGACTTCCAATTTTACTATATATGTCACTATGTTTTCTGGCAGGATAGAGTTTTTCTAGTCAGTTATTCAAATAGGGCAAAGACCTCTACATATTACCTCTACAGACATACACATCACACACATGCACACAAAAGAAGAAGGGCTTCTTGCGAAGTACTGATGCAGCCAGGTGCAGAATCAAAAACTCTAATATCAAGTGATGTTTTATATTTTTCCTTTTAAACTGATGTTTATAGAATTCATTTATTAACAAAATATTGTATTGTTAGAACACAGATAATACGACAGTTTTAGAAATTTATTTAGCTTTTTTATGTTTAATTTGACAAATATTCTAAAAATTAAATAATGTTGGATGAGAACTGGAAATCTTCACTTAAAAATAAAGCAAATCAGCATGATAACATGTTGTTGTTGTTGCTGAAAAGCTGTTGTATCTTGGCTACCTTGTTAACATGTGAGGTTAATGTCAGTTTTGCAGGTATTTGGTCATGAACTTAAGTAATGGGCAAATTTGACCTGATGATGGTGAAGTATAAATGGAAACTATAGACATTCATTCTGTGGGTTGGTGTCAACTTAGGTTAGGTTAAAAATCAGGTTACATGTGTAGGTAGCATTGCTCTACAAACCACAAGACCATTACTAATAAATAATGTCCCTTGTCCATAGGACAGACATCGCTCGAAGCTGTGGTAATCACAAAGTAAATACAAGATCAAAGAACATGCTCTTCTAAGATATTAATCAGTCCAATATGCCCAGTATGTTGCATTAAACCCCCTCTGTCCTGCTCTGGTTATGAATATCATCCCAGAAGCTGGGCTATTAATAAATGGACATACATGCACACGCACACACACACAAACAAACACAAATGCACACACTTCCTACTGTGAAGATAGGGAGAAGAACAAGGCAACCACTGATCTCTTTTGGTGAACAGCTTAGAGCAGTATTGAATGAGTGCTGAGGGAACAAAGTCCCATCATCACCTCACACACACACACATAAAAACATATAAAACAGACACCCTCAGACACACACGTGCACCATTCATTGAGGATTCCATGTGATGTGTGGCCTGGGGCAACCACAGTCCAGAGTCTGTGGTGATGAAGGAACCTCATTGTTCTTCAGACAGAGGCTGGGCTGGTTTCTGGGACACTGAAACACTCTACCAAGCATGTAGCGGGGTCACATGTCACATGACAGACTGAGCCACGATTTTTAAAGATTAGAGGAGAAGAGGGAAAACAGGGCATATGAGGCGCTGTTGTGCGACATCCACTTATGTCTGACTCAATTGCTGTGCTGTCTCACATGCTTTGGCAAAGGTTAATTTCAGTTTTTGATGTATAAATTAAGAAAAATCATTCAACAATAATAAATAATACTCAATAAAGAATCACTCAAACAATAATGAATTGTCATTTTGTGTTCTATATGAAAGTGGAATAAAAAGTGGAATAAAACTCTGTGGGTAGACAAGCACTGCAGACAAATCAACAAACAGATAAAGTTTCCCTTTCTTTGTATCTGAACCTGTATTTGGAGCCTTCTTGTACGTATATGTTACAGTTAAAAGTTGCAGCCCTCAAAAGAACCTCCTGTATTTTTTGCATAGCAAATGTTTCCTCATTCCTCTGGTACTGGAGATCTGCCTTCTGAATGTCACAACTGAAAGCAGTCATAAAGCTCATACATTAAAAAAAAGAAGTTTCCAGGAAAAGCAGTTGCAGTAGGAAATAGAAAATAAATCTGGGTGCACATATCCATTATCAGGGCACGTTATCGTCACAGGGGAGTGTGTGAGTATGTGGAGAGAGAGGAAACCAGACTGGGTCTCTATGTGCATTGTAAGATAGGGGAAACCAATTTTCACCTCCTCCCTCCTCATCCCCAACACAATACTTGATTCAGCCCTCACTAACTCTGCACAACCAGGACTAAATCATTTCATCTAAATAAGCTAGCCAAATGTTTTACACCTCTGCATATTACTGAGGAGGTGATAAGGTGCTGGTTCACCATTCTGTGCAAAGCATCCCTTCTTTCCCTTTTTTATCTGCTCCACAGGCTTCACAAAGATGAGCAGGACTGTAAGCTTCTGTGCATGCAAGGGCTGCAGTGATAGAAAAGTGCAAAAATAAGGAGGTGAGAGTATTTTAAAACCCTGCCATTTCTTATACCCTCGACAATAAAACAACAGACAAGCCATATTTTATGTTTCTGTTAAATATTCCCGTGTGCGGCACCTCTATGACAGCTTATTCTCGGGTAGATTTATCACAACCCATATCTGCTCAACTCACCAGACAAAAGCAAGGCACACAGTTTACACTGTAGCGTGCTGATGCCTGAGGCACAAGACAAAGCATACAATCAATATAAAATCTGCAGTCTATACATTGAACAAGAGTGGGTTGACACACATCCTTCCAGCAACCATACATCACACTCCTTCTCTAATTAGCTCCCTGAAGAGCATTATATGTCTTCTAATTCACCCATATTCCATATTTCATTGTACTCTCCGCCACAGAAAATCACGTTATTCACTCTAACTGTTGTTGCTCTTTGTTGTTGATGAAGGGAATCTATTAATGATGTGGTACAGATTTAAGGATATGTATAATTAGTCTTAACACCAATTAATCAATGGTCTTCATCCAATTCACCATGGGGTGTAATGTATACTTAATTCTATGATCTGCTACACTTCAATCAGACGGATCAAACCTCTCCCAATAGTAATACCAAAAGAGCTATTGTAAAGCTTTCATCTACAGGATTTATGTTGTTAATGTTAAATGTAAATGTTTCTGCACGGAATTGGTTTAAGAGCCTGCAATTTATTGCCAATGGAGCAAACCTGGAAAGTGCCATCATAAGATAACATATTGGATCACAAAGCTCAGATTATATTTTTGGAAGCAAGTTGTTCATGCTCCTAAAGACAACAATAATAGTGTATCTTGAAATATCCCCTTTCCCTGGGTTTTTCATTGCTATAGACAAAATGGAAATCCTTCAAAATCCCAATAAAATCTTATTTATGCTTTTTTTTCTTAGTCTAATATGCTTCCTGAAAAGATTCATATAGATCAACCTACCAAGTCCTAAGAGGACTGTATCCAAATATAAATATTTATCTCCTTCAAAAAGCATTAACTGCAGGCGTCGCAGTTAGTCTGTCAAAAGATCACACAATAAAATAAAGATTGATGTATGTCTCTTTCACCTCGTATTGAAGCTTTTTAGAATGTTTCACAGGTGGATTCACTGAGTACAAATGCTCAGGAATATCCTGCTCCACTCTCACACAGATACACACAACTACACCTGGAAGCTGCTCATTACAATAACAGTCTGATCCACTGAGCAACCCCACCAGAGCAAGTGAGGGTTAAGTGCCTTGCTTCACCTCACTGGTGGTTTCCCTTCCCCAGCCTAATTTATCTTGCCTGTTCGAGGACTGACCTGACAACCTTTCAGTCAAAAGTTCACCTCTGTAACCTTTAGGCCAATTTCTCTTTCTTTTTGTACGTACACTTGTCTGCATATGTCAGCCTCTCTTTGGAAACAAAAGGGAAATGGAAAAATAGCATTTCTGCCTCAGGGTCCCAGTGGTATGACCACTGTCCCTTCCTTCAATAAAGGAATTTTCTACATACGTTCCAGTAGATGGGCTTTCCCCTCCCTGCATAACTCACTGCGGTCCTGTAGGACTCTGGGCTGTTAAGGGTGAAAATGAAAATAGTTTCTCTCTTTGTCTAAAGTCAAACACCCCTGGGGATTCAATCTGAGAAATGCACTCACCTTTCTTCATTTACCTCCCAAAAGGGAAACTATAAGTGACTAGGATTAAGCTTAAGGAAATGTTACACAAGAGGAAAATGTCAGTGGGACCAGACCGCCACTGTCACTAGAGGGAAATATGACAGCATGTGCATCAACAAATGAAAAAAAAGGCAAGCCTCAAACTCTTGGGCCCTCTTCAAGTGTCTGACTGATCCTGTTTTAATTCATTGCAATGGCATTGCGCAGATGACTAATATAGTGAAGCTCCCAGCAAATGCTCTATGTTCAAAAGGCATCTGCCAATTCATGGAAAGATATAAGAACCTAACAGAACAGAACAGAAATGTCACATTGGAGACTCACTACCTCCTGTTGTTCTGGTTAATCCTGCATTTATCTCAGAACTATTCATCATAACTCACCAGGTTTCAAAGTTGTCAAATCAATAAACATAGCTCTTTTCAGGTTATTGAAGCAAAGGCTTGATGTGTGCTTTATAATGATTTTCTTACTATCTTTATTTGCACTTTTTTCTGTCTCTTGTGCTTATAGAACAGATTTTCCTTTATTGTACATGTACGATACATGGTTTCATCATATTAGGTATTTGTTTAAATTTAATGTGAGGGCATTATCATTTTTAACAGTGTATTAAAACTATTCAGTATGATGCTTGAACCAATGTTTGACTTAAATATGCACATACAAATGCTGCATTCACCACTTCACAAACATATTCTCATGTTTAGAAAAAAGTTTCCCCAACTTTATGAACACAGGTCTTCATGACTCTGAATTTTACACTACAAAAAGGGGAACTAACTAGGGAATCTTTTGAAATTTTAGTCTCTACAATGTCTCAGCTGATTTCAGCATCATTTGTAAATGTGTGCAGTTCACATTTTATTTGAACTACCATCAAGGGACAATACAACCAAGTACCTTCACTGTAGTGAAATTTCAAGTACTTGTACTTCTTTTTATGCTATTTTATACTTATGCAGTACTTTACTACAATTCAGGAAAGGCAGATATTTTAAAGAAAAGGAAAATATTTTTTATATATTTTATTTTTTTTAATATTTTTACACAGGGCAATCCATAAAGTAATTAAAATCAGCCTCACCTCAATCAGGTACAAAAGTAAGTTGGTACTTATATGTTGATGCGTCCATAATTATTTTCAAATATATTAAATATATATAAAATATAATAATTGATAAGATCTCTTAGGGGACTTTTTGCTGTGTGGCCTGCATAATGAATATTTATACACTTGATATTTAAAACATTGCTGATAATACCGTGCTTTTATTTAAGTACCATTTAGAATTCTGAAGTTTACTTAATGTTACATTATTACATTATCATGCTGAAAAAACTTGTAGATCATAGTTGGTGGCAAGGCTGAAACAGTTTTTGAGTAGTATTATCAAATGTATTAGTATTCATTATGCAGTTTGAAAATGTATTTGGACAGACCCTTCTCAAAAACAAACAGTTTTGAAGTGGCACAGACAATCAGCATCTTTGAGCTTCATCTTTGAGCATCTTGAAGTGAATCCAGCAGCTACAAACCGGTCAGAACTTCACACACACACACACACACACACACACACACACACACACACACACACACACACTCACATACACACTTCAGTGAGAACCGCTCCATCAAAAACAAATACATCCACAGTTTCTTCAGATCCTGAGATGATGGGAGTAAAAGGAGAGACTTCTGTGTTCATCCATACATCCAACAAGTGAGCACTGTCCGTGCTTTACACTCTGCTATCATTTTGCTGTTTTCACAGTGAGTCTGCTGCAGTGAAAAAAAACAAACAATGGCAGACTGCAAGTTTTCACAAAGGTTGTCGTAGGTGGTGTTTGGGCTGAACCTGGGGAGGGACTTGAATGAACCATTCAAGTCAACAGGAAGACAAAACAGGAAAATGTACTAAAAAAAGGGGTGAGTGCACTTCTATTTTACTTGGAATGTGTCTACACACTCTGGACAGCCATATAAATGTAAACAAAAAAACAAAAACAAATAGTGGATTTTGCTTAATATGGCCGCTTAAAAATCAGAGTATGTCAACCACAAGTAAATCATGTGTTTAACCACCTATGGTCATCAATCAATCACCTTTATTGGCTCACTATATTATGTACCACTGCGTAATGGCTATGAATAATGAAACAAGGGCTGCTTTGAGGACATTGCTGTTGGAAGGCCAAGGACAGAATTAGTCTGGTTCCTGTCCAAACAAGGTTTAAAAGGCATGTGATATCATCCCTGTGTGGATAATTGTTGGAGTGCTCTGTCATGTGCACTCAATTTCACAATGACAAAGTTGTACAACAGAACAATGTGAACACAGGGGTTTAGAAATCTGCTGCATAGACTGTGTATGCCTATTGCTTTGCATACACACATTTCTGTAAAACATCAACACCAAATTTAATGCACCCAGTCGCTGGTGTGGTTCTTCCTGGAGAAAAGAGTTTTGTCTTGTGTGCTATCTGCTAATTAGTTCCTCATTGGCAAAACTTATATGTCACACTTTGCCACTGGCATGTTAATTGAATAAAGGCTTTGTACAGAAAAAAGGACAGACTATTCCCATTCTTTGACTAACCACACTATGCATATAGAGGTCACATCTAAGACCATTTCTAACATTGTCTGCTTGCAAATGTGCAAGAGCAGAAAGAAATAAACCTGCTGGTTTCAGTAAATTAAACAAATACATTGACAGCAAAGCATTTTAAAAGATCCATGTTATCTACAGTCTTAGCATCCAGTAATGCCACTAAATCTGGACATCTGGCCACATGAGATTGGGAGACACTGACCACATATTCTAAAAAATGTTCAAGAATGCAACACTAGTATTGCCTTTCGCCCTTCTGGGGGGTAGGACAGGCAATATGATTATACTTTAGGTCAGAAGTCAGGTTTCAAATTCCAGTCAGTAAGTGCACACAGCTTTTTGAAAGTGACCGTATATATCAGGTCAAACTTTAAAGCCTATATTTATTTATTTATCCAGTTTTTTTTACTCATCCTCACTATGATGCAGGCTAAGCTCTGCTTCTGGCTTTCAAACAGAGTGGACAGATTAAGCTGAGTTAGGCCTACTTTCCATAGATGTGTTGGCGTTGCACTTTGAAATCCACCCCCCACCCCCCACCTTTCTGTAAAAACCAGTTAAGAGGTGACACATCTATACTTCATAAACTGGAAGGTAGCTGGAGATTAACAAATCAAAGCGTCACCACAAAAAGTCAGCTCTTGCAAGTAATAAAACATTGTTACAATAGTGTTTCTTCTTTAATATATTTTGTAGATATCCACATTATACTGTACAACACATTTTGAGAGTGTTACTGTTTGTTAAGATGATGCTGGTGGTGGTGGTGATGACAAAGATGATGATGGTGTGGGTTAGGAAATCCACATTTAGCTCACAGGCACATCGGACAACTTTATACACAGACTCACTATAGATGTTGGAGGTTGTGCTAAACTCATGCAGTGAAAAGAGCTTGTAATTGAGAAATCTTTTTTACAATCTACATAAAAAAATACTCACATTCCTATATACATATATATATATATATATATATATATATATATATACACACATATACATATATACATATATATATACATATACATATACATATATATATATATATATATATATATAATTCTGTCAATGGCCAAGTGTGCACACAGGTTTTCTTGACTTGAAAAAATCTGAACTCATCCTTCTGGCTAACTGCGAATAACAACGTCTACATCAGATGTTTGAGAGCAGCTGTTATCTTTATCCCATTGCCTAAACTCAACATTCAGCATGCCATCAAACTGCATGCAGAAACATAAAGACATGTGCTTATATGACTCTCTAAGAGTGAAACAGAAGTACCTCTTAAAATTTACTTTGATAAATTAAAATGCCGCTTTCGCTGGAAATGAATTGTTACATTGGCTGTATCAGTGACTTTATAACCTCATTTCAAATAATGGATTCAGTCAAACCAGAAAATCTGCTTGCTTCTTAAATCTGTTGAAGCTCTCATTATGGGTAAATGCTGATTAGAACTGGTTCACACATGGTAACTTGAATGAAACATATCCCAGTTAATACATGTCTTATCACAGAATCACAAAAGGAGAACAAACGGACGAATTAAGAACAACAAAGAAATGATCTCTTTGAAACATTTATTATGAAATTATAAAGGTAGAATAGCACTGTTCAAATAAAGCTTTAAAAACAGAATAAGAGTTGCAGCATACTGAATTATTTGCAGTTTATTTCAGATGTAAATAATGTATACCCAACAAGGAAAAAAAAAGAGAAAGCAGGGCAAATAAATAAACCAAAAAAACCAAAAAAACAAGTCCATTATTGTTTAACACAGCACATTAGGCAAGATTACCAGGAGTTCAATTTACATGAAACATCTCATATATACAAGAAAGATTTACATCGATGAGGGTTACAGAGTCTTTGTGAACTATGGGGCCCAGTGGCAAAGCAGTCAATAGCAGTCACAATTCAAGTCAAGTGTGGCTCTCTGCTTGAGGGGGGTTTGGCTGGCAATGCCATTATCACAACTATTAGTCTAGACACTGGCACACAATAGTGACAGAGCAGCGGCCCGTGTGTCACTTGACACAACAACACAATGACAAGGACGCGTCTCCCTTTGGGTCTGTCATGTCAGGACATACAGCACAGCTTTGCCCATCTTTTACACACACCCCCATATCTCTCTAATGATAAAGGGAGAGAGGATGGTAACAGGAAGAAATCGGGGCTACATGCTGGACACAAAGCACCCTCATCTGTCACAAATGATCAGAACACAAAGGTGAACACACCCATGGTGATTTAACATTGCATGTAACGGCACTGACCCCGATAAAACATGGGTGAAAGGTGTAGGCTGAAGACAGGGAAGATAAGGAGTGGGTGGAGGGGCCAAGTGAGGAGTGGAAAAGAGAGATGGATTGTTGAGGTGGGAGTGTGGGGCATTCAAACAATGAAGTAGCATCATAACTTAATCTTATTATATAATCTTTTTGTAGACAAGCAAGCAGTCAAGAAACATTTTCTTCCACCCTCTACTCTTATATTTAAGGTATATTTGAGAAAATTCAGATGAGGTGTTGATACCTTAAGTGTTTAAAGCTGCAGTTTGTCTTTTTCTCATTGTGCAGTGTTAGAAAAATATGAAGCTAATATGTCAACTTGATTGATTGCCTTAGAAAAATGGAAATGTGTTTTGTGGATTAGTTAAAACATAGAGATGAATTAAGTAATGACAGTCCCACAAAAGCCACAAAAACTTTGCTTTTTGTGCATGCAAAATATTTCACAAAGCAAACCCCTGAAGATCATCAATCAATTTGCTTTGAGAAATTGAAGAAATGGATGTTAAATTTGAGATGAATGGGTTGCCAGCCAAAAGTGATGGACACACAACAAACAATAAAAATAAATCACATATGCACACACAGGAATATGTAAATGTGGAACAAATATTGTCATAAATCATTTGGATAAATGAAAATATTTGTCATTAAAACTATGTTTTGTATGTTTCGCCAAATGCAACAATGAGGAAAGTACCTCATTACATTTCAGCAGAAAATGATGAAAACAAATGAAATTTAATAAAATGTTCACAATAATTAAAATGTAATTCCTGGTAATTTGCCGTTATCTGTGTTTTGGCAATCCTGCCCCTTGAAGTTACATATATCAAAGAAAAAACTAAAGGCTATAAATAAATGAATAAATATATTTTAAAAAATCAGTAACACTTGTTTCTCAACGGAAGAAAATAAAAACATATAAATGAACACAGTTCAGCCAGTGTACCAACAGGGAGCTTTGATTTAGTTTGTTGTTTTGTGCAGACAAAACTGGATCCCCCTTGGGGCAATAATCTACTCTGGTAGTATTCCCACCGACTACCTTAGTATAGCCCGCAATCCATTTCATTTCCTTTTACCCACTTAAACATAGAGGACATGACAAGTTTTTTTTTACACAATGGTCTCTGCTGTAAAGAGCCCTGCAAATCCTTCACTGATGATTTAAAGCTTTGATAGAAACTTCACTCACAGATTTATTGGCTTACTATCTCCTGATAGCTACATTTGTTTAGAGGATCTGCTACATTTTACTCTGTAAGAGAATGCCGTAGTCAGGTTATTCGTGTTGCATCTACCAGCAGTTTGTTTAATTATTAAACTGATGTTGGCAACAGACCCAATTGTAGATAACAGAGAATTTACTCATTATGTTAATGAACGTCTTTATTGCTATTTATCCAATTTAAATATGCATTCATATGCAGATTTTTTTTAATTGTGTTCTTGTTTTCAATTTTTTTTTTCCAAATGCACTGAACCATTTTCAGTCAAAGATATCATGGACATATACAGTGCAAGAGATCACAAACACAAATCCCAAAAAATGACAGGATAGCTGAGGAGAATTATGTATGATCAGAGTCGGCAACAATCACTGGCCTCGCTCCATCTTCCTCTTTCATACCGCCAAACTCTGTGTCAGCACAACTCAGAAGATATTGCAACAGACTTTTCCCCTCAGGTGCAACATTGTCATAGTTCATTAATCTTCTCAAACTTCTCCTGCTGCCATCAGCCCCTGTACGTACTACTAATCCTCTTATTAATGTGGCAAATGAACCTGCACAAGAAGGACGACTCCCTCAAGGCTCCATAATTACAATGGTCTGTACAAACTCCTGTTTGCATAGAATGTCCATTCATTAAATGTACTGACAAGACAACTCTGGGAATACTCCGCTGAAGATTCCCTGTTCTTCCTCAAAGGTCTGTTGCACATCTTTCACTTTAAACTGAACTCTACATCTACTTAAATATTTAACAGTCTGCTTAATTTTTATAACTGATAATGTCATAAAAGTCTATTTTTACTGAATATACAATAAGATCTCTAGAATGATTTATATAAAGTCAATCTATTATGTGTATGTTGTCAGTTGTTCTCTATATGCTGTAACTATTGTTATGCAGCACAAAAGGGAGCTGTTATGTCACCAGAGCTAAGGTTTGAGTTGTGCTGAAGAAGAGCACATCAGAGCAGTGTGAGATAAAATGAACTGTAGATTCAAGCTTCCTTTCAGTGCTTGCATCTTTTCTGCCATGCAAGATAAACACTAACAACCCACAGTAATTAAGCCTTATTACACATGAAGTATTCTGGCCACATGGTTGGCCTAATAATTGTGCATCCTAACATCTAATGTGTATTATCATAACAAAGAGAGGGGAAAAATGCATCTTGTATGGCTGCATAATGTATGTATGAAACTATATATATTTAACAGAAAATAAACGGTGTTATGTTCCACATTCATGATATGATTTATTTAAAGTTAACTGTGAAGAGTGAGAACATTAAATATAGATTGTAATTGATTAAGCAAGTCATTTTATACACCATCTCAGTGACTACTACTAAAAAAAAACCTGCACCCTCAGTTATGTGTCCATAACATGAGCCTTGGGATCTGATGCACAATACATGGTTAAAACGTAGCCAGTGGGCTCATGCTGTGTTAGTGAAGCACATCTATGTCTAAGACCATACAGAGAGGAAGAAAGACGGATGGTGAAACGGCTATGATTATACTTAGTTTCTTAGATGCTTGTGTTACGTTGTGAAACTAGGACAGTGTTTTTATGCTTTTTTCCCTCAGTGTTGTTTACACTAATGTAGGTCCCTGGAGGGTAAATAATAAGTGGAAAAAAAAAGAAAGGAAAGGCAAGGATTGCTCCTAGTGCTTGCAGCAAAGTTTGGGGCCTCTATAAAACTGATTCCACCAGGCGTTTATCTGTGATAACACTACAGTAGATGTCCATGATTTCTATTCCCTATGTTATTCTCAGAGAGGAAGACACTACTGAAACCTCCGAGCTTTGCTGTTGTTCTCTAACAGCTTTTCTCTACCTATATGGTTCTTTACACATTGATTGGTGCTGATATTACATAGAAGTGATTCTTGAGAACTGGAAGAAAATGGCTTTTCAATTCTTAGAGAGTAGGTCCATTTTAAAAGCTATTTTCTTCTGAACGTTGTACGTTCTCTTGATCGTCCTCTTTCACTTAATTGCTTATTCTCTGTCAGGTTCAGGTAACAGTGGGTGATGGTTTGTTACTCATAAGGCAACAATATAAATTAATCATGGTATCACATACCATTGTGATGCTGAATTAGAATTCAGCACCAATGTGACTGCAATTTAAATAGAGTACATCAAATCTAATTTTGCAACTGAACATTACTGTAATAACTTTAAATTATATTGACTTATTTTTATTATATATGCATATATAATACTACTTTTTGCAATGCACTTATATTCTGCAGGGGGAGTGAAATGATAATCCCACAATATTAAATTTTGAATATAATGTCTATTTAAATATTCATTCAAAGAGAATTGGTATGTTTTTTGTTTTTTTTAAATTACAGCTCTCTCTGTTTTTATTCAATACCCTGTCAGAATTCAAAAAGGAATAGGATATATGGGACAAACGTCTGCTTATCAGTGCTCATGAAATGGAAATGACATGCACATGTCAATACAACTGGTTGAATTGTGCAAATAAATCAAAATGTGGATGTAACAACGGCATTGATAACGTACCCTGCTTTATCCAGTAAGACAGTCAGTGCCGTCTCATCATTTCACCGCAATCAATAACTGCCATTTAACCTCAGATCAGGGAGCTTTATCAGCAAGATGTTTTTGCATAATAGTAAGATATGCCTTCATTACTAATAGCCAAAGACAATTTATTAGTTAATAGTGGAAAGGTAGAAAATTACTTTTTCTTCTAATAATCAGGAAACAGAGATAAGAGTGTGTGCCCTTGTGTGCAGTCAAATTATATTAGTGCATATTTTTGGATTAGTTAATGGTTATCATTGCTGAATATCTCACTTATTGTGCTTTTTATGACAGTGGGTTTTAGCTGATAAATCAATAAAGAAATACCAATTTGATTGTGGTCTTATACATTTTTTGACAGGATTGTATGCTTAAAAGACATATTTCATGTTGCAGTTCTAAAAAACTGATACTGAACTATAATCAAAACGACTCAACTGACATCTTTTGCATCATTAAGGAGAGAAAAAAAAAAATAGAATTAGACTGACACACAACTTGATAGTGTTCATTGTAAGACTATTACACAGATGTGAATAAAGGTAACTGTGCATTGTTTATATCATCCATGCCACTATGTAGAACATGTTGCTCTATGCTATGCTATGTTTGTGTGCTGCTTTGAATCATTTGTCAGAATTATTGATTCCATTATATTTTATGTGGAATTGTGGGATGACGGGGCGAATCAATGAAGTTGTGCTTACAGTATAGTGCCATATCTCATGTGTCCTCCTCTATGTTTGAATACCCTCCCCATTACTATCACCCATTTCATCGCCTCGTCTCATCTCGTTTCTCTCTCTCTCACACATCACCAACTCCACACAAACACACACAAACCAACGGCGCCTGAAATAATGCCAAACTGAATGCCTCTTTTGACTGCCACCTCTCACACAGAAACACATTAAATGCAACCCCAGATGCAGTGACCCGGAGGTATGCATCGATAGGAGTCGCACAGTGTCACCCCTGTAATTCCACTCTCTCTTCCGGATAGATCTTATCACTCACATCTCTAACTGCCATTATCAATCTTCCCTGTGCAGCCTCTGCATCATTAGGCGAGAGTATTTCACTAAGAACACCAACATAGGTTTCACTCCTTTCTTCTCCTCCCTTGCATTTATAAGTCCACCGCAGGTTGGCATATTGCCAGGCTGTGCCAAGTAGCGCAACACTGCCACCTAAAGGTTTAGTACCACCACCTGTCAAGCCTGACCTACTGACAACACTCTCACTCTTTCTCCCTTTATCCCTCTGCATTCTCTCTTCCCTCTTCTCTGCTGCTCCCTGTATTTGTCCACGTGTGTTCCATTAGATTAGAACTGTGTGTTGTTTAGTGGTGCTTTATTAGCAGAAAAATTAATAAGGCTTTGATAAAAAGCAGCATGGATTACAATGAAATTTGAGGCTCATTATTGGTTAATCCTTTTTGAATTGGATGTGTATCAAGTTCCAGACAAGCTTCACTCAGTTTGCTAGTGTGCTTTGAGAGGAGGCATTTAATTCAAGCTTAGATGATGAGGCAAAGCCTACAGTGACATTCACAATACCACCGCAGCAGACTAATTATTGACTATTGTTATTGCTGCAGGTGTTGAAAAGGTTACAAAGTCATATGTGATATTACAATACACACCAAAATAAAGGAACAAACAAAAAAAACATGAATACACGCAAGAGTTTTATGAGGAGAGATGTGAAAGGTCAGCTATTTTTTGAGAATGTGTGCAGCATTTATCTATGATGAAAACAGTAATCTGAGTAGATAGGCAAGAAAAAAATGTTTCTTTCACAAAGAACATTGAGTCACAATTAATGTTATGTTGGTACATTTTACCAGCGATCTAAGCTGGGTGCTGAATAGACAAAATAAGGCAAGGCAATCACTCACCCACTTGCATTCTATTAAATATGAATTAAATATATATTAATGACAAAGCATCAGTGTATAATTATGCCCCCCAAATTATCCATGTGATTGTTGAGTCCATAATCAACTCTATTAATTAGCAGTTGTTCAAGTTACTTTTTCTCTTTTTTAAGTTTGAGAAACAGAGGAGCTCGCTGAAGCAGTGTGTCCTGTACTTTCTTGCTTCACAGTAACTTGGAGTGAGTCTCTAATCTAGACTGGCACTTTAGCACTGTGGAACAGGGCAGTTATAGGCAGTACTTATAGACCAGTAAAATTGCTCTTTTACCTGCTGTCTGGTGTGCATGGGCCCCTTCGTCTTGAACCCTCCTTGGGAGCTGCACTCTGAGGCACTGAAGTGGTCGGAGCTTGTGGAGGACCTCTTGGAAAGGGTGTCACAACCCCCAACAAATGTGTTATCCAATGGGAGCTCCTGAATCACGTGATGCTTCTTCACTGAGACTGGCGTGTCAGCCTTGAGGTGGAAGGCCGATTGAGGCGAGGCAGACTTGTAGTGTCGGGCCAGGTCTGGGCTGCTAGGTTTGAAGGTTGTGGTAGGTGTGGCATTCCAATCAAAGCGTCCAATACCTTGCTCCTCCAGCTCAGTAGGCAGACTGATGGTTCCGTTGATTGGCTCATGTGCAGGATCATCAGGTTTGTTACCCTCAATGGTGACAAAGTTGAGCAAGGAGCTTTTTGGAGACTTCCTTTTCTTGCGTTTTTTCTTTTTATTCTGCTTGTTCTCTGTGTTGGGTGACATCCACTCAGCCCCCTGCTTTTTCCTCTGTGCAGCTTTGAACCTGGAAGTGTGGCGGCAGCGCAGTAGCACAGTGACAAAGATGACAATAATCACCACTAAGGCACCGGTAACAAACGCTATCATTATAGTTAAATAGTCCCCACTTTGATAAGTTTCACCACTTTCACCGATGTTTCGGTCAATTGGGGTCTCCATGGTGCGTCGAATGAGATCATTGATCAGTGTTGAGTTACCCACAGTGTCATTGACATACAGAAATACCATCACCAGAGTATGGAGAGATTTGGGATATCCCAGGTCACTGATATTGACCACTAATCTGTGTAAGCCTATGTCGGTCACTGCTGGTTTTTCCTCCAGAGTAATATTCCCTGTGACAGGGTCAATTCTGAACAGACCTTTGTTGTTTCCACTCACAATGGTATATTTGAGTTCTGCATTCATCCCTGTATCACCATCTACAGCAAACACTTCTGCTACCACAGATCCTGGGATAGAGGAAAGAGGGACAAGCTTGAAAGAAGTGTTGGAAGGGGGGTAGATAACAATGGGGGTGTTGTCATTCACATCAATGACATTGATGGTCACCTTGGCAGCTGAGGAGCAAGGAGGCCTGCCACTGTCCACAGCCCTGACATCAAAAGTGTAGGAGCTCTGTTGCTCCCTATCAAATGACACATTAGATTTTATCACCCCAGAGTAAGGATCTAGTATAAAGTTCTCATTGTCATTAAGTATGGAAAGAGAAACAGCAGCATTTTCTCCAGCGTCTGAATCTGTCACAGTTATCACCCCCACTGTGCTGTATTTAGGAAGATTCTCAGACACAAAGAACTGAAAGTGGTTATGTGTGAACTTTGGGTTGTTATCATTTTCATCCAGCACAGTTACAATAATGGCTGCCTGCGTTTGCAGAGGGGGGGTACCATTATCTCTTGCTGTTACAGTGAAAAGGAATCTATCCTGATCCTCCCGGTCAAAAACCCTGGATGCAGTCAGGACCCCTGTTTTGCGGTCGAGGTCAAAGAATGATGCATTTGGTCCCAGCTGATAAACTATCTCTGCATTTTTCCCACTGTCCTCATCGGTGGCGCTAAGAGTAGTGAGGAACAGGTCACGTTTGTTGTTTTCCATCACAGCCAGCTCAATAACTGGCTGAGTAAAAATAGGTGGGTTGTCATTCTCATCCTCCAGCCTCACTCTTACCAAGGCAGTTTGATTCAAACTTGGTTTTCCAGAGTCAGAAGCTACAATTTTAAAGTTGTATTCCTTGGTCCCTTCGTAGTCAAGCAGCGCTGATGTCTCTAACAGATACTGGTTGTCATACACAGCTTTCAGATGGAAGGGCACATCCTTCTCTATGAAACAAATGACCTTGCCATTGATGTCAGTGTCTTTGTCTGACACTGTGATGAGAGCTATTTTGGTATTGATGGGATCCTTCTCAGAGAGGAAAACAGTACCATTGATGGGACTGATTATGTATCTCAGGTCTATATTAGGTGGATTATCATTAACATCAGTCACATTTATGGTAATGGTAGCTCTGGCAGGACTTGAACTGCCATCACTAGCCAAAACAGAGAGCTTATGAATAGCAGTCTCCTCTCTGTCCAGGGGCCTCTGCACTGTAATTAGGCCTGATGTTGTATTTAATGCAAAGAGTCTTTTCGTAGCAGGAGACACCTGAGTCCCAAATACATAACGTATCTCCGCATTTGCCCCTATGTCTGCATCTGTGGCCTGAAGCTGCACAACAGACGTGCCAATAAGAGAATTCTCTGGTATGTGCACCTCTATCTGACTCTCTTTAAACACTGGCCTGTTATCATTGACATCTGTTACTGTAACTTGGAGAATGGCAGTGCTGGATTTCTGTGGACTGCCACCATCCTCCACTTTGATCTTCATTACATATGTATCCTTCTGCTCTCTGTCCAGATTCTGCTGCACAATGAGCTGGGGCCACTTCTCCCCCTCAGGCGTTTCTACTATGTCTAAGCCAAAGGCACTTTGCCCATTGATCAGCTCATATTTGTGCACACTGTTGGGGCCAGTGTCTGGGTCAGTGGCAGAAGGAATAGCAAAGCGGCTGTTAATGAGCGTGTTCTCAGGGATAGAGATGTTGATCACAGGGGACGGGAACATGGGGGCATTATCATTTGTGTCTTTGACAATTATTTTGATCTTAATCAGCCTGAAATAATCATTAGGCAGAATGACCACTTCAATTTCAAAGGAGCATTCGCTGTCTTCAGATGAGGGACCAGGGCACAACTTCTCTCTGTCGATTCGGTTTGATGTTGTGAAAATCTCACCAGTGCTGCTCAGAACACGGACCAGTGGGTTATCTCCTGCTTTGGAGACGAGTCGGTACACAAGATTAGCACTAGCTCCAGTGACAGCATTTGTATGGGAAATGTTTAGGTCCTTTGGTATGTTTCCAATGAGGACATTTTCTTGCAACTCCTCTCTGATGGGGTAGATCAGCTCTTGGGCTATTGAAGGATCTAGCCATATGCAGGCAAGTAGGGCACCCAACAGGTAATAGTCTTTTAGATCCATGACAGTGTAAATGTGTTTCCAGCCTTCACAACTCAAAGGTTACTTTCTATGCAACGCTGTTGAAGGCAGTTACTCCTTATGTGTGATGGCAGAATCTTCCACTGAAAAACCTATGAATACATGACAGAGTTTCTCTTCAGTTAAATAAATTCACCATGCACAGTAATTCAATTCAATTAACAAACACCCCCTCCTACTCTCTGCTGTTTAATCCACTTTCCTTTTTTTTTTTTTTTTTACATGGTTTACTATTAAATCTGCCCAAAGTGCCCATAGGCCTTAATCAACTATTCATAGAAAAAAATCAACAAAACACTGCAGCAATTTAGGTAGCCATTCATGTCTGCTGCTACCGTTCCAAATCACCCACATTTTATGGTCACTTGGAAATTTCTGCGCCTCGAATCCCCATGGCCACAAAACTTCACAACACATTACACATTAATTTTACACTTAAATCGCCAAAATTAAAGAGCTTTCGCCGTGTGTGGGCGCCTAAACGAATGAATACGCATGAATGAAGCCTACAAAATAAGCTCAGTCAGATTTTGAATTCCTAGTGGGC
Organism: Sandelia bainsii; assembly: GCA_032362345.1. Lineage (NCBI taxonomy): Eukaryota > Metazoa > Chordata > Actinopteri > Anabantiformes > Anabantidae > Sandelia > Sandelia bainsii. The sequence continues at coordinate 13,390,799 of JAUMHL010000018.1, forward strand.
AAGTGAAACCTATTCTTATCTTACATACCCAAATCCGTTCCAGCGCAGGAGAAAAAACTGGAGTGTGTCAGCTCATAGTCTTCTCATCCAGTGTGCCTGCGAGCTTAATCGGGTAAAGATATCCTTCTCAGTCAGATCTGACTTTAGGTCCAGGAAAGAATTTTAAAAAATCGCCCCGCAGGACTAATCAGACTCAAGGACAGGTTTTGCGTAAAAGCAGTTGGTCGCACAAAGTGGGATAAATTAAAGGTTTCATATGTCGCAGTTCCGTCCTCCCATTTAACTTCAGGAATGGACAGGATCTAATTGTGAATGCGGTGTCTCTCTAGCAGACACAGCCAGGTGGTCAGTGGTTTGTGGTGTCTTCCATTAGAGCGGGTCCCAGAATCAAAGCTCATCTCCCGTACACGGCCCGAGAAACCCGGCGTTTTTCCCCTGCTACCTGTTAAGGTGAAGGAGTCGACGAGGTGAACGCAAGCAGAGACACTCGTGTCCCGTCATGTTTCAAGTTCACAGAGCTCCATCAATAATCAGCCGACGCAAGACACAAGGTTAAAAAAAGATCACGAAGACATTAAAGCAAAAACAGAGGTGTGAAATCTCAGCGTCGATCCCACTTGGAAATGCTAATCTGAATATGAAGGCTGTTTGGAGTGACACCGTTGCGCAGCGTGTATATGCCGTTTATCCTTGCACTCTCACTCCCAGAGCAGAATATCTTGCACTAACTCTGTGTAAACCCATAGGAGGAGTGGTGAAGTACACCACACCGACGCCCCCCACCCCGCCGACCCTCGTCATTGGACACCGCCCCTCTCTTCAGTGGCGTCGACAACCCGAGCAGCAACAGGATTGGCCTGAAGTCACGTCATTTAATGCAGACCAGAGAGATGTCCGTGGTGAGATGCTCTGTGAAGATGCTGCAGGCTGCAGAGACGCTTAACCATAACCCCGAGGCTGGAGGGGGATGATGATGACGATGATGATGAAGCTGCTAGTCCTGCTGATGATATTGTAGAAAGAAAAGAGTGGGTGTCTTCTAGCTTTTCACAGTGGATGATTATATAAAGGCAGATAGCAGACATTGGCTCCAAAGGGACGCATCAAACGCATAAGCCAACCTGTTAGGCTGTTGTCAGGTAGGCTACACTAATTGGGGTGGACACAAAAAGCCACGAGACTGAAGTACAAATAAAAAAGATGCACTGCAATGGTTTCCTGTGGATATGACTTGCCAGGAATAAACACAGGCATATACAATACACGCCTTGTGTGAGAGTAACTAATAACGCACCCTAGACAGAGAAGCCGTTGTCTAAGCATATTTGCGCGGGGTGCATGTTCACGCTCTGTCCGTCCCACTTGGCGCCCTACAGCCAGCTATCAGCATTTGCGTGTAAGAAATAACCTTGACAGTTATCTCCAGTCATCAAACTAAACAGCAGTATGCGGTAGAGCCTAATGGGTGAACTGTGTTTGATATTTTTTTCAAGTTTACTGCCTTGTGCTGGAGTTGTGATGGTGTGTGGAATCTGTGATGTGGCTTTGGAATTACTCACAACCGCTGATGATCTTACTCAACAAGTTTCAATGAAGCCAGGGGAGGCTGAACTGTGTGACAGAGTCGAGTAAGCCCAAAAATGACATGTCAGACGTGACACAAGGTAACGATAAAACAGGTTTTATAAAATGGAAATCAGAGTCAGCCATAGAGATCCAGCCATTATTTAATACCCACCGCCATCCCATCATGACTTCATTTCAATGCAGTAGATAACCCTCAATTTCATCCAGTGCTCTCTGCCTGTGCTGCTGCTGAGAAAGGCAAGTCGTTAAGCTCAAAGGCTTGAATAACCTGCGATGGTGAACACTGCCCTCTTGAGGTGGACCTTTACAAATGCCTGAACTGTGCCGTGAGCTTCAAATCTTCACAAACCATAACAAATGGCACATTTCTGAATCAAGACTTCAGTTAATTCTGTTCAGCAACCGTGAGAAGAGACAGCAGAATAAATGACACAACAAGTTACTTAGTAGGAGGCGAAGTGTGAAGTGCAAAGTGAAAGGACAGCAAAAGTGAGAATAAGCCCCGGTGTTGGCAAATGGTGATGGAAGTGATGCAAAGGACATGGGGCCCACACCGTTGAGGTGAGAACTTGGCTGCTAATGTCTCATGAGAGGCTGGCATATCGCCTGGTCAGCAGTCCATTAGCACAGCCAACCTGGTGGCCTGACCTTTCTGCCACTGGATCAAACCGTCAGTGTCTTGTGCTGGGAGAGAGCAGTTAAAGGAGTGACTTGTCACTTTAGTTGAATGTCTGACACCCTGATGTGGAGGGAAAAGTGATAACATAACTGTCTACAGTATGAAACACTCTTGCTCTGCTAGCCAGCTTGAATCATTAGGAACTCATCTCTTGCTGTCTTACTTGCTCAGTGGGAGTAGGAGTGTGTCTTGAGTTTATCTGCAAAAACTGCTTCTGTTTAGTAGTAATTTCCAACAGTGCAAGGTCTTGGTTGTGTAGAGAACAGAGTGTGTGTTACAGCAGGGAGTGTTGCACAGTAACAGGGAATGTTGGTCAGAAATTGTGCTTTGAAAGCCAGTTGTAATGTGCCAACTCTATCGAACCTTCACAGAAGCATTATGTCCATGTTGTGTCATGGATCAGTAAAATCGATTGCATTTTAAACATAAGTTGAACTTTACAAAAATAACAATCTTTTTATTATTACAATTTTTGATTTTTGCTGTGATTGTGTGTCACATGACCTTGATACCAACATCAGAAAGGGCTAACAGAAATGTAGCCACTGCACAGCTCCTAATTCCAAATATACCCTGTCTCTCAGGTTTGTTATCTCCTTATTTAGTCTGTTTTGAACTGACTGCAGCTAATGTGTCTGCCAGTCAAACTGCTCACAAGTGATGAATAATGTAGTATGTTAATATATGCTCTAGGTCTTGTGGTGTACGTCCTGCAGTCTCACATCGAAGTGAGAGCCTAAGGGAAAGGTTCAAACCTAAGGCACATACCAGGCACAGTCAATCACACTATTCACCTTGGTTTGATTCTCACACTGACTTATTGACTTGTTCATGCTGTTGAATTGGCTTCATGAATAATACAAGGAACAAATATGTTTATCTTTCCTGTCCATTAAAGTACAAGGTCAAGCAGGTAATTTACGTAATTTTTAACTTGAGCGAGGTCTGAGGAGCTGGTGCAGGAAAATGCAAACATTTGTGCAACAACTTTGATACTCAGCCAAGAAGCAGCTGAAAGTTGAAGCCTATGTTGAAGACACAGAATAAGTGTCCATATTCCCATAACAAAACAGTTAACAAGACCTTTGGAATTTTAATTAGATTTGTTTAAACTTCTGCTGTATAAAAAGAAATATTTCCTCATGCTGTGTTATCAGTTACCTGGCGTAACATTATATCACTTTTCACACACATAAGAGAGGGAACAGTACCAGAACATGTTTTATTATCCCCCATGAGAATATTCTTATTGAGCATATTCTTTACAGCTGTAATGGAATTCTTTAAAATGACACATTTTGGTGAGGAGAAGAACAAGTTCAGGAAATTCAGTTTGAAAATGTCTGTGTCTCTCGATGCACTAGTTATACTTCAACATAATTGGGGTTATTCTCGGTGAGGGCCTTCACCAGCACAGGTGGGAAAGAACATTCATAATGCATTTTAGAGTGTGCTAAGTTTTAGTGCTGTCTCTTTTGTTCAAAAGAACTCAAATTATCCAAATCCACTGTAATATTGAAAATAAATAAATAATATACCGTGTGTCCTCTTAAAAGAGGAAATTATTATAATAAATTCTTATTTTACTATTTACTTCCCACCTTCCTGTAATAAGCTAGCTCAGAGAAAAACATCAGTGGGGCCATTATCACGTGGGCTGAATCCTGCTGCTTGTGATACCGCACCACCTGCCAGCTGAAATTGTGTTAGCTCCTTAAAATTGGACTTGTGCAATAATCATATCATTTTAGCTGTTTTACTCGTGATCAAAACTCTCCTATAGACACTGTTGTTTACTTTCGCTGACATTCTCTTTCATCACCTACTTATAATGTTTTGTCAGTGTGTAAATAGAAAGTAACCATTTTCTATTTCTACAGCGTAGTCCATTCTTTTTTCTTCCCCACTGAGTGAATTGGTTTCATTTGTTCCTTGTCAATATCACCAAATAGCCACTGCAACAGCTGATTGAAATTTAGGCCGTTTGCCTTAAAACCCCTTTGCCAGTGCAACTTCTCTCAAGAGTGGTAATGACCCAGTGGATAATTGGCATCACACACATGCTGTGCATCCTGAATACTAATCAGAGCTTCTAATCATGCATCTCCAACTTAAAGCTTTAGATACATGGAAGTGAATATTTTCATAGGAAATGTTTTCAATCACTTTGAAAGGGTCTTTTAGTGAAATCAAAACTTTCATTTCCTTTGAGGAACGGATGTTGCATCTCTTAACAAGGTAGTAACAAGATACTTTGATATGTTCAAGGAAAGGGTTAGCTGTGGGCTTATGAGTTTAAATGTAAATGGTTGTTCAAGGTTATTTTTTGATTTACCATACAGCAACTGCAAAGACAATCCATGGTAGCTGCTGAGACTTTCTGATTATTGTAAAATCAATTTAATGACATTTGTCATACACATCTTTTGCTGCCTGACAGTTGGCATTTGAGAAGTATAATGCGGTTCGTTCTAGTCCTTTGAATATTGATTGTCACAGTGGTTGATCAAAGAAGATATCCTGGGTGGATTAGAGTTTCAAAATTCAAGCATTCATACCTTCTCTCTGACTGTAATTTGCTCTCTTCCTTTGCTTTCCATCTCTCCTCATTTCTAGTCCTCCCTGACACATTGGAATCACATATCACTTTCCAGACTGTGCAGAGAAAAGGTCAAACATTCCCTCCGATTCTTCTTCTTTCTTACTGATGTGAAAGTCAGAAGCCTTTTCTGTAGTGGCTGAAATGGACCCTGGTCAAAGACCACTGCAAACCAGGGAAAGAAAATTGAGCAAGATCGTTCTCTGCTCAACACACAGGCTGATTTGACCTTGTCTAGTATGAATGAAGACATAGCAAGTTATAAGATACCTGACATACATTCCAGCACCAAAACTCTTTTCAGATCTTGTCAAAGAGAGTAGTGTAAGGACTATGTAGTTAAAAGTGTGCTGCACGTCTCAGGTAATTCTGATATACAGTATCTTACACTATATATATATGCGCAAGAGTCACAGCTTTGAAGTGTGTGTTTATTATTGCCCATAAGATTACTATTTTTAGTAACTGATAAGTAATAGATAGACACACAGATAAATAAATAAAAAATACCATTTCCCTAGAGGTGTATTATCACACATATTTTATCAGGCTGTGAAATTTCTAAAACAGGCTCCAGTCAAGAGTAAAATATCCAACGATTCCATATATTGCTGAATGTGCAGCTACAGACTTATCTTTTAAAACTGTCTGGATCAATCTGTGAATGCACATTGAACTCATTCATTTCTAGTAGGAATTATGACTCCGGCAGTGAAGCCGCCTCCTGACAAGAGGGAAGATGGCAAGAAAATGTCTACATATATGCAGAGACTCTAATGTGTCATTCTAAAGGTCAGACTTCTGCATGGCAGTTTTGTTGTGCATTAGCCAAGCAGTGTCACATTTACTAAGAGGATGTGGCTAATTATTCATTTACACAGTTACTTGTCTGCTTTACTGATAATGTTCTGCACAGAAAAATAACATAGATTCGGATACAAGTCAGATACAAGTCTGCTAGTCCTCTGGTTTCTCATAATTTTCCGATCATGTTTTTTCCCCACAAAAATGGATTTGTTGTAAATTTGATGAATCCTACAGAAAAATCTGTCAGAATAATACTCAGATATTATTCACATGATCAGGCTTTCAGTCTGAGGTCCTAGTGCAAGGCTGCCGCTGTTCTCAAAGCCACTGACTCAAAATTAGAAATGCATTATTTTTTTATTGTCCTCAGCATATGAGAAGTACTCCCATAGAATTGCACCAAAGCATCTACAGTACATGCAGTATTTAAAAGAGGCTTAGTAGCTTGGGTATAATGTACTTAATCATTTTTAATAACTGCCAGTTTTAAATAGTGCATTTTGATTAGTCCATAGTTTGAAGAATTAATATATAATTTAAAAAAATGCATACAGGACCACAGTTATGACTTTGCTGTCAATCTGACTCACTTGATATTTGACTACAAAGTTGTAAAGCACCAGGATGAATGTATGTAACTTGTAACATGAACTGCATACATCAAAACAGATTTAGAAAATGTTTAGAAAACGGTGTTAGAGACTGTTATTGTTATAAAATCTGGTATGAGGAAAAACAGATCATGGGCTACACTAAAAAACTCAAGCCTCTTGTGCAGACTGCATACCACCAAAATAGTATAATGAACTGAGTCTTCTTCCAAATGTCTTTAATCACATCCAACAAGGATACAGAAAGATGGAAAACAAACCCCCCTTTGCTGAATTACACTGTCAAAATACTAAGACCATCCTGTAGGTGTGCAGCCATTGTTGCAGCTACAATTTTATGTAAAATACACCCACTTATCAGTTTTAATCATAGGTTTACAACAGAGGGTGACTCATTCCCTCAGAATAAGGTGCCATGGATTTGTCCTGTAATTACAAAAATGAATTCTGATGTTGGGTATGGACACTACAGAGAAAGAAATACATGAAAATTAGAAAATGTCTCTTATATTTAAACCAATGAGAATCCTCAACAATAACTCTGACCCTGAGTCTTGTCATTTTCATAATACTTTCATAATACATCATATTTACCAGTTTCTACTTTGTAAATAGCCATCAAGTGGTAATTACAACAGGGTATTTTTTCTTTTTCTGAAAGCACTGATATATTGGCAAATAATATATCTGAAAAGTTGCCTCATGTGAACTGTGAAAAAACGTAGTTTTCTGTTTCAGTTTTCTGGCCCTATGTGACCACCTCTTACTGTCATACAATTGTAGCACAAAAGCAGGGGCCACACTCAACTTTCTATGCCCATCTTGGCTATTCTATTCTAGTACTATAACAGGAAACACTATATGGCCTTGGATTAAATGAGATTTATCTTATTTTACAAAATTAATTATAACATAGCCACGTAGCCACAAATAGAGTTGCTTAATTGAATAATTCAATTTAAGGTGTTAGAAATTGTTGTTTTTTTGTACATCTTTCTGCATGCTAACACATACCAGTAATTTACTGGTACATAATTCTACAGGCAACACAAGCTTTTAGTGTTAAAATCACTGTCCAGAGGGATAAGTTATTATGAGATGACAGCATACAATTTATGTTTAGCACATAAGACGCAGAATGGAAAATGTCACTCTCTTCCATGGCTATATTTCCAAAAGCAGCTGAGAAAATAGTGTCACGTGTTGCTGTCATTCATATTGTATGTTGTGATGTCTGATGCAGGGGCTGCCAATAATCATGTCTGAATGGTGAATGCAGCAAACAACAAGCACTTCAAGGCCACTCAAAGACTAAATCATGTTGTTTTCATATGTTCACATACTGTTCTCTCTTGGTTTTTTGCCCTGTTTGTGATTTTTTTTACTCTCATAAATAATAGTCAGTCTGTTTCTGATCTAGTAAGTTGCTTCTCTCATGTACTGTACATTATGCTTATCATCTGGTTGATGCATAACACGTTTGCAAGATGCAACAAGAATGCTATTTTCAGTCTCTGTGAACCCACTGGGTCTAAACATGGGCCTTCTCTGTTTCCAGAAAAGAGCACTGGATCCATCCATTTACTGCCTCATTCATGTCTGGGTCATGGTGGCAACAGGCTAAATGGTGAAAAACATTTGCTATGTTATCCATAATAGATATTTAAATTTAACTATTACCTTGCCTTTAAGGGGTTGCAGCTGGTGGAGATGGTGGAGGAATTATAGGTGGCGAGTGATGCATTTCAAGTTCCTTTTTTTCCAGTTTTTATATTTCACCCTGGGACCACCAGTGAGACTGCTCTATGGGGATTCAAAGGAATTTGTGACTGTAGTTGTTTCCTAATATGCTTCCTCTCCTCACTAATTGAGGATTGTGGCTTAAACACACCAGCATCAGCAAAATGTAACCACAAATGTTGACTAATGACTTGTTTTCTTCCCATAAAACATCCAAAATAAACTATTCAGCAGTGAGTTATGTGATCTTTTAGTTGAATGTCAGTGTGGTGGTTTTCTGCCAATTGACAGCAGTGTTTCTTCAACAGGCATTTCTTTATGAGGTACATCTACAATATTTCTGGGCATACAAGTGTAAAAAAACATAAAATAGTTCTGACCAATTCAAATCACAGCTAAATATTTTGGTTTTCTCTAGACACTGTTCTATTCACTGACCTCCTTTCATCACCTATAATGTTTTGTCAGTGTATAAATAGAAAGTAACCATTTTCTATTTATACAGTGTGGATCTTTTTTTTTTCTGGCCCACTGCCTGCGTCGGTTTCATTTTTTCCTTGTCAATATCACCAAATAGCCATTGTAACTGCAACTGCAGCTGACGAAAATGTAGGCCTTTTGCCCTAAAACCCTTTTGCCAGTGTGACCCCTCTCAAGACTGGTAATGACTCAGTGGATAATTGGCGTCACACACGTTCTGGACCCTGAATACTAATCATAGCTTCTAATCATGCATCTCTAACTTAAAGCTTTAGATGCATGGGACTGAATATATGGAAAATAAATGTGTTTTTTTTTCAGTTTTTCAAAGAAAGTTGAGTGGAACTGATGCTGATACTGAACTCTTTACAAGATAGTAACAAGGTTCATTTATGGGATAGTTGACAGGACTTTACAGCTGTGAATCAATCAAAGTATGTAAATACTTTTTATTCACCACATAGTAACTCCAGAGACAACCCATGGTTGGTGCTGAGCCATCCTAATTATTGTAAATCCATTTAAAAGACATTTTTCATGCACATCTTTTACTACCGGACAGTTGGCATTTGAGAAGTATATTGCTGTTCATAGCAGTTCTTTGAACACTGATTGACGTTGTTTGATCAAAGAAGAAATACTGCATGGATTAACATTTGAAGATGCTAAAAGATGTCACAAATAAGACATTTTCCTTTTGTGTTCATACCATCCCTTTGATTCTGATTTGCTCTCTCCCATTGCTTTTCATCAGTTATAATTTTTACCTCTCCCTGATGCATTTGTATCACATGCTACTTTCCAGGGTGCAACAAAAAAGGTAAAATTTTTCCTCCTATTCTTTCTTACTGATGTGAAAGTCAGAAGCTTGTCTTTAGTGGTTGAAATGGATCCTGGTCAAAGACTGCTGCAACCCAGGGAAAGAAAGTTGAGCAGTAGCTTTTTCAATCCCACAGGTTGCGTGAATGATTTATATTTTTCTCTTGTTCTGACTCTGAAAAGAAGTGTTAAGGTGAACATATGAAACAATCTTGAACATTATAATTCTAATTGTCACATACATTACGTAACGTGACATTCAAATGTTACATAATTAATGTGATTGATTGAGTCTGGAGTCTGTAGAGTCTAATTTAATGCAATGTAACAGCTCCGGCTTTATAAAGGACACAATGTTCAATTGTTGGTCATATAGTCTTGTAAATGTAAAATCATCTGTTATCTATTATTGAAATTTAGTATTTTAAAATTGAATGAACATATATGAAATGTAACAGTCACTGAAGACCACACACATTTACTCTTCCATCCTTACAACCCATACTGTAATTGAGATACACAAAATGTTATTTGTTTTAATTTACAAAGCAGAGGAATGGCTGTATGTGTCAACTACCCAGTGCAAATTATTGAAATAAAATTAAAATACATGGAAAATTTATAGCAGGAAAGTCCGTAGGGATTCAGCTTCAAATCTGAATTTTGGACATCAATGCAACATTTTTCATATAAACCAGTCATCTCACTTTAGAAAGGTTTACCTTGTGTCAAAATCAAGAACACAGCCATACCATTTTCAAGATTAGTAAATATATACAGTATGCCTGATTGACAGATGTACTGCACTTTGTGGCAGAAGGAATCAATATGTTCCCATTTCAGTTGGCCTGAAGAGATACTCTAAATTGGAATATTTCATGCTTAGTACAAACAAGTGTTGCATTTGATGTAATAATGCTATAATAGTAACTCCACAATGGATACTTGAACCAGACAAATGTACATTGTCAATTAAAAGTGATGAAGCAAAGCACAAATGAAGGAAAGAGTTGGTGGATGTGCACTTTTCCTTTTCTCTGTTGAGGTGTGTAGCACCCACAGTGAATAGATGCGTCTCAGAAGGTGTTTGTTTCCATCCCACACCTTTAAGATGCTTGACATAATTATATTTGTAATTACTGTGTGCTGTAATCAGTAGCGGCCCCAGTTTACTCCACAGAGTGTAGGGACTTAACCACACTAAGTTAAATGTGTGGTTAATTCTGCAAAGTTGTGCTCCAATGACCAAAAGTCCATCTCTGACTTCAGCAGCTCTGCAAAGTCAAATTTTGCATTTAAGAACACCAGTGCTTTGAACTAAATGCTATCGTCAGCATGCTAACATGTTCACAATGACAATGTTCATAGGACGCTGTTTAGCAGGTATAATGGTTACCAGTTTGCTATTTTAGTTTAGAGAATGCTATAATTTGCTAAATAGCACTAAACACATAGTACAGCTGTCTGCTTTAATTGACCTGTTTATCCCCCAATCTGTTAGACACATTGAGCCAGAGATATCGATGCAAACAGCAATTGCAGGAGCCAGGCAGACGCCCATCAAGCAGAGTGCTCTGCAAACAGGTACAAAGAAGACCCGTCTACTTGTCTGCTGTGCAGTTCTGATCATGACTGGAGCATTTCAGCATTGATATGGCTCACTTCCTGTTTGTGTCTATGCTGTCAACTTTGTCACAGTTAAATGATCTGCAATAAATGACACAAGCGTTTCTGACAGCACTGTTAAAGCTATTCACTCACCTTGGTAAGGAACTGATTACTGTGGCCTGTTCAGCTGTCTTGCATTGTGACTTATTAGATAGTCAATTATAATAAATAATGTATGCATCTCAAAATCAGAGCAGCACAGTCCCTGGTTATCTTCTATAAGACTCTGACACTGTGATAGTACGCTGGAATCATAAGCCCTTTTCTCTACATATCACATCTCAATGTCTCAATATCTATGTGGGTTATGAATGCTGAAATGTGCTTGGTAAAAATAGCAGATAACTGGTGGATCTCATTTACTTTTTTTAAAAGTTCCATTTAGTCTAAGTATGTTCAACCATTTTCTACTCGAGATCAGAAGGCAGATATGACAGCTGAAGATATTCTCAAGGAGCACCTCATGAAATATGTTGTTCCAGGGAGATTTTATTTTCAGAGATGGAGTTTCGAAGCCACTATTACAATGTGACCAGTCTAAAGAGAGTACAGACGATCTTTCTCTGGATAAAGCAGAATGAAAGTAAGTATATCATACAGTAGGAGAAGTACTTACTCTTAAGTTTATTATGGATACTGTACATGCTTTGTGATGCATTGCTGTATCAACATGATTAAACAGGTTTATCTGTTGAGGTCATATAAAGCGTGATGGTATAAATAATACACTTTTTTGGCTTATTTTACTTTACATATTGTTTTTTAAAAATATATACAGGAAATGTAGAGTCTCACTACTGTAATCCTGTGTGATAGATTGTACCACTGAGTAGTGGTATTATGAGTAGCCCAGGGGTCATTGCATTGTTTGTTGGTTCATGGGCCATGTACAGTTTTATACTTTGGACATCATTCATCCCATTCATAAAACTTCAGGGAAAATACTGGTCAATGCCTGCCACCACAGTGCTTAAATTGTTACTTTAAATTTGTGTTAGTGCCTTGTTGTGGAACATGTCAGCAGGGAAATGAAATGATCATTGCAACACACGTTCTACTATTGTAAAACCCTCTTGTTCTTATGAATTTCCATTAAATAGTGTATACAACCAAGGGACAAAATACTGTAATTAAAAACATATTATTGTACTACAGTTTGTGGCAGGATAACAGCCTCTCTATTGTTTGTGTTTATGTGCAGATCATCACAAATCCCCTTATAAATAAACTGCTTTTCCAACCAAATCACACCCCTGTGCCCCCACAGTGATTTTCCATGTATGGAAGGCTTAACTCTGTGACTCTTTGTCTGTGGTGTTTTGGATCTTTCTGTCACAAATTAAATTTGAATCGTTCCATAAGGGGTCAAACATCTCGAGAAAATAAACACGACACACCATGAAATTAGACTGTTGTTGGAAAAGGCAGAGGTATACTTAGATACAAATTTCCTATTACAGAAGTGTTTGCACACAGACCCATGTTGTGGCTGACTGGTCTGCTGCAATATTGAGCACACAAACACCACCCCCTCCTCATCTCCCTGGTACAAAATAGGTTTAAAACTGCAGAAATATCTAGCCTTACAAGAGTAGATTTGAATTTATTTGTGGTGAACAAGGACAGGCTAAAAATTATTTTAATTTAATAAGTTGTTGTACAGTTTTTTTGCATAGAATAATCACAATCACAGCAATAATCACTATGTTGGTTTGAATTAAACCATAATAGCACAAGACAGTCAGATTTCCATGCTACATAGAAAACAAACAAAAACATTGTTAAATACTACTAAATGTTTTCGCCTAATGTGTTTTTGGAGGAAGCATAATTGCTGAAAAAATTGTGTTCACTGGCATGTTTTTTTACAGAGCACAACATGCTATGTTCTTGTGCTACAGGCAAGTTGTAGTGGAGTATTTGGGTGGATCATCAAAATGAAATACCTTTCTCAGTACACTATGTTTTATTCATCAAATGTTTTTTCCTATCTTACCTTCATCAGTTGTGTCAGAAGCTGCTATTGATTCACTTATACGCAATAGATTGATCATTCCTGTGACGTGCAGATACAGACGCGTAGATTGGCATATATACCAAGCTTACAAAATAATAATCATCACCTTTTTAAAATAAAATCAAATCTATGTAGCACAGTAAAAACATATTGGGAATTTGAATGTTGCCTTTTGTTTTTAATGACAGATGAGTAGAACAATACAGCACATGTAGATTGACAGACTTGTACTATAGGAAGGGGTAGTTTTTGTGGCGCAACCATTAAAGGCCTAACAAAACCAATGTCACAATCTCATCTCTCACTGTGTTTGTACAACACTTTGGATGTACTGTAGCTTTCATAGCAGCAGAGGGAAGGCATGAAGATAGAGTTTGCGAGGTTCCTTGGAAACTGACCAAACAGATTGTGTATGCCAGATCACTTTTTCCAATACATAAACTGTTTCCATATAGAGAGACAATTCAATTCAATTCAATTCATCTTTATTTGTATAGCGCCAAATCATAACAAAAATCATCTCAAGGCACTTTACA
>JAUMHL010000018.1:13406664-13426767 GCA_032362345.1 Sandelia bainsii
TCCCGACAACATAGCTCCGAGGGTCACTAGACCACGCAAGCCCTTCTGCCACGGCAAGGCCTCGATCCAAGAAGGGATGTGTAAAATTTAAGTTCCTTATTTATACCTCAAAGTAATTTTGTGGTTGTTTACAGAGAACAGCAGTGAGTGCAATAGAACAAGGGTAAAATGCAGATCAGCACAGATTAGAGAGTGAAGTTGTATCTTATTCTGCCTTCTTATTATTTCAAGAAAAGCTAAAGTGGATGGAGAACATTACTCCATTAAAAACACTGATACAGTGTCTTGTGGCAATATCAGTTTGTGCATTTGTAATTTAGACTTTGTTATTTTGTACATATAATCAATTAAAATAATCTGTTCTTTTTTCAGTCCAAATCACCAAGGAAGGATTTGACGACACATCTCTATCTCTAATGTGCAGCTCAGTGCTGTCTGTCTGATTTCTGAATTTCTGTGTCCACTTTTATTGTCTGCACTCACTCATGCCTGTGGTGTTAGAGAAAAGACAATTAACACTCTGTTTGTTGAATCACAGGATTCACCACAAGAGTCAGCAACTATAAAAGTAGTTGTATTAAAGCACAGTTATTGGCTGGAGAAAATGAGCAAAAGAACAGTGTGCACATCACTTGTGGCTGGCTACGTGATGAGTGGGCAGGCCCAGTTTTGGCGGCCCTCCAGTCGTCACTCAGACAACAGAAGTCCCTTGTACTTAAAACGCACACACATACACACACTAGAATTTCAACTCTTATTTTGTGGGAGGATGCTGCCAAAATGACAGCAAATGTTTTCAGTAATTCACCAAAAGAGTTAACACCTGCTTCTCCTTTCTTTAAATGCATTTTGTTCACAAATATTTTCACAAGTTTGCAAAATGGGCTTCACACATTTAGAAAATCTTGTTCTTAACAGCAGAACACAACAAAAAGTTTGCAGAGTGTGGTACAAACTTAAAGACCTTGATGTACGTACATACTTATGACGTAAAATCTGAATATTTCTGTGCACTTCCACTTTATTTGTTCTTTGGTTTTCTGTTCCTTTGCATCCAACTTTGCTTATAATTTATGGGCTGGTAACATGCCCCTCCCCACCAGCTGCATCCCCCCTCCCACCTCCAATCATCACTGAGCCTAAACAAGTGAGCAGGTGCATGACACATGTCACAGCACTGAAGTGGAAAAGTAAATATACTGTGGTATGAGATTTAAATATTTGACTACTTTAATAAGGCAGCTCTGGCCCCTCAAGCCCAAGTGTGTGTGTGCATGTGTGTGACAATATAAAGTCCTGTTGTGTTCACTGCATTTAGCTTTTCTGAATTATTATTATTAATACACTCCAAGTGTAACTGTAAAGTTTCTTTCTTCTTTAAATGAAAATCTAATAATTGCCTTGGTTTTGCTTAATTAAATCCAACTGGCGCGACGCTGATTCTGTGCCACTAAGAAATATATTAAAAGCTTTGTTTATGTTTACTGGCAAACAAGGTAAAAATGGATTGTGACAGAAGGCATTGCTTGTGGCCTCTGAGTTAATAGGTTCCACTACCTCTTTGTACAGTTATTTGTTACATGTATTTTTCCTGGTTGGTTTATTTAAATAAGACACTCAGACTGTGTTATAAACATTTTATATTGCCAGTGCTTATTGTCCAAAGTTCCTAGACAAAGTTGAAGAAGTGTTATTTGTTAGTACTCAAGTTCTTATCACAATATCTAAGCTTTAGGGGCGACGGTGGATCAGTTAGCAGGGCACTCATCTACGAAGCCCAGGATTGTTGGTACTCAGTACTTACATGAATGCATGTTTACATTTACTGTGTAAAAAAAGTGGATGGTTGGTCGACCGGGCAGTCTCCATGTTTCCCTGCAATTAACTGTTTTTATCATCTTTCTTGTTCCAATATTTGATGCTCATTCATTGTCATATATATTATTTCTCTAGCCAGGTGCAATGCTAATTACCTTAAGGGGAATCACCTGTGTGTTTGCTTTTTAAAAGGCAGCTAGACAGCTGCATGATTGTGACACTGATGAAGGCCATGTGGCCTAAAACGTTTTGTCTTTTGTAAATAAAGTGATTTCTTGTCCTTGTGTGTGTTCCTCTCTTCAGGTAATACAATAAGGAATATGTTTAGGCTACTATGTGTGAGATATTTTCTAAAGTAGCCTGGATGCTGACATTGAGACATTCAGTAGTATGCTTATGTAAACATGATGGTCCACTTACAACTTTGGATAGTTTTACTGTGAAAATGAGAAGCAGAAGCATAAACAACATTAGGCATTTTTCACTGGAGACATTTTGACGTGTCACAGTAGGAAAAGCCTGGAAAAGCACAGGTGTTACTAATATCACTAATGATGACTCTGTTCCATTCAGGTGTGTCCCAGTTAGTCATGACAGTGTGACAGTAAGCCAGCATGAACAACACCAGACCCAGAAACAGAAGCAGGTAAATAGAATTCATCCATCATTAATTTTAATATTTACACCTGTGCTTTTCCTACTATGACATGTCAAAAATGGCTTCATTGAAAAAGAGCTAAGGCACGAGTGAGTCAGTCTAAAACATTTTCTATTAATCTACAACTCAGAAATGGAAATGCATTTGAATATAAAAAAAAAGGTAAATTCACACATATTTGCAACACTGTTTGCATTAGTTCATATACTTTCTTTTACAATACTACAATAGGCTTTAAAACATACAGACAAATAAATATGTGATAAGTTATTTTTTATGCAATATTGAGAATTCTTTGGCTCTTAAGTGCAGAGAAAACATTGCTGTGAATTCAAACAGTGCAAATGGTTCAAAATAACACGATGATGGTGAGAGCCATATTAGTCAGTCTTGATTTTAATAGCA
This sequence comes from Sandelia bainsii, assembly GCA_032362345.1. Lineage (NCBI taxonomy): Eukaryota > Metazoa > Chordata > Actinopteri > Anabantiformes > Anabantidae > Sandelia > Sandelia bainsii. Next base: position 13,409,546 of record JAUMHL010000018.1, read on the forward strand.
CAATACAAATGTAAAAAATGTAAGGGTCTCATATATTGGAATAAAATGTTTCTTTGTTCTTACTAAGTGTAGTTGCTCAGTAAAAATAAATTCATTAACATTTATTTAAAAAGATTCCCAGAGACATAATTTGCATATGATTCTCTTTTTTGTTTATATTATAACATTTTGTACTTTAATTAATCCTCTGCTGACTTTAACACCATATCATGTCTTTATTTTAGGTTTTCTTTAAATGTTTTATAGAACCATGAGCACATTTCTGACAGACTGTGGTCAGCTTTCATTCACAATTGAACTAACTCTACAAATCTTGTGAATTATGAATCTAAATGAAGGACGCCTAAGTAAATTCTGTAATAATGGCATGAGAAATGGATGAAAATGGAAATCGTGGCTCTCTTATAGCCCAAGTGTGTTTGTGAAACCAAGACATGACCTCTACACCTGTATGCCTGTTAAGCTCTTAAAGCTGATATCACCTGTCACTCTGCTGTTTGCCTAAGCGCTGTGTACATAAACACACCTGGCTCAAGATCCCACTGAATTCTGATTATAGCCCTCTATCATTTCTCTAGGACTTATTTACCACATCTCCTGACATTGTGTGAACAGGCTAGGGAGAAATAAAACCTTCTTCCTGCTCATATTTTTTAATAGCCCACAATCTCCTCTGTCCCCCCACTGTTGTCGCTTTTGTGTTGACCAATTTAGATAGCCTTCTTTTCTTTTTTATTCCTTGCACTTATTCTCTTTTGTCTCTCTCAAAGCTGGCAGAAGGATGCCATCGATCTTCATGAGGTTTTGATACACATCGTTTCACCTCCTGCAGTACCTGCTTTATCAGGAGATTGGAGGAGGACGGATGACTGATCAGACTGATATAGCTTCTCTCGCGTTTCAGTGACAACCCCCCTTCCTTCTCTTTTCTTATTCTGCTTCATCCTTCTTTCCTCTCCTCCTCCTCCCACACCCCCTATAGGGTAATTGAAATTTGAACAGCTTTAGCCCTGTGCTTGACTCATTTTGATACAATTGTACCTTCATTTTTTGTGTATTTCTACTTAACACAACCTAAAATTTCAGATATAGTCTATAAAGTTGTGGTATAGCTTGTGTGAGGTTTACATCTTCTTATTTTAATACTTGTTTATGTTTAAGCTGTTAAGAAGATCCAACATCCCTAGTGAAATTAAATTCAGCACATCATGAGAATGCTGAACAAACTAACCAACCAAATAAGCAAATTTGTTCAGCCTTCAAAAAGGGAAAGAGCTAAGCTCTTGAACAGGGAATCACTCCCCTACAATATTTCATCTGTAAACAGGTCAACTTGACAAAGGATTTTGTATGAGAATGATTGATTTCCTGAAATGACTCATTTCCTTTATGCAGCTGGTATCAGTGAGTTGATATCAGCGAGTACTTCAGGAACATAATATAAGATGCAGAGAAAGGTCACATGCTAGGTAAACTTGTCAGGCATCCCAAGCAGGTGGTAACCTTGACTGAATGATCAAAAGGAAGAAATATACAGGGTGACATGTGACTAACATGTGACTGATCTGATCTACTGCATGTAGCGCAACAACAGTTACATTGCTGATGGCAGAGAGATGAAATGATTAATTTCTGACAGATAAACCTTCACCAAGGGCGGGCAGTAAGAGCTTAAATTATTATACAGTATGACAAGTCTTCTCTGCCTGTCTCAACATACAGCATACTGTATATTATTTGCATCAGTGCAAAATCCTCCTACATTTCATGATACAGGGCTGTAATAGCTTTTCAGGTCATTTTAAAATAATGTGGTCACGACAACACCATAATGAAGATGGCAAAATGGAGCTTGATACACATCAGACCAAAAGAAATGGAGAAAAAAGCAGAAACACATGTAACCTATTTTTCTGAATGAGATATTAAAATTCTGATGCTGATGTTTTAACACTTCAGTTTTTGTAAATAAGCAAAATAAAAAAAATATAACCTGTTAATGAGTGAGTTTTAGAACTGCTGGTAGATGGATTTTGTCACTTTTGCACAAAGAAAGGCTAGCTGTTTGCACCTGTTTTTCTGTCCTTATCCTAAGCTAAGTTAACATGCTGGTGGGCGTACTTACATATGTAAACTGGAATCATACTCATCTAATTCTCAGCCAGAAAGTAATTAATGTATACTTCCCAAATGTTAAATTGAGTTTTATATGTTTGTCGATCCATTTACAAAACATTTCCAGTAGCAGAAAAAATTTGGTTTGTGTTTAGGTATGTTTTGAAACTATGTGCAATAGCTATTTTCTTTAACAAAGGAAAAAGTTAAACCATCTAAAATTACTTCAGAAAAGTCTTATAGCTTATTTAAACCTGTACTCAATTGGCCATAGAGGCAAGGTTATCGCAGCATGATGAAGAATAGCCTTCATTGGGATGTAATGTACCACACACTTCTACATTTTTTAAGACAAAGGTGAATTTGTTTTTGGACATATTATTTCCATTTAGTACCATATTTGGGACCATTGTAGCTATGGATTTTCTGCCTCCAGTTCACAGTCAGCTCACAGCACAAGTTCAAATTTTGGCTCTTGTTCATACACTGCTGCATTTGCATCTTTTTCCCATGTTTGGACAGGGTTCTTCCAAGTGCTCTGGCTTTCACACTGCACAAACAATGACAGGGAAAATAGCTCAGCATCAAAAAAATTCACAGGTGTAACTAGGACTGCAAATGTGTATATTTGTATTGGATAATAACCGTTTTGGTGAGATATGTGGAGACTGTGCTATACTTAGAAATTCAATTAAAAAATAGCATTCTCATTAATCACAAGAACTGACATTTTTGACACTGACCTCAAACATATAGCACCAAACAGAGCTAGTCTTATGCCTGATAGGAAATGAAAATATCATCATATCTCAGAATTAGATTCATATCCCCATCTCCACCACCATCAGCCTCCTACCCCACAACTGTGGAGCGCCTGAAGATGTTTTAATTTTACATGCCATCCTTTTGATTTTAATGATTAAAGACTGAACCACTGATGTTGATTAGAAGCTTTCAGTTGGCTTATATGGAAAAACAGCTGCATGTAAAAAGCATCACAGTTTCATAACTTTAAATGGGATATCATCTAAGACACATTCTTGATACACTTCAGTACTGAACATCCTTTTGAGTTGCCACAGTGTGCTGAAGCAAGCTATTCAGGTACACTTTCAAAGAGGGTGAAAATAACTTGTCTTGGTCTTAGGGCTGCAGACCGACAGCTCAGAACCTTGTGCCTTGTAATAATGCTCCTTGTGGTAGCCGTGGTAACTCTGGAAAGCATGTGTTTTTTTGTCCAATCAGAGTCTAAACTACAGCTGCTCTATTATATAAATGTTCTGGCCTGACATTATCATTAATGGTAATTTATTCATCTATGGTTTCCTGCAGAGGTAAAGTGGTAAAGTTGTAGCCAGCTAAAACTGTAACAGAAGTGCGCTTTTGCATTGGGATACTTAAAATGTGAGACAGATTGTCTTGATCAGGAACAGTGACTACCCAGATGGACTGTGCATTAGCACAACATGAACATTTCCCCAGAATGTGGAAAGGTGGCAATAATTGCTAAAAACAATATTAGGAGAGAAGGGATTTTCTTTGGTTAGATTGCCTGACATTAATTCTAGGCAGTTAGAGCAGCAGGGTTTAGTAAATTTTTGTGAGCACAACAGGAGGAAAGATGCTGTTAAATTAAGAAGATGCTAAATGACGGATAAGGTCAGAAATGGGAAACCGAAGTATGATAAAGGGCTTAGGGAGGAAAGACAGCAAGGAGAGGTGGGGAAGCCAAGCCTTTGCAGGTGGCCCCATCACCACCCAAACGTGCTGGTAATAGCTGCCATTCATTATCAAATGTGAGACTGCCTGGTGCAGGACCAAGTACCCCATCCATCCCTGTCAGCTAGTGGCATGTCAATGACAAAACCTTAATTACATCATTAATTAATAGAACGATTTTTTCCAGCATGCGCTCTGTGCCTGATGTTCGTTAAGCCTGCTTGTGAGCGATTGCTCATGCCACAATACCATTTAGCTTACATAAGTACACAGAGAAGAAACAAGTCAATAAAATGGCATCCTGAGGAAGATAGGCCCTGAGAGGCACCACCATGTTCTATTGATTGACAAGATAAGGCAAAAATGTGGTTGATCTTGTTAGATACATCATCAATTAAAGTAATCCACATGCTTTCAAAATACCCATTGTTTATTTGGCATGCAATGAAAATGTCAAACAGTGCTGGAGGGCAGAGTGTTTCTGAAAGAGGAGCTACTGCAAGAGCAGGATGAACAATATATATATCAAAGGAAATCTTGAAATATATAACTAATCTGAGGGAGGGATGATCAACAGGCCAAAAAACAATCAAAGGTTATATGTGAAGAAGTAAATCAAGGGCCACTACAGCAACCCTTCAAGCTTCAGATTCTGCCCAGGAACTAAACTGGCTGAAAATCATTTATTATAAGAGCTGCAAAGGGTTTGGGTTCTGCTTTCATCTTAACAGTAGAAAGTCCTGTTATAACTGTGTCCATCTCCAATATCTATTCATGACCACTGAGTGTTCAGTTCAGGAGTACCTGCAGTGGAACAAGAAGTGGATAGCTGGCATGAATACAAGACATCAGTGAAATACACTCTGCACTGATGTTACAAAAAGCTTTTCCTTCTACATTCCTTTTAACTTAAGCAGTTTTTATACAGCTACAGCAGAAGGTATTTAAATACCTAAAATGAATCACATTTCAACCACTATTTAAAATCTTTTAAGTGCTGTAACAAAAACTGACTGAACAGATAATCACATACTATTTATCACTGCACACATTGTATATGGCACACCATCAAAGAGATATTATTAAGGTCACAATAATAATGACGACAAATGTGATGCAACCCAGTGTGACTGCATGACAGTCTGTCTCACACTATAACAATGAAAAAACATAATTAATGGTTAAGCTCTTTAAAATGTTCATGAAGACATTTCACCATTAGTACATTTATGAAAGAAAAAAGGGAACAACATCACATTAGTGCTGCCAAAGAAGCCAGAAGAAGGCGGCAAACAAAAAAATGAAAAGGTCAAAACGCTTGAAATTGACAGTGGAGTGCAGAGCGGCTGGGTACAGAGCTGTGACGGGTGTCAAGGCCTCATCAGTCGTAAAGGAATGGCAGGCCAAAGCGCTGAATAAAGCATTAAACCACCTGACTGTGGCGGAGAGGAACAGAAAATGGCCATGGCTGTGGAGAAAGCTGAGTTGGGATGAGTAGTGAAATTAGAGGGTTTTACAAAATCTGTTTCACCACAAGGGAATAAGAGGTAAATTATACAACAGCCCAAAAGAGAGCCACAGATATTTAATACAAAGCCTATTATTTATTTTAGACCACAAGCTATTATTCACACACATACTGTATCTATTAAGCAGGATAAGGTACTGGACCTAAGAATGAGGCTGAAAACCAAGGGGTAGGTTTAGTTTAATGAACATCAAAAAAATAGATTAGAGGTAAGATGGTTGGCCCAGGAGGAGAAACCCTGGAAGAGGAAGTTGTAAGGATACCTCCTGTTCACTAGGGGTCGCTCGACCAGGATCTGGAAAAGGGACAGTTCAGTATGTGGTAACCAGCTAAGTACAATTTCTTTGAGGTGAGTTGGGATCATTTGATGGTTTTCTTCTGTAGGAGGAGGACATCCAAATCAGGATGTCAGTAACGAAATCCACAAACAGAAGAGTCCAGTCACCGTCTGAGTCCTCTTCTTAATGTCCAAACCAGAGCACAGCAACACAGCCAGTTCACAATGCAGAAATCCAATATCCAAAAACAAGCTAGAATTTTCAGAGCTAGAGAAGAGGAATGGATAATCCAAAACCAAGAAGACCAGAAGCAGATAGCAGTGTCGTAGAGCAAGAAAGCAGGTTCAGACCAGAAAATCACAAATCACATTTACAGGGCCAAAGAGCATTTAGGCAGAAAGCAGGAGGCAGGCAGAGTCCAAAAACCAGTCAAAATCCATCAAGGCTGGAGACAAACAAAGGCAAAAGGCAATGTGAGTGTGGGAGAGGTGCTGCTTATATAGGGTGTGGACCAGGTGAAACCCGTGAAGCTGATTAGACTGGAGGAAGAAACAAGAGCAGGAGTGAGTATTAGTTGCTCTGCTAATCTATACATTTGCAGTGTTTGTTGTTTGCAGATTATACACCAACTCATGTGGATGTTATATCATTCTGTCAGTGTTAGCTTGTTGTATGGTTAAGTACCGCAGCCAAAGCTAAGCCCGTTATCCTGAAACAAACACCAAGCGCTGTGAAAATACACACTCTGGAGCTTGAGTTACTGCTTTCCAGGCCCCCAATAACACATTCCTCAATTTAACAGGTAATGTATAAATAATTTCATATTTATTTATGAGATCTGTCCTTGTTAACAACAATAAAAAAAAGGCTAAATGATTAATGTCAATTGGTGTAGCAGTTTATTTTTCTTCTTTCCAACTTGATCATCTCACAATCCTTTAGATTTACTTAGCTATTCTTTGAAGTGGCCTAACCCCCATAAAGGCACTATAAAAAGGTTAAAATAGCTCCACCTGAACTAACTACAACAGATAAATGTCACTTACACACTTCTGCATCTAACTAATGTTATATACAGTACTGTGAAAATGTCTTATGGCCACCATTAGATTTGTTTTCTTGCAAAGCTATCAAGACCACTTGCATCTTCATGACTTCTTCCGGTCTCTCAAAGAAGAAACTCAGAAACTTTTCACCAGATTTTGACAGGTCTTCCACTCCCATTTTTGTCCCTGACCTTTCCTTATTCCTCTAGAGAGGTTACACTAAATGTTAGTCACTTTATTCTACAGAAGCTGTTTTTTTAATGATGTTTACATATTTTCTTATATTTTCAAGTTGTATTTTAATAATGAGACTACGAAATAAATGGTCATAATAGCATTGCCAAAACAACAAATCTAATGGTGGACTTGCACTGTACTGTTGTTCTGAATGAGTTCTGTTACAGGCAGGTGGCTGAGGCAGAGAAAGAGACAAATACATAGACAGGAAAGGAAAAGGAAAAAAAACCCAGTGTATTGTGTACAGAGTGCCATGTGAAGCCATCTAAATAATCAGATCGGTTACACTCGCATTTGTTCTGCATTATTCTTATGGCTGATAATGGAGTACTGTGTCATGTTTATGTTACGTGGATAGATAAGTCCCATCATTATCATAAAACATTGCAAAGTCTGTGTTGGACTTGCTCCAGTGAGAGCTATTTTGTTGTTAGATTTTCCTCAGTGCTACAGTTGATTTACTGCTTTATGGAAGTAACAAATGCTCACAGGTATTAAATAGATTCAAGCTAAGAATGGCACTATAGCCAAAATTCAAGCCAAGCTTTCCTTGCTCAGAGAACTGGATCTTTATTATTGTGTGATCCGCATCATTATTACAATAAGCACACAGCATAATCACACCTCATTAGTTATGTTTGATATTAATGGGGGCAATATAAATAAATTCCCTGTGTGTCTCAAATGGGTAAGCAAGAAAACACATAGCCCCTTAGCTTGCTGCTAATGCGGGGCGGGTAAATGATGGGGCTTTGTGCTGCAAGAGCCTGGGAGAGTGCATACGCAAACATTCCTTATTGATCTTCTGAGTGGTTCTGAGCTAAGCGTCTGCCTACATGACCGTGTGATGACAGACATGATTCCAGTCCATCCCTGAATGACCCTGTGTGTTGAGGCTTTTGCATAAGCTGATTCTCAAATACTACAGAAATGTTTTATTGATAAAAAAAAGTTGTGGTATTTCTGTGTGTGTGTGTGTGTGTGTGTGTGAAAAACTATGAAATGTGGGTAAGAAGCACAAGATTGCATAATTGAGAAAAAGAAGGTCATAATCTTACATATCTACATTCTGTAATAGAATATGGCGGACCGTGTGTGATGCTGAAATCTGTCAGATCTCCCTGCCTGACCTCACTCTCTGTGTGTCCTGCTTGAAATTTCTGTTTGATTCTTCGCTGGGGAGAAGAGACAGTCATTAATACACTGCAATATCTTCAATGTCCTTTGGTGCTGAGGGAATCCTTTACCACATCCCTCCTCCAAAGTTATGTAAATCAAAATGTGCATCAAAAGCCATTTGCCACATTAACCACAGCCTGCAAATATATGTGTACATGCAAGCAACCTTGACAAGCCTAAGACTCCCTGTTGTATTTATAATTCCCTCACCTCATTTAAAAATCAACCATGCTTTAAAAATGAAGACATAATCAAGTAGCTTGCTTTGAAAATCAATGGATTTGACTTGTTTACTTGTGAATAAGAGAAATATGCTATTTGCGTCCATCAGAAATTCTCTGTTTGATAGTTTACATCTGAGATATACAGGAGACAAGAATCATACATTATTAAAACTACAACACTTTGAACCATGTTACTCTACTGCACATTCTCAGCACTAATCCTCTGATTGTGACAAATAAGCACTAAAAGAGCAAGGTGTTTTTGTGATTCTGTGATTTCCAGTGCTGTTCTTGGAGAGATATGTGTGTAATAAATCCCCATGACATTGACCTTCAGTAAGTCAGATGCCTATTTGTGCGTCAGAGTGTGGCTGAGGCTCCAGCTGATGCGCACCTCCTCAGAATTTAACTACACTTAAGGGGCTGTGGAACTACAAGGTGGACACAACAATAACTGTGCTTGTACTGCTTATGTTTTCTCCTGCATGTTTGCAATGCTTGAGGAGACTGTTAATTAATTCAAGATTCAAGATTCTTTATTTGTCACATACATAGTTATACATTGTACAACACGCAGTGAAATGTATCCATTAGATGAGATACATGAGTGGCTAACGAGAACAAAGCAGAGAAACTCCACATAAGACCAAGGAATATTTATATTATAACTTTTTGTTTTGGGGTAGACAGGTTTATCTCATGATCTAACACAGCCAGTTCTGTAATCCTCAATAAAGATACCGCAAAATGACAAGTCACAAGTCTCACGTCTTGACTATGAAGTACCAGTCAGGTCTTGTTTACCAAATGTAATGTTAAATTAGAGGAGCAGATACTACATTCACTAGTTTACAAGTAAGTTTGCAAAAAGAATGTATATTTTTTATATATTAGATTTTCTATTTATAGCTTTTTAATATAGCAGAAGCTAAATCATGAGCTGTACCACAGTACGGTATGTTACTCTGACACAGTGACACTCATTTAGGATTTCTGAGCCAAATGTTGAGCCAAATGACAACATACACATCCCAATACGAAAACCTCACAATGACTATGATAATTACCTTAAATTTACTGTCAGGAACACCGTTTTATAGTATACAGTAACTTTTATTTTTTGCACTTGATCTTTGCTCTTCAGTTCAAACATCAAATAAAATCAGAAGTCGCTGGTATTGATGTGAAAGCAAAGTAAAATCAATTTATTCATGGCTTCATTGGGCACACAATGAATGAATAAGTCCTCCAATTTAAAAAATACTTTGTCCACGCTCTGCCGACTTACACACAATGACAACACATTATTTGTCTACTGAAACTTGGTGGTTTGTGTTAAAATAATTAGTTAAGGTTAGTCAATGTTTCCTACACTTACAGTTTTTATAAAGGGAATATGACCATGATTAAAGCCCCTTACAATGATTTTAAGCAAATAGATTTTACAACCTAAACACTTGAACTGTCTAAACCTCTAGCCCAGATTATTTTCTGCTTAAATTTAAACATGACTTCCACTTTTTCTGTCAGGAAAGCAACATCTTTACTGCAATACCTAATGTTACTGCAGTTAATGGAGGAGAAGCAGCAGCCTGTCTAATATCAACAACTGATTTCTTTTAAAATATGACTACAGTCTTTCATAAAGTTCAAACAGGCAGTTTTTGTGCCAAAATCTAGCCAAACCTTAAAAATAGCTGTGTTGGAACACTGTTATATGAATTGTTTTTGTAGTCCTTTGTTAATTAGTAACCATTTTTAACATTTTAGAAGGCAGATACAAATTATATAATTATGCCAATAAGAGCATCAGATCAGTAAATGCACATATGGGCTGTTTTGGAAGATAATGACAAATAATGTGTTTTGGCATTTAGATGAGTGGTTGGACAATGTGCATTGTTTGGATTTTTAGAGTGTTCACTGATGACAGAGATATCTTCCTGATCCATGTAAAGTTAAGTTATAAACCGAGAGTATTAATTTGAGTAAAAGGATATCTGTATGAGTTCATTTTAATGCTCAAATTGAGTCCTGTGGTGGAGCAGATTGAAGTGGAGGTGGTTTGACCACAAGAATTAATACCTACAAAAGGGGCTAAACATTGCTGTCACAGTTAGTAATTTCATGGCTTGATTGATTGCTGGTGTGTTGTATTGCTCACACTGAGGTGATTAATCCATCTTTGCATAGTTCAAAACTTGTTTCACTGACTTGTTTTTTCTTGCCAGCAATGCCGTAGAATGCAATTGTATGTCACTTTGATTCCATTGTCCTTTCCTTAATTTGTCTTTAAATAACCCTCATTTTTACTAACACGTAAGTACACACACACACACACACACACACATATGAGTAAGTGAGTGAAGTCTGATTGAGTGTTATTAACCTTTCACTGAATATTCAGCTTTGCATACTATATATGCACTAGTTGGCAGTCCTTAATCCCACACTGATAAAAAGCATTTAAAATTTCAGACACAAAATAAAACCTGTCAAAAATGTACACAATTGAAATTTGTTAAATTAATGAGATGAAAAGAATATGAAAGGGCAGCAGCAGGTAGACCAGATGATGGGGTCAATGGGAGACAATATAAAACTGATTATGATTGATGATGATAGATTGCAACATTTGTGTGGGCAGAGAAGAATTAACTGGAAAATTAGTAACCATGGTTAAATAATTCTTACCAAACAACATGCTGTATATTTTAAAAGAACTTTAATATTTTGAAGACTAACAGCATAATACCACAACAGGAGACCATTTCCTTTCTCTATAAAAATGATAATGTCATATATACATGGAAAAAATAGCCTTGTCAAACTGGAAAGTGTGCACTATCCACTCTGTAATTACATCCACTCATATCCTGGGAGGCATGTTTAAAATGCAGATTGATTAACAGATGACTTCCATAGCTGTCGATTTTATTTTCACATAGGATGCCATGCGATAATCTGCAGATCAGAGCACATTTTCATAAATAACTCAGTTCAATATATTGTAACAGCTGGGCATGATATTGAAAATTCCTCTGTAAGAGTGTGGAGTTAAAAAAATAATTGGACAACCAGGCAGTCATTTAGCTTAATCAGTTTCCTGTGGAAATTCTGACATGCCGCATGAAGCTCTTTCTCTACACTGCTAGGACTACTGGGAACTGTGTTTCAGTAATAATAATAACAATAATAATAATATTTCATACTCTACATTTGAATACACAATGCTGACAAAAATCAAAAATATGATTCCTGAATGTCATGGATCAAACTCCAACATATTATACAATATATTAGAAGAAATGTCTTATGGACCAAAGACCTGAAGAAGTTAGTCTAAAAATAGACTCAAGTGACTTGGCTTAATTTCTAGTTAATTCATTATTCCCAAATTGCAACACATGATTAAGTGTCTTGGTGGGACTTTGATGTCCAGAGCATGTCCTCCCCGTGTCTGGCAGAATGTCGTGATCAGAGCCATGGACAGCAACAGGAGACAATATGCAAATATGAATTCAAAAGGGCTTCAAAACCCCATAAAGAACCGGCAATTCTGAAATGAGCTAATGAATTTGCCATTCTTCATATCCATTACACAAGTGAGCACACACAAATCCTATATGCACAAAAGCTGTAGCTAAAGACATTCATTTTTTCAATTTGCAATTGTGTGAGACCTCACACGTAACAAGTATTGCCCTTTCTCAGTTGTTAAAGTCAACAGTGAACTGAATCCTACTCTGTGCTATTATGAAAGTCTGAAAACTGAGAATTTTCTCAAACTTGACTAGACACTCGCTACACAGTGATTTAGTGAGGAAAAACAAAAAGACAGCAAAAAGATCTGGAATTAGTTGTGGTTGAAAACAAGCTGAATGTGGTATGTACATGTTGTAAAACAGAAAACAGAAGCAACAAACACTTTACAAGCTGAAAAGGTTGTGTGTCATTTAAAGAAATAAGCTGTAAACATTTTATGTGGAATGCTTATCATAATCAATTAATAAGTAAATAATTCATTGAGTAATTCAAAGTGAAATTTATCACTTGTTGAACTGGGTGAACACAGCAGATCTAACACAGTTTATAGTAGGTTTCAACTTTTGAGTGAGTGGTTGCCAGGTTTAATGATATATCAGGACTGTTACAAGAACCATGGCCAGTTGGCTCTTTATAGTGTCTGGGCTTTGGACATGTCTTCATTTTCTTGTGTGGACAAATTTTGTTTAAACACTTATGAGGACATTTTGGTCTTGTGAGGCCATATTAGCTGATCCCACAAGTTCAAAGAGTGTTTTCGGGGTTAAGACTAGGGTTTAGGGTTAGGCATTTAGCTGTGACGTTAATAATAACTTATACTTTATTAATCCCCTTTGTGGAAATTATTTTGGACAGACAGCCCTCTTAAGGCACCAAGGGTTCAGGGTTCAGTGTCTCGTGCAGGAACACTTCAACATGTGGCTAGGGGTCGGGGGAACAGAGAGTCGAACCACCAACCTTGGGGCTCATAGGCAACTGCCATACCAACTGTGCCACCCTCGTCCCCAAAAAACATTCATGTTCATGTTGTGTTGGTGTGGCTGGTCTGCAAAAAAACAATCTGAAGTATTTAGCCTCAGTACTTTTCAACAAAAGACAAGTTTGCAAAATGTGCAGGCTCTCTCTCACTATAGCAGCAGCTGGAGAAAAATTGTCTCACCATGGGGCGGCTGTAGCTCAGGAGGTAGCGTGGTGGTCTACCAATCATGGGATTGGTGGTTTGATTTCCGGTTCCTGTCAAATGTTGAAGTGTCCCTGGGCACTAAACCCCCAAGTTGCCCCCAAGGAGATAGGTCAGCTGCAAGGCAGCTCTGCCCTTTGTGTGTGTGCGTGTGTGAATGGATGAATGAGAAGAAGTGTAAAAGTCCTTTGAGCATCAATGTATAAAAGCACCTTTTACCATGCTGCTATGCTTAATACAGCTGAAAAGAAAGAAGGAGACTGATAATATGAGTCTACTGAGCAACCTAAGGTCACAAGCAGATTAACAACATACCACATACCAACAAGAATTTTAGATTTAATTTTGTGCAAATGTGCAACATAATTTTTTTTGCAACTTTTGCATTTTGTGTTTATTTGTTAAAAAACAACAAAAAATTTAAATAGAAAATTTCTAAAATTTCTAATTTTTGTTTTCATCTCCTGGCAATTGAAGCATGGTCTACTTCTAAACTGAAATTCTGAATGCGCTAACAATTACATGAAACCAAACAATGTTTTTCCTCAGTAAAACTGCAAAAACTCAACTGCCTCAAACAAGGTGTATGAACTGCGGATCTTACTTCACTATGTTCTTCTTTTTTTTTTTTTTACCATATTTACCTTCTGACTCCAGTATTAAATGTGTACATTTTGTCAAGTACTTCTGGGAAATTTGAACCCTAAAGAAATGCATGCTGGGACTCATGCATGTAAGTAAGCTAACAATGTTTCTAAATAACTTAATTTGATAGTTTAACTCAACAATCTATTGAATATTTAGTCAGCTAAACTCATACTATGAGGTTCTAACTTTGATAATTTAACAGTCTGAAGATAATGACAGAATACCTACATACGATACATACAAATAATTACATTGAATCTATGACAGTTAATAAAACACACTTTTGTCAAGAGACAAGATTGATATCAATTCAGTTTCAAATTTTACTTTAATTGTTGATCATTTAAGTTTCTAAAGCCTAACAACCTGTAATAGTTCTTTCTGTTAAATAAGATAAGTTGCAGTTAAATTATGTTTAAACAAATACCCACTTTCTATTAGGTAAATGTTATGGTTACAGTTAGCAATAATGATTGATTACCTTATCTTTTTAACTGAATTTGAATTCAACAAAAACTCTGATCTAACCCTGATCTCCAGAAATAAGGTATTGCCCTTCATATTTTATGACTTTTTGCCTGACTGAAAAAATATAATACATTTTCATATTTTACATCTGGCCTTTATACTGTTTTTCACCAGCTGTGAGTCAGAATGTGTTTCATATCATTAACAATCCACTATCTAACTGATGCTAAATACAGGCAGTGATCCTATGTACATTTAAATCAGATTAAACCAGTGGCTTATGCTGCTTTTTTAATAAAAACTCCCTGAATTTCAAAGTGCAACCCAGTTCTCTGTAATGCAAACTAATTTTTTAAAATAAAATAATATATGTGTTTTACAAGAATCACACATTAACAGTCTTTAGTGGTTTACAGTATAACATCTTAGCTACTGTGATGTATTTGAGAACTTTCTACAAACCTTCTCTAATATGAAGTGATGATGCTGCTTTGAAGGCATTTTTCTGTAAAAAGTGGGCATGATGTGATGATGTAAGCCTTGACCACATGCATAGGAAGAAATCTGCCAATCCTGCACTTTTCTCCTTGTTACTTACCCCTGACCTGCTCTTAAAAAATATAGTCAGCAGCATTGCACTGCCTCTAATGATGTGTAATCACATGGATTTCCTGCATAATGTCATCAATGTTGGTAGAGACCATAAAGCATCACTGACATCCAGGGACACTTTAGGCAGATGGTGACATGCTACTTCCCTTAACATAGAACATATTTTCACACCTCAAAAATAGACCATTGAATGGTTTCATGTCTGAAACAGAAAGCACATGAATTTCCCTAATTTCTTGTTAATTTTATTTTATACTGCATGTTGAAAATCATGAATGACTTGATAGATACTTTCCATGCATATTGTATGTCTTCCATCATTTTCCTTAGAGCCGGGAGAACACACCATCAGAGTTATTCATGTAAATTTTTAAGCTCTTCGGAAAAACAGTGAGCAAGGCTGTTTGAAAACTAATATTCATGTTTGCTTATGCTCATTTCATTCTGCCTTGTACCCCATTCTGATTCAAAGCAAATGAAAGCAAAGAAGAGCCACAGTTGAATTCAAATGGAGATGCAATTAAATGCAAAAGGACTGAGAATGAATGTAACTATGAGGAGTCTACATTACAGACTTCACTATGTCAATCCAAATAGTTTTGACATACACTTTAAAAGTAACCGTTGGATCAAATGTGATCTGAAACTTGATAAATTCATTGCATAATCCTGAAAATGAGTCAAGTAAAAATGAACAAAAAATATCCAAATCTCATCTCTAACATTGTTGTCCTTTCAAAATAAAAACTTTTCTATATGAGAAATTAACATACTACAAACAAAGGATTATCACTATTAGTCTCACTAGCATCATGCCTCTAGGGATGGCAAACTCAGTCGGTCAACCAGTTAGTCCACCACTTGAGGCCAGACAAAAATATCAGTTTCTGGACAGGTTTTTGGTAGAGACATTTACGGTCCCTGGAGGATGAATCCTAATGAGCATGGTGATGATCCCTTAACCTTTGGTCAAAGTTGATAGTTAAACAATCCAATAATATTATCAAGACATCTACAAGATGGTTTTTACTAAATTTTGCACAGCCATTCATGGTTCTTCACATGTGTATCCTCATGACTTCAGTGACCTTCAGGCCTTGTATTTTGTACAAAAGTCAGCATGAAACGAGGATGAACATGACAAACATTACACCTGCGACAACAAACAGTCAGGGCTGCATAATTACTGGCGTCAACATGCCCAACATCCATCACCTGCACAACTCCAGAGTCAGGAAAAGGGAAAGAGAAAATTACTGCAGACTCCACTCACCCTGGGTGGCGCCAAAACAATCAAACACATGAACAGTTTTTTTCCACAGGCCATCCCTCATTACTGATAAGTCACAGATTATCATAATCTCTGCATTAATATGAATTAAGCAGTCAGTGTATGTTGGCTAGCAGCTGTTGGACCTCAAGTGCAATCCCAAGAAGCACCTTCGTCCCCAACAAGTGCTGGCTGCAATGAGGTACATCATAGTGATTTTTAATTCCCCTCTTCACCACATAATATTTGCAGCAGACCAGAATGGGAAGAGAACAAATCTATAATTTCTTATCTAGTAGTGTTCGTTCATTTTGCCTCTCCTCCTGCTTTTCACTCCCTGGGTGTGCCACCAATTTAGAAATTGAATTTGAGGGGAGGAAATTAGACTCAAGGGCATTTTCATTTCACTTTATCTTTCCGATGAGACAATTTTATGTAAGGCCTTACAAGGTTATGATGTGAAACTCCCACATACTTGACACCCTTCACCTTACAACCTTGTAACCCATACCCCACTGCGGCCCTTTAAACCCCTACCAGCCTCTCCCTATCTGCTCTGCCACCCCTTTAAAGAGCTCTACATCTTAAAAACTGTCAATTTTCAAGCCAAAGTGTGCCACCTGCTTTTGGCAGCTGGAAGCCCTGGCAAATGTAGATAAATGAACAGAGCCACCTGAGGGATTTTTTGAATCTGCTGCTGCTTGGCAGATTTATTTGCTCCCCGCCACAGAGACCCGCACTAGTAAGCACAGATTACCGTCTACAACACCAACTACCCCTGCCCATTTCCTGTCCAACCCTCCATGTGTCCACCCGTACAAGTATTCAGAGGTTGTTGACCTATAAATTCATCTGCATTTTAAATTGTAAACTGCAGCCCTGTGTTTTTCTGTCTACCACAGCTTCACCATTACAGCTCTGTAACAGATCATGTAGTGCTCTTTGAAAGCTGTGAATATATTTGTGCAGTGCCTGATCTAATCTTACATTATGCAGAAGGGCATCTGAGTAAACCTTATAGAGCTGTAATTTGATTTTTATTAAATGCACTGCCCATTTGTGTTATGTATTACTTATATGTATATGTGGATCTCTACTTACAGCTCTGGAAAAAATTAAGAGACCACTGCAAAATTATCAGTTTCTCTGATTTTGCTATTTAAAGGTATATG
>JAUMHL010000018.1:13431424-13443413 GCA_032362345.1 Sandelia bainsii
ACTGAAACGTATTTTTGTGAATGAATGAATGACGCGCTACATTTATTAATGCACAGAGATTTGCAAGGAGGTGGTTGAGGAGGATGGCGGGCGTTTACTGTGCATGACTGACATGCAGGAGACTGGAGTTTGAGACCAAAGTTCCCTGACACTAACCCACTGCTGTGATGTCTGATTCCCACCATTAAACACTTAAATATCGCTACACTTACATGTCTGGATGTTGAAATGTAATGTCTGATATTTTAGCCGACAGAAAACCGGATGCAGATCAGATATTTTGTCAGACAAAAATACGTTAACTGTGAACATATGATCATTATGTTCACAGAAAACAGGTCGCAAATAGGTTCTCTACAAAAACGTAATCGGGATTGCAGTTTAGTTGTATATGAACGTAATTTTTAGGAGACAGGGCTGCCATCGAAACATGTTAGATAATTACATTTCTTATCAAATGTAATCACTGTCTATAACAATTACAACAAACAGCTGAAATGTACTGGAACAGTAGTGTTTGGATGCCAGTGCAGGCTCATAAAATCAAGAGCAAAGCTTGTACAATGACATGGCAGTGCTTGTTGTTGTGCTTGGCTTTGTGAGTGGAGATGTACGCAGATGTATGAAGTGACATAATGAGGTGGCTCTCTATTCTATGGAAAAGCAAACAAAAGCAAACAGGTTCTTCGAAGGTTTGCAAGTTGATCCACTCTGAAACAGTACTAGGGCCTAGTTCATATTGGTCTAAAAGGGGTGGTAGTGGAACGTGGAAGTAGGATTTTTTTCTCTTCTGTATGTAGCCCCTCCTGTAAAGTGAAGTGCTGTCAAAAATATTTGATAAAGCTACATATATTTGGAAAGTAGCATACCGGGAATACTCTGTCGTTTTGGAGATGTTCTGAGCCAGGCATCCTTAAACAATCTGGATTACTGGTTGGGTTATATTTTGACAAACAAAACTTTGTTGTTAAAGTTTGGTAAAACTTTAATGTTTTTTATGTTTATTTGCTTGATTTTGATTTGAATCTTCACCTTCTTCCTCCTTGCATCACTTCACATGTCCATCACTCATGACTTCATAATTGCTTGGTATTATACAGTATATGGTTGGAAGCATCATGATTCCAAATTCTTGTGAATGTGATATGTAAGGAACACTTTGAGGGAATTCCTTCAAATATGACTCATTGATGAACTGATAAGAATTTGGTGGCCAAAGATCAAAAGTCAAGGTCACGCTGATTTCACATTCATCCAGTTCTTGCAGCCCACAGGAATTTTATTACATCTGGTGCAGCCTGGAAGAATATAATATAATAATAATAATAAAAATATAATATATAAGTCTGGACAGACGTGCAGTATACCACTAAAAATCATAATTTTAACTTTACAGAGGTTTGTGAATTGTTATATAGGCTAAAGGAGCTGAACTTGTTTCTCCTCTCATCCTAAATTCATAGCAGAAAAGCAAGTTGAATACTTTCCCAGATTGCATGAATACAGGCATAGGATAGTATTTAAACCTCATTGGAAGTACTTGAACTAATGTTTAAGTAGGTAATGGAATGCCAGCCACTGTGTCTGTAGTAAACCTCCTATTTTACATTTATCCACCTGTATAGTTCCTTTAAGTTCATGCAAAGAGAAAATGCATAGACACATTATATTTTAATTCCATATTTGCTCATGCAGACAGTATTAACATTTTTACTTTGTAAAACAGTGACAATGAAAGCCACTTTAAACTTTGCTGAACTGTTGTATCAACATCACTGCTACAAAATAATTCTCATGATAATTGAATGAGAAAAATCTTTTCCCAATATACTTTGCTTCAAATACACAGAAATATGCTTAATCACAATGATTTGATTTGAAGGTCCGTTCAGTGCAATCTAAATTGTAGTAGAGGGTGGCCCAACAGCCTGAACTTCAGTCTTTTTACCATACTACCAACTTGTATTTTTTTGCTTGATGAGTCACTTTATCAGTTCTACCAAAGTCAAGATCATGTGCCTGATGTCAGAGCTTCTCAGTCTTCTGTACTCATTGGTACAAACACACTTGACATCCTTTATGAGAACTATTTGAAGCAGAAACCAACTGTTAATTGTCATCTCCCACATGGATACAGAGCAGTCTTGAAGATTCTCGAACTCAGACATAAACAATCAAATGACAATTATCATGGTGTTGTTCGTATGTACGGAGAGGGGCCACAAACCATCCCGGCAGGAAGGACCACTGTTTTGGAGGGAACCATAACCACCCCCTTTTTGCAGTCTGAAAAATCTGTTATTCTTGAGCATCCACTTTCTGCCCCTTTGCCAGGTGGTTTGATGGTTAAGTCTTGTCTTGTTAACCTGCCCAGACATCAACAATGTCCATTGCCAGTTATCATACTTAACGAATCTGTGCATGATATAATCATTCCTGCTAAAGCTGTTATTGCAAAAATGAGTGTTATCCAGTCTGTCATTCCAAGAGGACACAGTGATTCTGGCTCTGCGAAAACTACTTCAACCAGCCTTTAAACTACAGAACCTCATTTCAGCTTCAACTTTGGTACTTCTCCACTCTCACCAGAATGGAAGGAGCGCATCACAAAGAGACTTGACAGTATTCCAGAAGTCTTTGCGAAACATGGTCCAATGCATACACTGAGAGGGTGGCAATCCTGTATTCTTGCCTGTCAGGTGTCCATAGCACTAAAACACTGTTTTGCTTGTTGTAGTCAGATCCTTTTCTAATGTGGTTTCATGTCAAAATTCAGTTTAAATTCAAGTGATGGGGACAAAATTCATAGTCTTTATTCTGTGTTAATGTGTATTTCAACATTTATCTGAAATTATTGTGAAGCTTTATGTGATTAACTCAGACAACTGAAGCCTCACATTAGTTTGTGATAAACTTGATGCCTCCAGTGCAATACATATTGTATATTCACAATGGAGAAATAGGGGAGGTCTGGTGTCTTGAAGTTAAACTTCTCACATGAAAAGTATTTGCACATTCACTGAATGAGGGAATATTAATTTTTCAATGGGGAAGAAATACTAGATGTTTTTTCTTTAAAATTTTTAACAGGGAAACTTTTTTATAAGAAAAAAAAATACATTTTACTGTTCCAAACAGATTAAGTGATTTTGATGTTTTCATTATTGATGTTACTGACATTTTGTAATGTTTGTGATGCATTTGGTGAGCCACACTGAGGAAGAAATTCTACTGTTTTTGTTCCGGTTTTAATATGTTGAGTAACAGCATTTCTCTGATGGTCCGGTGCTGTAAGTGGTGCAGTCTGAAAATATACAAAAGTTGCTAAAACACATTATTGCTCTACAGTAGCTCTATAATTACCATGGCCTAAGCAGAATTAGGGTGTACACTACCATTCAAATGTTTCGTAGTGTCAGATTTTATAAGATCAAATTGATCGGACATATGGTGTTGACATTGTTAATGTAAATGTCTATTGCAGCTGGAAATATCTTTCCATAGCTGGGGATGGCATACCTTGGATAACCATGGTAACTGATTATTGGAAAATAATTTTTGCAATTATTTTAGCACAACTGAAAACATGTATGTTTTCATTTCCTATATCCTATATTCATATTTGTTGCTAATAGGCTATGCTGGAGGCTTTTAAAGACATTTCACCTTTCATTAAAAAGACTTTTTCAGTCAAAACTGGCTTGGCTAAGCTATGTACAATCAGTAGGCTCATTAGGTTTATTTTTACACCCGACTATAATGTGTGTCATTTGAGTCACACTAGTTAAATGTGATGCTAGAACTGAAAAATGATTTTGGGTGAGAAAAACTAAGTTTTAAGTTGTAAACACATTTATTTATTCCTCTGCATGGCAACTCCAGCAGAAAGTGCAACAGTAAGTGGAAGCATCGTGCTGTGAGAATTTAAAGCGACTGTATAATGCAACAAAATGTGGGAAGCATTTAAGAAACAGACCTGAATACTTAAAGCAACTGCTATCTTTAAGGGATGTTCCTGAAGCCCTAATTCAAAGCTGACTTTGGACACTCGCAGTTCAACCTCCACTGCACAGACCTTTGCTTTGTGCCTCTGCTGCCAACTTACTAAACTTACGCTTCTTTTCAAATGTCTCATCTCATGGGATTGCACAAAGTGTACAGCCCACAGGCCAAAGACTGGCATTACCATATTTTTAACTATATATGTTTTTGTATTATCCATTTCAGCCAACTGTGATTTTGTTTTTGACACAGGAAAAATTGTGATATACATTACATTATGTTTGTTTTGTTTAATATTCCCTTTTTCACAGCCAAAAGCAGACATTTCCAGGGAAGACATTTGGCTTCTTTACATCTGGACATGAGTATCTGTAGACACATGCCAATGATGACAACTGACATTGTTGTTCTTGATTTAGCTGTAGTTCATACATATACAAACTCTAGCTTCAGGCCATGTCTACACTACATCAGTCTTTTTTTTCCACATACTTAGCTGTTGCTTTTTGAAAATGCTCCCCAGTGTAGATAAATCTGAAAATTGCTGGTCTTGTTGGTTTACGATGCCCCCATTTCTTCAAATAGACAATGCCACCCACACTTACATTTCCCCATAACTTTTAATCTTCTCAGACCAATTGACTGTAGGCATAATTAAGGTAACTGCAAAGTACCTACTGTATGGTGTTGAAATCTTAAAACCCACATATAGGCCTGTATAATTATATTAACACCATTAAAAGCCAAAATTAAATGTGAACACTGCTGTAACTTTTAATATGACAGAATTATCTGATCAGCATAACATAATTGTCTATATCAAAGTATTTTAAGAAATACTACAACCTATTGTAGTAAAAGATGTTTTGATCAACTTACAGGCAGTCTTCCCCAATTTAAAACTACTTTATGCAAGTTAATAGCACTAGCATTAGATTTGTAGTCACCCTGCCCAGCCCAAAAGGGACCTGCTTGCAGACAAAGAAAGGTGAACTGTTGACCTTGGCCAGAAATGACTTTTTCTCTGTGGAATGCTTTTAGGTCCCATTTCCTTGATCGATGCCTAACTCTAACCATTCATCCTATAATTATTTAGTATTTAGCTATATTTCACATACAGTACATGACGAAAACCAATGTTTGTCCTACTTGAAAGGTTACAGAAGGCAAAAAAAATTAAGAAAGCATGACCTGATTGGTAGCTGGGATAGGCTCCAGCACCCCCCGTGACCCTTACGAGGACAAGCGGTTAAGAAGATGGATGGATGGACCTGATGACCTGATGATGACCTGGTGAATTTAACTTTTCAGACACGTACCAGAAGCAGCTTCTGTCAAAAATAGACTAGTGCATATTTTTTTGGAAGATTAGCAACTTCTGGTTAATATCAAGTACTTCCCGCTAAGGTTGGCAATGTGCCATCTTTGTCTGCGACCAGGTTCTCTTGCCCAGTCCTCCCTCTCTCTCCCTTCAGGTAGTCTTCAAGAATAAATAACTTAGATTGTGTGATCGGTTAGAAAGGCAAGGATCACTCAAAAACATTGAGTACAAATATCTCTGCACTGCTAGGGGTGGTGCTCAGTAAGTCTAGATCACAGAAGGCTTTGACAGCTCTCCACATTATGATAAGTTTTGAAATATGTATATAAGAGAACATAGGTCCATTATCAGCAAACATGTTCTAATGCTAATGCAAGTTTGGCAATGCTAAATGCTAAAAGAGGAAAATTTCTAAGTGACCCGAAGGTTTTGAACTCTAGTGTGTTTGTGGTAAAAAGAAAATCTTGGAAAAAACTTAAATAATGTATTTCACTTTACATTTACAAAAAATTAACAATTCTTAAAGGCTAATTTAACCCTCTCCTGACAGTTCACTGCACAGTAAAATAAAGAGTAACCCATTTCACAGGTTGCATTTCTTTTTTCCGAAACCAAACAAAGATGGTGGTGATTTTTTTTTTTTTTTTATCTAGAAAGTCAGACCAGTTGTTACATTTTCTCACATAGTCCTTTGACATCACGTCTTTCAAAGTGTATCATCTATCCATCCATATCACCCTTGTGTCTGTTGAGCTAATTTTTTAATAGAGCAATTACAATATCCTGGATGCTAATATAATATAAACCTCTTTTCTGTGTTCTCATTTACAGAAATGTATCATTCACATGCATATATTCCCTGATTAAGACCACTAAAACAACCTATTACCCTCATGCTGATAGAGAAAATAAGTACTCAGTGCTCAGGCAGTCTAACACAACATTTTCATGATCATTGTCTTTATTGTCAACATCTTCAGAAGATGAATCTGTTTCATAAGTCTTTGTTTCTTAGGTGTTCCTCTCAGACATATACTTTGAGGAAAAGTAATTGCATAAAGTGTCCAAATATTGTGAGGGACAGAAATTAAATGAGTCCAAATTTGGTGTCAGATCAAAACTCGTGAGGATGTGGGATCTGATTTTTCAAAGATATCTCTGGGTTTCATCATCCATCCATTTTCCTACCCACTTGTCCTCGTAAGGGTCGCAGGAGTGCTGCAGCGTATCCCAGCTGTCATCGGGCAAGAGGCGGGGTACACCCTGGACAGGTCGCCAGTATATCACAGGGCCGACACATAGAGACATACAACCATGCACACTCACATTCACACCTATCTAACACAAAATACAGCATGTCAGAAAGTTCCTTCTACATTGCTGTTGTCAACAGACATGGTCTATTGACCAAATTTGGTATTTATCGTAAAACATCATAAAATTATAAGATGGTGAGGGAGATCGAGTTAGGAGATGTTCTGATAATTAGATTTGAAAGGCAAAAGTCTAAGGTTTGAGCAGGCTACAGGTCCAGCCTGCACTTTCTAGGTCAGTATAAAGTCTTTGTTGTTTCCAACTACACAATGTAGATGAGAGTAATTGTCCTTTTTTGTCCCAAATCGTTTGTGCAGTTGTTTACAAACCGAAATCAATACATTCAGTATGCACTGTATAGCTTTAGTATATTGCAGTATACAGTCACACTACAACTTAGTTACAAAGCTATTCAAGCCATTTAAGTTCTAAGCATGTGGTCACATTAACAGCCACAACTCTGATCACCACTTCTGACATGACCACACATGATTTTAATACCCCAGTTCCCCTTTAACCTCTGTTTGTGGATATATTTAGATCTCACTTCCAAGTCATGGCCATTATTGTATCTTCACCTTTATTTATGCCTATTACAATGGACAATTATTCATACGGTTCAGTGAAATATGAGCAACTACATAGCCTTGAGAGAGAGGAAAGTTATCTAAAGGCAGAACACAACCCTGAAAATTCAGAAGCATGAAAACTAGTTTCATAATTAGATGCCAAATTAGTCCACGTGGACCAATTAGGCAAGACAAGACAAGGGGGCTCTGTAATGCTTTGTCAACAGAAATGAAACCAGTACAAGGAGACAGAGGGGTTGAGGAGGAACAAATCTGAATGAGAGACAGAAGAGGGAGGGGGTGTGAGAGCATGTACCCTGATTAAAGGGGAGAAGGGGATCAAAGGGGCTTTATTTGGCATGCGTGTGAAGATTAAACAAACCTTTAGAAGAAAAAAGGGACCCATCATTTCCTGTATTAAGTTTGAATTAAAATTTAATGCAGAAACATTGCTTGATCTCTTTTACAAATGATGATGCTTTGATTTAGATGCCTAAAATGTAAGTGGAGTCCCTCAGCCCTGTGCTAGAAAAAGTTCTTTATATATTTTTTTACCCACTTCTACTCAAAACTTGCTTATCCTTTAGCTTTTTTTAATTAGATTGATTTTGAAATATTATAAATAATAAAGATTATATAAAACATTTTCATGTACCTCTGGCCATGCAGACAATTTTAGTTTTATTTTCCCACGTTATTTGACATGAATCTATTGTGAAATGGAGGTGAATAGATTTTTTTGTCCTCACAACACTGAAAAACTGCATTTAAAAACATCCATTCAACAAAAATATGGCTTTCCAGGAACAATGTTTGTATAGTGACCAAGAAATAGCTCCAGTGACAACTGTCCACAGTGAGATGCTGATTTTGGGAAGAGATGTTGAAATTGAATTTTGGCAATGATGGTCAGTTTGTCCACTGTTTTGATCCAGACTGAAATATACCAGCAACTACTGCTTAGATAGAAATCTTTTACAGACATGGTTCCCATGTACCCCAATGGCTTTAAGGATCACCTGACTTTAGCAATTAAAAGTTCTCACTTATTCACTGAAACATCTACAAGATGGACTGTCAGATATTTTGGTTGGTGATCTACTGACTTTTCTGCTAATGTCACTCTGGTTTTTGAATGAAATGTCTATCTTAACTATTTGTTAGCTAAAACTGAGTTGAGACATTCAGAAATGTAACAACTTTGGTAAACTGAACTTTTCCTCAAATGCCATTATGAGGTTTTTGTTTGTCCAAATTTACCCAACCAGCTCTATATTGTTGTGTTGTGTTGTGTGTAGTGATAATTAATAGGTGTAATTACCAAATGTACACTAGACTAACAGTGAACATAACATCATGCCTGCCATAAACAAGTCTCTTAGCATTCTCACTGTTGGAATCTAAATGTGCTTACATTAGCATTTCACTACAGTACTTAATTACAACCTAGCATGGATTTTGACTCTTTGTTCTGATTAAAACTTAATTTTCAATATTGCAAAAAACAAAATTATATTAAAGCTCCAAAAAAAACAAAAACATTGCCTTATAGTTATGCACCTATGTGCCACTGCAAAATGGGCAGGAAAGAAGATGATACTGCACTTAACAATTTTGGCCAATTCTATAGTCTTGTTCTTAATCAATTAATTGTATTATTAATTTTTAAGAGCTTGGAATATGCTAATTGTTGTTCTTCTATGTGCTTTTAGTTGATCATCTGATAGAGTTATATGGCTGCTGCAGTGAGCCATAAAACCTTGACTGGCAGGATGTGCAAGCTGTTTTTGTTGTGCTGGTGCACCTGCAAGAGGAAGATAAGGGCACTGATGATAACAACCTGTCTGCATTCTGACATTTCTCTGGACATTCAGCAATGAGCTATTAGCCACAGCCCTGCAGAAAGAATGAGGAACCGCAATTTGAAGGGGAAAAACAGGACTTTGTCACATACTGTATGTCTTTACAATGGAAAAGCAAAACACACTAAATTTTAAAACCCATTATGCAGTGGTAGTTACTTTGTAGATTCCCCTGGACAACAGTAAACAGCAAGCCAATAATACTGTTTAATGATCAGTGTTAGAAAACACCGGGATACATGCACAGTATGCAATAATTCCCATAAATGTTCAATTGTAAAATGTTATACAGTTAACCTCATTTAAACTTGCATATTAAACTGGACTCTCCATGGACAATTACCAAGACTAAGTTACGTACCTTCTGAAAGTATACTAGAAGATGTGAATGCAGTACTGTGACCGTCACTGAGACCAATCAGCTGTTTCTTGGCTATAAAATGAACAAGATGAACACCAGCCATGAGGAGCAGTATCCTCCATGGAAAAGAAGGCTAGAGGTCAAGATCAAGGCAGCACGGAGGGAAATTAGCCAGCTATCAGAACTTCAAAAAGGTGTGATGAACAAAGGGGTATCTATAAAGTACAACAATATGTCCATACCTGATGCCTTAGAAACTGCCAAGCAAAGACTCACAGCCTTGGCTTAAAAGAGGTACACCAGAGATATATAGAAGCCAGGAGAATAAGCTATATATTCTCCACTGAACCATCGAAGGTGTACTCTCAGTGGCAGGGTGACGGCATGAGAGCAGACCCACCAAGGCTGGAGATGGTGCAATACTGGAAGAGCACAGAGAGAGAAGGAGGCATCACATAACAACAATGCTCAGTGGCTAGAGGACCTGAGAACAAACCTTCCTGAACAGGATCCAATAACCATCACAAAGGCAGACATCCAAGAAAGAATCTCAAGTATGACAGCACCAGGCCCTGACATGATCAGCCACTACTTGAAGAAGCTAACTGCACTCCATGAGTGCCTGGCAGCACAAATGAACCAGCTGTTAATTGACGGGACCCACTCTGAATGGTTAACTGAAGGCCAAACAGTAAGTATGGGCTGGAAATGCCAAGGTCAAAATTAGATACCCCTCCAAAAGCGGTTGGGAATGATGATGCTAAGATCCTATGGTATGTGCAGATACAACCTGACAAACTGGTTATGGCTAACCTGCCAGCCATGGTAGAGATGGACAACCAGAGGAATAAGGCCATAGTGATAGATTTAGTAATCCCGAGTCATGGCAACATCAAAAAGTAGAAAAATGAGAAGCTTGAGAAATACCAAGAGCTGAGAAAAGAACTAGAAAAGATGTGGAAGGTGAAGGCAATAAAACAATTTCTAAACATATTCAAACAGTCTACGTGCTGCATCTGAAAAATCACAAGACCTTTGGAACAATGTCCTATGAACGAATGAGACCAAAGTTGTTTGAAGTTGTGTTGCCGTTTGGCCTTAACGCCCAGCGTCAAGTTTAACGAAAACCAAACTACATTGCAGCATAAACACGTCATGCACACTGTCAAGCACGGAAGTGGAGGGGTGATGTTTTGGGGCTTGTTTTGCAGTAACAGGGCCTGGGCACCAGAAGATGAAAATTAGCCTTTTGGCTTACTCAGTCACATTTATAGTAAGGTTTAGTAATGCGTGAGGCCCCTGTTAAAGTAAGAGAATTTTTTGTGAAGCATGTATCGAAGCTTGCTTCAATGACGTATGTGATGACATATGAAGCCTCGCTAGTGGGACGTACCATACGAGTGGTTCAGAAAGTGGTTTGCGATTTAGCGTGCCGTTCAAAATATACAGGACAGTGAAATGCCATAAAATGAATTAATGCGTTTTCACAAGCTACAATAGCACATTCATCACCTCATAACCCAAGTTAACACAAGCACATTCATTCTCCTCACCTACCTTTTTTTTTATTTCCACTTTCCCTTGCAACCATTGTAATTTCAAAAATGTATGGTTCAAGTCTCAGAGAAATACACACATGTTAATATTATGTAGATTTTTTCAGTTCAGTTCAGAAAGTACACAAACAACTAATGTCATAATAGCTTGACACACAAACAAAAATATTTAGTTCCTGGCACTCATTATTCCCATTTCAAATTGTGGCAAGACAGCTTTAGCTTTTTTTTTCAGAGCATTATCTGCCTGTCTTACAGTCTTTGACCTGCAGGGGGTTTGTGTGCACATGAAGCCAGAGATGAAGCCTCAAGAAATGAACCATTTTGTGAACCAATTGGCTGGGAGGCTTCAAGGCTTCATGAAGTTTCATCTCGCCATCACTACTATAAACTTCAAGGTTCAAGGTTTTTTTATTTGCCATTTGTGCATTTGTAAAAAAAAAAAAGGAAAAAAAAGAAAACAAAACAATATAATAAGTAGTATAAATCATACCAACACTATACAAAAAGTTGGTAATATCTACACAAAAAATAGTTATATTGCACAGTTAGAATATTGCACCTTTATCAGTGAGGTAGTGTGGGGTTATTATTGCACCTGTTCAGTAGTTTTGTTTTGCCATCAGTCTGACTGTGGCGGGGAAGAAGCTATTGAAAAACCTTGTTCTGTGAGTGATGATGCTGTCCGCTCTGCTGTGTCTCAGGTTGTATGTACAGTTTTTGTGTCTGAGCAGAGAGTGAGCTGGATGGATTGAGTCCCTGATAATTCCCTCTGTTCTCTTCCGACAGGGCTGTGTGTACATAGAGTCCATGGAAGGAAGTTTTGTCCCTATGATCCTCTCCGCAGTCTTTATGACTCTTTGTAAAGCCTTCCTTTCTGCCTGTGTGGTGTTCCCATACCAGACAGTGATGCCTGCGGTGAGGATGCTCTATCAGTCCTCTGTAGGCCTGGGTGAGAGGGCGATGGTTCAGGCCGGCTTTCCTGAGCAGCCTAATGAAATAAA
>JAUMHL010000018.1:13451566-13480328 GCA_032362345.1 Sandelia bainsii
GCAGAGTTTTGTCTAACTTAACACTTTGTTTTTATCTCCTTTACCGTTTCTCCCTTGTTTACTTTTTAGCGTCAAGAAGATATACCGCGACTATTTTCAAAATAAAACTTCCGTTTTAACAGGAAACTACAAAATAAAAGCTACGTGACGTAGCAGACAGTGAATGACACAGTTCAAACATACATGTTACCTACTGTAGGTGTTTGATTGTTAGATTTGGAAATTTGTGTTTCTTGTGCTTTAATTTGTTTTTTTGTAAAGATGTTATTTATTTTTACTCATTGTTTATTCTATTATTTGGAAAAACTAGAATTTGTACTTCATTTTATATTTTTGTCTGTCTGATTACATCGTTTTAAAAAAAGAAAAATCAGACATTACGATCAAACAGTTACTCACTACTTGAGTAGTCTTTTCACCAAGTACTATTTTACTCGAGTAATTTTTTGGATTACTACTTTCTACTTCTACTTGAGTAGTATTATTTTGAAGTAACGCTACTCTTACTTGAGTACAATTTTTGGCTACTCTACCCACCTCTGGTCATTAGTTTGCTAAAGCCAAGATTTGTTAATTATCCCACAGTGTCATCTAAAATGGCCAATAACTGAAGACATCAGACTGGTTTAAAACATATTTTTATTCTCTTGCAAACAGTTAAGTGTCTTTAATGTACTTTTTAGATTGCACTCTCCATAACCATGATAGGTTTACGGTTTCTGAAATATTTCTAATTTCATGTCTTTATCAGAGAGTCTGTGCAGAAAATGAGGGAAGAGAGAAAGATGATGACGGCAAAATAAGTCTGGTAGGACTCAAACTCAGGACCATACATTCTTGGTCAGCACCTTAAACAATCGGGGCCTGTTGTTTAGGTTTTAGCAGAGTTTTCTGAATTATTTGGGGTGTAATGTGAATGCTGTGTTCATTTTTTCATTTAGGTGGTAATGATTTTGGGCTTAGCCACACAAAAAAAACAAAATTCAGTGATTTAATGCCTTCTGTCCATTATGGGAAAGGGAGAGGTTCACCTGGGAGAGGTGAATACTCATTGCCACATTTAACTGAGATTTTGACAGTCTAAGGTTTACAATGGATTTTTCTAACATAAATGTTAGAAGAAGAATAAATTGTCTATATTTCCAAAGCAAACAAACCACCCAAATCTTGTGTATTACATGTATATTTATCTAAGAAAACCAAAGAATAGAACAAGAAATGCAAATTGAAAAATCAGTGGCATGTACCTGTTTTCTGTTAACACACAAAAATTAAATAAGAGAAAAATGCTGTGAATGCAGTTCACAGCCCAACAGTTCTATTTACTTGTATAAACATCCAAGATGTGTCACTTTGTCTTGTCATAATCTTCAGGCTGTCATTCCTGAGTTGTGATTTTTCTCACCTTTTGGGATTTGGATTATTTGACTTTTTGTGAGTTTGCCTTTTTGCTGTGCCAAGCACACCTTATTTCATTTACATTGCAATTTTGTAACTGCAGTGTTTGAAGTACTTTATTGATGTGGGGTGATTCACCTTTTCCTTTATTGTTGTGGACTGTAGAGCGAGTTCTTCAAGTGGGTCTATATCAGGGTTCATGGAACTACTTAATAGAGCTTTGCATTTAATAGACTCCTGGTCTGCTTGGTTGAGATGTTGCCAGTCCATTATAGAACAGAGATTTAAAGTGAGTTATGCTGAAGGAAAGATTTCTCTCTCTCTCTCTCTCTCTCCTGTATGTGAGTGCCATAATGTTCCTCCCCCAAACATGAACATAAACCGTACTTAGTAGTGAAACTACCAGTGGCCTTCAGGAAATATGGATTAGGTTACATTTACACAGATTTAAATGTGGTCTGACATCATGGAAATGGATGTGTTGTTGAAAATGAAGTTATTTGACATGGACACAATAACACTACTTCAGCCTCTCAATTACCCTTCATCCAGTCTCGGACTTCATCACTTGGACCTAAAATGCTGCCCCTAATGTATCTCTAAAGTAATTACAGTGCGCTCCAAGGACTAATGAATATAGCTAGCTTTTTTGGTTCTATTTTTTTCTTCCTCATTAGATCAAACCAGCTATTAGTCATAATGCTTCAGAATATGATAGGATTATTCTTTCTCTGTGACATGCACAAGACTATTAAATTGTTTTCAAAGGCTGGAAATAATTCGGTAACAAGCACTCAAGGTCGTAGAGGTTTGTAAATACAGCACACATGAGTGCATTAAAAGAGAGAATTTGTTTTTCATAGGGACAGTGATTACTACATCAGGCAGATTCATGATCTGAAAAAGACTTGACACTGATAGCTAACAATCACACATTTACATGGAATCCAAAAAAAATCTGGCTGTGTGAGCGATTTTTTTGTGACTTTGCAGAGGCACAAATATGGCTTAATTTCAGTTTGCTTGATGTCATTGAGTGTCACTGTAAATATCCAAAGATTCAGCTGCACCCTTTTCTCAGCCAGAATGCCCCAAGTGTGCTTTAAAATGCTTACAGGGTGATTCTGTGAATAAATAAAAAGGAATTTGTTTTTCTCCATGAATTTATCAACAGTTACACTTGGTGCCAGAATAGATTCTTTTAGTTTGCCACTTTTCAAACACACTTCATTATTTTTTACTGAACTGTATATGTGTGCTTATACTGTATTTTAAGAATAACGCAGGTACACTGTACTACTTTTGATGACTCGTAATTTTTATTTTCAGTGCATGGAAAATAGTTAATATATCCCACACCATGGAAGTTGACAACAGACTCTGACTGTTTGAAACTTACATAAATTGTCCTTTTTGTTTAAAGCTCCAGAAGCCTCAGCTACGGATGTGTGGATAGGATTTCAGCTGCTCATAAGCTTAACTTCTGGGACATCTAGGATTCAAAAATCTTTTTTCCTACATTATGTATGCCATTACTTGACTCAAAAGCTCGATTCAACTGCATTTCAAATAGTCCAGTAACTAGAAAACAGTCTCTCGGTATTGTAGCCAGCTTTTGTGAGTGGACAGTTTTTTTTTAATTATACAGTGATTTGACTGAATAATCACTCTAGGCAATCAGATTTTCAGAGTAAACAAATGGGTTTATGGCTGAATTTACTCACTCAGCTTGGAATGCTTATGTGCTCATAGTGCCAGATTATGAACATGCCGAGTCACGAGTCACAAATGATAATTACACACATTCCTATAAATACTCTGCTGTATCAGTAGTCTTTTATTTAGTACATTTTTTTATTGATTGATGACTGTATTTGAACGCAATCATCCCTTTTTTTCACTACATTCACTGAGGGAAATGTGAAACAGACAAATTTATATGATTTGTAATCCCCAGTTTTTTAGATTAAGTGCCTTTGACAACACAATATTGGCAAATGCATTTTCTACATGCAAAGTAACAGTGTAATCTCCACTGCAATCTGGTAACCCTGGGTAATACCCAAAACATTTTATTTTTCCCGGTTATTGCTTTAATGAAGACAGATGTATCATGACTGCAGTTCTTGTGCACCCTTCTGATATGATTTCAACAGAGAGACAGCCAAGAACTAGAGGAAAAGACATAGGGAAGGAAGAGTGAGAGACAAAGGCAGACACAGATTGATGGAAGAAAGGTGAATTCACGATAAGTTCCTCTTTGAAAATCACTAAGAGCCAGATGAGACCAGTTTTGTTTCAATAACACATAAATCCAGAAAACAAGACTTGCAAATGCTTGTCATGTCTTATGAACAAAGCAGGGGTAGGGGTAAAATTTCCTCAGACACAAACAAATATCTCTCTGCTTGTGTTATGTCAGCTATCATCTGAATGGAGCAACGGTGGAGCAATTTGTATTTTAAAGATGAGAATCCAACCATGACTGCTCTAACACATTTCATGGCACCAATTTGTGGTATTGTATTTCATCCAGGAGTTTCCTTTTTTTCTGGCGTACACGCTCAAGTAACTTCTACTTCAAAATAATTTCCCACATTTTAACAGTGTAGTCCTTGTAAAGACAATTCAGCATTCCTAACAATTTAAACAGATGCACTGTATATTGTATATAAGTTTGTATGCAGCTAAGCAAGTCAACACTAATCAAAAATGATTAGACTTTATCTCTTTAGACAGGGCTGTTCTCTCAGAGAAATGCTTGGCCGTGACATGGAACAGTGTATATGCTGCATGACTCTCATTAATTTGGTTTCCTTCACAAAATCAAGAGGTTGCCCTCACACATTTGGTTTTGGAGTTCTTCTCACTTCCTGTCATACTTGCTTGCTTCTGTCCCTGAATTGCAAATGTAAATATTCTCCAAAAATTTACTTGGTCACAAATCTGAGAGAGGAAAATTATCACTGCAAAGAAAACATTAACTCTGAAACACATTCTACAGTCTGCATTTTGTGGACATTGATTATGGAACCAAGTCCTTCCTCTCAATAATCAGACAACAGCATGAGATGGGCACAAATTTTTCCTTTCTGAGTCAATTGATTGTTTGACAGAACTTACTTGAGGCAAACTGAAAGTCTGAAAGCACAAAAACTTGGGCCAACTTGGTCCAATCAGTCATCACGTCCAAATCACATTCCTACTTGGTTCAACAGTTGTTAGGTGTGTTCTCACCTTTACTGGAGTCTCTGCTGCTATCTGCAAAGAAATGGTGTTAATTACTGAGACAGATTTTAGTACCTTTGAATTTTATACTATGCTAAGCAGCTGCTGGAAGTAGCTTTAATATTGTACAGCATTGACAGTGCTATCAATCTTCATATTTACTCTTAGCGTAACGGCAGATAAGTGCATTTCCACTGACAAAGTATTGGAAATGCAGCGCTGGTTGCAAATGTGTACATGCATTCACAGCACACCACAGCCCTTTATGCTCTATGAGACTACATTTTCTCCAGCCATATCCTTACATATCATCATTACAGTATATTGTATTATCATTTCCACTGTGCCCAACAGTTAGTAGTTTGTTGTAAGTAAACTACAATCACCGGCCACTTTATGATGTACACCTGTTCAACTGCTTGTTAATGCAAATATCTAATCAGCCAATCACATGGCAGCAACTCAGGCACTTCGACATGGTGAAGACAGTCTGACAGGTGATGTAAGTGAAGCAGTCAGGCAGGGTGGTCTGAGTATTTCAGAAACTGCTGATTTACAGGGATTTTCAAGCACTACCATCTCAAGGGCTTACAGAGAATGGTCTGAAAAAGAGAAAAGATCCAGTGAGCGGCTGTTCTCTGAGCGAAAATGCCTTGTTGATGCCAGAGGTCAGAGGAGAATGGCCAGACTGGTTTGAGCTGATAGAAAGGCAAATGTAACTCGGATAACAACTCGTTACAACTAAACTAAATAAACTAACTATGCAGAAGAGCATCTCTGAATGCACAACATGTCAAACTATAAAGTAGATGAACTACAATGGCAAAATATCACACCAGGTATCACTCCAGTCAGCTAAGAACAGAAAACTGAGGCTACAATTTGCATAGACTCACCAAAATTGGACAATAGAAGATTGGAAAAGCATTGCCTGGTCTGGAGTCTTGATTTCTGTTGCAACATTTGAATGGCAGGGTCAGATTTTGATGTAAACAACATGAAAGGATGGATCCAATCTGCCTTGTATCAATGGTTCAGGCTGGTTGTGCTGTAATGGTGTGTGGGTTATTTTATTGGCACACTTTGGGTCCCTTACTACCTACTGAGCATTGTTTAAATGCCACAGTCTACTTGAATATTTGTTTCTCACCATGTCCATCGCTTTATCACCACAGTGAACCTATTTTCTGATGGCTACTTCCAGAAGAAAAACACACCACATCACACAGCTAAAATAATCTCAAACTGGATTCTTAAACATGACGGTGAGTTAACTGTTCTCAAACAGCCTCCACAGTCACCAGATTTCAATCCAATAGAGCACCTTTGAGATGTGGTGGAACAGGAGGTTAGCAATATGGATGTGCAGCCGACACGTGCAGTAACTGCATGATGCTATCATGTCAGTGTGGACCAAAACTGGGCTTTTCCAGCACCTGTTGAATCTATGCCACAAACATTTGAGGTAGTTTTGAAGGCAAAAGGGGATCCAACCCGGTACTATCAAGGTGTACCTAATAAAGTGGTCGATGAGTTTGTATCTTCAAGCTAAATGAGGGAGAAAGATGGCAGAAGTGGCATAGCTGCCAGGTCCCATCATTTCAAACTGGAAAAAGTGCACCTGTAAATGGTCTGAATTCTTATCTTAAACTTCTTGCACCATATCATCATGCAGTGATTTGTTGCTGCTGAACAAAATTTGATAAAGACCCTGGCACCAAATTCCTTTAGCTTTAACTTTATCTTTCAGTAAAAAAATAAACCATCAATGTTTATTTTCAGTGCAGAAAAATATGATAAGAGTTATGTTCTGTAGATGATCTGGGTTTGATGACAATTTTTCAATAAAGTTAACTAGTTGAGCTCAAAGACAATTGCAGGGATCATGCATGTGTGTGAGGAATAAGGACGGATGATATCGCTTTCTTGCACACTAAAATAGATGGATGGTTGTGTTAATATTTATGATCAGGTATTACGACAAAGAAAAGAAACACATTTAATGAGGGAGATGTTTGCAGGGGAAATCATGAATGCTAACCATTTAAGCAAGTACTGACAAATGAACATATACAGAATGCCTTACAATGCTCTGAACTTTTACTATTTGTGATTGTGTATGTATTATATGTTTGATTACTGTAAAGAATTCCCCCCTCTTGGAAACTTTCACTTCTTTCTCTTTTACAACATTGAATTCACACTGAAATATAGAATTTTAGTCAAAACACTTTTTCATGTCAAAGGCAATTCTAGGCGATTGATCACGGGGCGCCAAGTCGTAGTCTCGCCTAGGGCGCCAAAATGGGTCGAGCCGGCTCTGCTATGAAATGTAAAAAAGTTTGCAAATCTGTACAGATCTTTAAATGTCTTATTTTATTCACCTAACATCAAATACATAAAAATTCTCCTTTCATCTAAGAAACAAGAATTGTATTATGTGTCACTATTTCATTATTAAAAACTGATATTTTTCTGTGTATTGATTAACCAATTATTTGACTTGTCATTTCACATGTAGTTAGTTTCAATACTGACAATCAAAAAACTAATTAATTTGACTACTAAATGCCACCAAATCAAGGTACTACCAAATCAATCAAATTTCTAACTATGTATTTCAATATTTCCACTCAGGTAGTGCATCTTACAAGGTACAAAGTGAAATCAAATGAGAAAAGACACACATTTCTTGACTAATTTTGCTCAGCATTCAGTGGGCAGTGAACAAAAATCTAAAATAAATTATCTAAGATTTTTATATTTAATCTGTCTTTTGGCTATGGAGCCATAATTTTATTCAGTCAAGACAGGATATCTGCTTGACTCCCTGAGCCATAGCATTATTTGACAGAATACATTTAAAACTAAGCTAAGGAAATGAAGAAAAATGAGATTTGGTTTATGTTTACTGAGGGATTCATTGTGCTCCTATAGTTAATATCTTGGCTCAGTAGCTACTGTAGCTGTATAAGTAAACCCTATTTTTATAATCTGATAATATTTATTTTATGTAAATAATACTATGTTTTGTTTATTGTTTTTATTTATGTGTAATGCTGTGTCTACACACCAATCCCTGAGATCCTGGTCCTGCTGTGGTTTTCTAAATGAGATCAAATTCAGTTTATAGCTGCTACTGCAGACTTCTGCTGCTTTACTGCTTTGGTAACAGTAGCAGTGCAGACATTGGAATATGAATGCATCTGTGAGTCTGTGAGCAATACCATATCCATGGCTCTGTAGTATGGTAGTGTAAAAATGAATTCACACATGTGCTGTCATCTGTCTTTGTATGAGAATGTGATGTAATCTAGTCCTGGTGTAGCGTAAAACTTACTAAATTAATTAACTGTTGCTATGCCCAGTTCATTGAAGACATAACAAAGAGGGGAAGTCCCCGCAGTAAGAATTATAGTAAACAAGTAATTAATTAATAAGAATTCAAAATAAAGATGTTCTTTCATGTAAACAGTCTGTGGTGAATTGAGGGTGATTAATGCTGTGATACCTAAAAACAAACTAACCAACCAAACCAAACTACCTTGAGTGCCTGCAACCTTCTTGGATGCAAACCAGCTTTTAACGACTCCAAGCCAGCAAGGGCAATCCCTCAGGGAGGTAGAAGTGGCCAAGGAATAAAAGAGGGTCTGAAATAAAAAAACAGACAAGACAATGCAGATAATGTACTATTACAGGGCCCAGGGCCGTCACACTGTGCATTAATTGTGATTAAAACATGGATTATCTTAATCTGGTGTGTAGCCACAAAGCTAAGTGACTTTAGGAAACTTTAGGTTTTATAGTCTTATAGTCGGCAAAGATCAAAGCTAAGATATTACTCCTAGTCTCCATATAATAGTAGAATAATGCATGGATATATTCTTGGCACCTGCATGTGTTCAGTGTCTTGTGCCTTCTAAATTCAAATTTACAATCCAGAATAATTTCAACCCGTGGCAATGATCTGTTCATCAGTGTAAAGAGCACAAAAGCTTTTAACCTTGCAAAAATTGTAATTTTAAAGCTGTGGATAGCAGAGCAACCTAACAGCATATCCTAAATATTGGGCCAGCGTTCTTGTCCCAAGTTGCAAGTAAACTGCCTAAAATCCTTTTCAGTACCCTTCCCAGTGATGTGCTGACTTTGAGCATGAAAAGTGATTTCTAAACAGAAAAACATCTTCTCAAATTCAAAGGGTGGAACTATCTGGGAGGTGTAGGAAGAACATCTGCTTTGACCTTGTGTGGCATCAAAAAGCCCATAAATATTAAAAAAGTATGTGTCAGATCCTTTGCCCTCAACAGTGCTGGGAAAGGTCACAGCCCAATCGAGTCTAAATCTGTTTTCTAACACCAAAAATGACACCTTGTGTATAGTGTGTTAGATCTCTGCTCGAGCAACGTTATCATCATTCTGAGCAATATAACTCTGTATCACAGACATCCAGGTCGTGCAACTGCATTATAAAACCAGCAAAAGTATTATTTCCACAATAATATTAAGTAAATATTGAGAAATATAAAAGACGTTTCAGATGAAATTGTCTTCACTTTTGATACTGTGCATAATATTATGATGTATGTGTGTATTATTATGCATGCTAGGTAGATGGAGGGAAAGAAAAGAGGGTAGTCCCTTGCAGAGCATCGACTGTATGGCCATGGAACTATTTATTGCAAGACTGGCCCATAAATCACAAATGTAGTTCATCCATTGTCATGACACGTATAGATACATTTTTTTTCTTTTATATTGCATTAAAGTGTATTTTTATTTCAAGAAACGGTTGTATTCTAATCTGACACTAGTGTGAGGCACTCAGGCAAATGTAAGGAGAGAGAAAAAAGGAATCAGAAATTACAAAATGCAGAAGCAGAAGAAGTCGATTGTCAAAACCAGTAAGAGCTAATCAGAATTGATCCTCATGTAGCAGCAACACTCAGGAAATCCATCCATTGATAAACACTTTCTTGAGAAAGTCACGCTGTGACTCCAGTAGTGGCTTCCAGTTTTTCCCATTTGCAAAATTGCGCAAGCAATTTATTTCTAATCCAAAAATGGTAGCAATGGGCTAAACACAATAGTGTCTGCATTGCTCTTTCAATATGATTTATGAGTCTCTGTATATTTCTTTGGCAATAATAACAAAATACAGTAATAAATCTGCAAATGTCAGGCAATTTTGTTATCACCTTGTTGGAATATCTGAATACATTAGGAGAGGAGAGGAGAGGAAACATAAGATTGTTAGTCTATAGTGTGCAATTGCTGAAGTGTTTGTGGTACTACTGCTGTACTGTAGCTCCACAGCACTCCAGAGTCTTTATGATCTTTGTGTTAGTTTGTCTACTTAGTTATGTAAAATAACCATATTTTAGTTAGAACTCATGTAAGGTCTTTCCTCTTTTGTCTGGCTTTGAGCTGGGCTATGACAGTCCTCATCAATAAATCTTGATCAATAATTTAGATAGATATTTGGTAGTTGAAGCCCTAATGGATAAATACTTGTTATTGTTGATTAGTCAGAATAGGCACAGTTTGTGTCACAATAAGAGATTGTGTTCTATTGTGTAGTATACACTCATATAATTATGTATAATTATTGTTTAATTATATAATTACAATTCCCGCTGCAGTAACACAGTGTAGATGCTGAGTTTCTTGAAGGGATACAGCTATTTATGTGCTCAC
Organism: Sandelia bainsii; assembly: GCA_032362345.1. Classification (NCBI taxonomy): domain Eukaryota; kingdom Metazoa; phylum Chordata; class Actinopteri; order Anabantiformes; family Anabantidae; genus Sandelia; species Sandelia bainsii. The sequence goes on from JAUMHL010000018.1 coordinate 13,461,887, forward strand.
TTTCCTATAATCACTTGGGATAAATAAAGCCCATATGCGCAGCCTTGTTCCTGGACATGCTTGTCATCATTGCAAAGGTCATTGAAGCCCCCACCTTACCATCCCCCACACCACCCCTCTGTCACTTGCGCTCACTCTCAGACACACACACACATGAAGAGAACAGAACACACTAGAAAAGAGGCTGGTGTGGAGATCACTAGCTCATTTGTCTCTTTATCAGACTCTGTCTCCCTCTCTCCAGAGGAGGTGTCTGTTTGAAGAATGTGCCACGGTTGGGAGGATGAATTTGCATGATGAACTTGGAATTTATTTATTTATTTTCCATCAGGCAGCACCCCGCCATCATCCTCATTCCTAAAACTGATTTCCATTATACGCAGGGCAGCTACAGATTCTTTGTCAGTTAAAGGCAATGTCTTAGATAATGACTGTGCCCCTTAAGCTGTCGCACATGGAAAAGCAAAGATTTGTTACACTTCTCCAGGACACTGAAACATATATTCTCAGTGTAGCATTGTGAAATATCATAGCTTTAGAGGCAGTGGACATTAAGTTGACTATCTTCTGGCTGTATCTACAAAACACAGAAGAAAATGTGAAGAATATACTATGATATAGTACATGAGCTAAGTGAAGAAGCTAAAGTACATTCTGCTAATTTAATTGAAAATTCATATTGTACACAAAGAGAACTCATTTTAACAGATGTTAACCATTTTGACAATAGTTAAGCCTCCTTTAAAACTACTTTGTTAAAATTGACATCTATACAACTATAAGATCATCTTGAGATAAACAATTACTTTGTCATCACAAACACAACTATAATTTCAGACAGACAAATAACTAAGGCTGGATCCACAGACAGGTTGACATTTGCAGCAGTAAATAATAAACCCAAGCTGTTAAGTTAACAACATGTCCATGTGTGGCCTGCAGATGGAGGAAACAGGGAGAAGCCGTAAGACATTAATACTGTGGCACCCATTTGATGAGAACAGTGATCTGTATCTCGTTACACAGACATGTTTGAAGTGACAACTGCCTGCCTTTTTTTTTTGCTGCTGTTGTTTTATAGTAGAAGAAGTGGTGGCAGCAGAAAAAAGAATAAAGGTTGAATTCACCTTTTGCTTAGTTTCTGTAACACCTCACAAACTGCTACCTATTCCTTGTCTTCAAAGATGATTGTGATATGTGATAAATGAGAAGGCCAGCATCAACAGTGATCATACTACTTGTTGTTTCTGCAGACTAACTTCACTTCAGTCTCGTGTGCATGTGTGCTGCTGAAGAGTGACATGGTTTGAACCACTGGGGCACACTAGCTTTAGGATTATAAACTAAAGTCATTTGGTTTCCTTGACAACAGTGTGGAAGCTGAGCAACTGTGGTGACAGTGCAAATACCAGAATTTCTTCTGCTGGAACCAGTCAAACTTTTTTCTATTTCTTTTGTTTTGTTTTTGTTTAAAGTATGAGAGGAGTGATGTTGTGTTCCAGAGCACTGGTTAGTTCAGCTCATTGACTTGTTTACTTCTGAAAGCTTGTAATCCCCAAACCAAGGGCACAGTTGCATGTGCAGCATATGAAAAAACGTGACAGACACATCATTTGCACTCTAGCAGAAAGTGCCAACATTACCCTTTATCTATTCATCTGAGCACTGAGTTTGTTTTTCCTGTAAGCAGCAATAGGCAATTACTCACTGATTCACGAAGGTTTTTGAGTTTGTCAAAACACAGATCCATACAAATGTGAAGGGAAATAATCTCTGAAATTGCACCACTAATGATTCATCATTTTACATGCATAATCCCTCCACATGTGCACATTTGCATGCCCTGTATGTTTTCCCCTGTCCAAGAAATACTTGTTTTATCAGACCTAATTTAGAAGAAGAAAATCAGATGGTAAATTAATGCTTAAGTTAGACTTTGTAACATTTAGTGGACTGTAACAAACATATAGTTGAGTGAACATTAGAAGGTTTTATATGTATGAAGACATTGTATGGAAGAAATGGATACTGAAAAGATCAATGACAGTGCTCAAAACCATTAGAAAGTCCAATAAACTTAATTGAATGTGAAATTAATGGAGTCCTCTCCTGCTTTAATCACAGGAGAGTCACATGCATTTTTTATGGTATGTGATGGACAAAGGCCTATCTTTGTATAAGGTTGCTGATCCATTTGTGGCTGTTTAGATATCTACTGGACAAGTCCTATAGGTAATTTTATGAAAAAATATTTTACATTGAAATAATTTCTTGCAGCTTTAGTTTTGTAGTCCTTATTGTTTTCATTGGTTATATATCCACCAAAGTACAGTAACTGCTAGCACCTAGAAATGCCAGTTCAAAAAGTGATAATCAACCTTGTTTGCAGTTTGAGGCATCTTGTCACAGTTTTATAGTTATCTCTTTTACACTAACGGAGGTGTCTGGGGGAAAAAAAGAGAATTTCCAGGACATCCACAACTGTACATTGGTTCCCCTTATCGTGCTTGTCGTAGTTATGCGAAGTCACACTTTTCCTTTGCAATTAGGAACATTTTGTGTGTGCTGCTTTTCAGTTTAACCTTAATCAAAAGTGAAAAGGTTGGTTCATTTGACTACTCATGTTTTTTTTTTTACTGATTGCTAGTGATAATGCCAAAGCCTTAGTTTTTCTAGGCTAACTTGGTGTATGCAGTGCTAAACTGATAGAACCAAAGGCCACAGAACTATGAAAATAATACAGATTTTAACATTTTTATATTTATAATCATTATTATACTATCAGAAATCATATTATGCAATTCTGTTTCATGGCAGAAACTAGGGCTGGGCTGAGATGTGGACAAAAATGATATCTATAGAAAATTCTGTAGTTGTAAGTCAAAGCCACATGTCAGATGTCACAAGGACCTTTATTAAAATAGACTGTGATCCATTGTTAATTGTGGTACCTGACTTTAATTTAGTATTAATTTTAGTCTTTTGAATAAACTTTAAATAGGTTTTAGTTAAATTATTTTTGTTAGTTTTAATCAATACAAATTAAATATATTTTAGTCGGGGAAGATAATGGTCGACCTCCTCTTGGCAGAAATGTCTTGAAAAATACAAAGCTAAATCTAAGCACTCACGCCACAAGAACAGTTGCTTCCTGACTGCTGTAGGCCTGATCAACGGGGCACAGGTCCCCCTCTGACACATACTCTGGTCCCACAGACTACTACTACTGCACTGCTTTACTTTACTGTAACCTCTGCAGTGCTGTGCAAAGTCTCAGGAGCGTTCCTCTGTAGTGTCTATAACTACTGTCTATATAAATGATTTACTGTATGTCTTTTGTCTTTATTCACCAACTCACCAAGACAAATCCCTTGTATGTGAAAACCTTCATGGCAATAAACCTATTTCAGATACAGATCCTGAAATAAGCCACCTGTCCCACAACAGACAAGTGGTCAGTACACTTAGAGATTTAGTTGTAACTACATGTAAAGGGGCACAAGCTGGAAAAAATGGTTTTTGTTTTACTTTCTCTACTTTGAATGAATTTTGTGTTTTATAAGTATGATGTGTCTTTAAAGGAGCCTAACTGCTGAAAGTCTTTTACTGTCCAATTAGAGTGTGTACAATGGCACTGCTGCATTATGTTGTCATAGCTTTTCTAATGTGCCTGCAATTTAGAATAAACAAAAGTTGTGGGTACTTAAAAAAGTAGGTTACATTTCGATTGCACAACATTTGATTTCAAGTAAATAACTACAGTGATTTATGTAGATTATGTGCTTTATGCATGTGTGCTCATGTCCTTATTGCTGTTGCTGCTATAGTGTTCTGTTTTCTATGGTAGACGAAAATAAAAGCTAATCACAGTAGTTGCATCTGTTCATTTTTGATTAATTTTATATATTGTATTAAAACATAAACTGAAAACTTAATATATATGCTTTATTGCTTTTATAACCCTGTTGGCATTTGAATTTAAAGTCTAATAAATGCTCATTCATACAAATCTATCATTTTATTGATTGTTCAGCTCCTTGGCCATACAATGGAGCAGATCCATATATAACTATTGCCTATTGTTACTGTGTCTGCTTCCCACTGTGCAACGCAGCTGTCCCTTTTTCAGTTGAACACCTTGTTATCTTGATTGCATGAACCCACCCCCAGCTGAAGTCAGCTAAAACACTAATTGGACACAGGGAAAAGTTCACATTCCTTCTAGACATTCGTTGCACACCTTTCCATTATTTATGTTCCCACATGTGAGGAATTCCCTTTGATAGAACCAATCAATGAGCACAATTTATACTTAAAGAAAGATATCAAATATAGTATTGAATGAGCAAAAGAATAGGCATGTCCTATTTAGACTATGGTACCTGCTCAAGCAAACAGAAAAAAGTATCTCACTATATTCACTGTAAAGTAGTGTATCTGAAATAGTGTTGTTTTATGCCTGCTGAGGTAGATGTTCTCAGTGTAAAAGTAACTTCACTTGCGTCAAGTCAATTCTGCAATGTTTTGCCCAGTAATATTCAACCAAATAAATCAACACCAATCAATGATCTATATTTTTTTATATATTTGTTGTATAAACTCTGAAATATACACCAGAAAACTTTCCTCACCTCAAGAAATACTCAAGAAATATGGCATGAATCTCACAGTAGGATGTTTCCACAGCAGAAAGTGTGTTGTTAGCACATACCACATAACCACAACATCCTTGTTCAAAATCTGGCCATGGTGAAATGGCATTTTCCTTCTCTGATCTGTCTTGCTCCTTTGTGTTCCATCTAATGAAGGCAAAATGCTGCAAAAATAATCTTTCAAAAAAGACTATTCCCAATCCTCAGTCAGCATGATTATTCAGAACGCTGTTTTGATGAAATCTTGGGCATGAAAAGTTTTATTTACTTGAAAGCAATTCTCAGCCCTCAATACTCTTATGTGGACTGTGGTAACTGAGGATCCAGACTCACAGTAACATGTTGTGTGAGCACAGCCATCAAAAATTCTCTTTTAATATCCTTTGCAAATAAAACATTGTGTTCTGTTAGTTTTTGAAGATCTCCAAGTCTCTGTGTCTCTCTTTCTAGTGCTCTCCATCTGATGCAGGCTACACTTATTGATCATCTCGCTAAAGCATTCCCTCTCGTAGACCAGCCAGGACAAGAGCTCATGATTTAAAGATAAGGACTTAGTTTTAGTTGCAACATATTTTTTGGTTGTCTTTTATTTTCCCACTGCTTAACAGAGTTCTGCCACTGATTGATTCAATGGCATTTCAGGGTGATGGCTGTCAATGAACACATATTAAACAGGTAACAGATCTGCTGAAATAGCTAAATCATGAATGGAAGAGAAAAGACTTGATAACAGGGTAGTACTCCAAATGCCTAAATACTAAATGCATCTTTTTTAGATTGTACTTTCACAGTTCTGCACTTGTTTCTCACAGCTTTGTTAACATTTTATTTACCAAAATAATTGCTGAGGTCTGGGCAAGTTCACTACAAGTTTAATGGGAGAAAAAAGCAAGCTGCATAGTTGAGCTAAAGTTTGAAGGTAAGACTGAAAAGGCCCATTTCATCCCAGGAACTTTTCTCAGGAACTTTTTTTTGTTCAAGGAACAAAACAAAAAAAGTCCCTAGTCAGGGTGTAGTACTTTCTGAAGGTCCTGGAACTAAGAAGAGCCTGCAGTGTTTAACAGCACTGATCGGTCAAATACAACAGAGCATTTTACACACCAGACATTTAAAAAAATCTGCTGCACACATAAAAAGTGACAGACTGTTGTGCTGATGATGCATCAGCAAGCTGATTTGCTTTATCTTCTTCTTTGGCCCTGCTGTGGAAATGCAAATCATAATTCCCTCAAAAACTGTGTTAACATGCAGTCAAGTAACCGGGTTACTCAGAGATACCAGGTTAAACAAGTTTACGTAAACTACAGAAACCTGGTTACTGGAAATCCACATATACATGCAGTAGATGAGTAATGTGATTTTTCCTCTACCTTTGGTTCACTTTGTAACCATAGTTCACAGATTTTAACTGTATAAAGACAGAAAAAAAAACTGCTTTTGATACATGTGTCTGGGAAGTTGACTGAGCACTGTGAGAGACACACAGACAGTCACAGCTTTCCTTTTTCTGTTTAAACTATCTGAATTAAAGAAACACACAATGAAAAGTCACTTTTTTATACATCTACGGGGCACTTTGTGTTGATTTCAGTTTTAGTAGTTTTTTAGGCAGACTTGAATTAAAAAACGAGGCTGCATCGCTTTGTGTAATGGTATCTCCTTTCTTCTAGCTGCTCCTCTCTGCTGAAATCAGAGTGGTGAGTGTCTGCAGCCTTTGTCCTGCACATGCGCTCTTGTAAAAAGCTGATTAGAAACCCGGCTACTTGTATACATGGCAGAGTAATCAGAGTTCTCTCGGAAGAATCTATCTGGGGAAATCAGGACTCTCTAATCCTCTATCCCAATTATGGAAACCAGGTTTTCCATTTACATGAAAGTTAAGAAATCAGCTTACTCAAGAAAGCTGATTGTAACCTGGTTACTTGAGTGCATGTTAACACACTGAAGGACTCTTACCCCAACAAATGTTCCTGGGAAAGAAAAGTAACAGGAACTGGAAATGGACCTAAAGTTATCTTTATTCTAAAGTATGTTGTTTGTATATCTATGTTGCTCAGTAAATGTTCATGAACAATTATGTAAAGAACAGTAGATTGAGCTAGGAACTCAATCTGTAAATAGCGTTAGACAGTGATGATGGGCAGCTGTGGTAATAATTTTGCTAGTTAGTTGACTTTTCATATAAGTTAACTTGGAGGTTTGTTTAATCTGTTCTGATTGTCTTTAAGTTCATATTTCTTGCCCCATCAAACTTCTTATCTGAGGTGTCACCATGTTCCCAGATTTCACCACTTAACTTTCCAAGTATAATGTTATTATTAGCAAAAGTAATGATGACCAAAAAAGAAAACCATTATTGTAATTAACTGGAATTATTCTTACAACAATAACACATTTTATCATGTTCTAGATGCAGTATTGTAGAATCTCATTTTGTAATAACACACTGTTGATTATGTAAAGTAATGCTTTTTCACATGTAAGAAAATGGAAATTATTACACCGTGTGCCTTGTATCAACACCAAGTATTCGAACAGCGACTTAGATTCAGTTCCTGTCTGCTCAGTTTTCCAACAAACATACATAACATGCAGTGTTTACTGCTGAGAAGTTAGCAGGAGGTGATGTTCTGGTTTTGCAGTGGGGATTCCTGACTGTTTGACTGGAGGAAGCTGGGTGTAACAACTTGTACTTTTTCTGTTGGTTCAAACCAGAATATTTTTCTGTGAGACTGCACGGATGCATGGAAAAATTGGACCACAATGAGGTTAAAGTCTGCAAAACTTGGGACTGCAACTGAAACCAGTTAGTCTTCAGTGCAAAAAAACAGGGCGTCATCCCTTCCTGGCTCCCCATCTGTGAACAGTTGTTAGAAGTGGTAAAACAACTGGACACATCTCCAGCCCAGGAAACCTACTTTTTGTACTTGCTTTCACATACATATATTAAATTCTTAACAAGAAATGATCTGTGAAACTGTGTAGCTATGTCAGGATACTTTTTTATTATATAAAAATCCACTGGAATCATAATGAAATACAAACTGTCCATTACACTAATATTACTTTTCATTACGTTGCACAAAGGTAATTGTTTGGTTTTCCTAGATTCAGTTTTATAATATGTAGTTATGAAATTTTACGCTAACATGAATGAACAGGAATGTGCAGAAACAAACGGAAAAAAACTAATGTTAACCATTCAGGAGATAAGTGTTATAAACCTTGTTTCCATGTCTCTGAGTCTCATGTCTTTCAGCACCACGTCCTCTGTGTCATGTTTAGAAGCAGATCTGAGAAGACTTCAGGTGGCTTTGCTGTTGTAATCCTCATATTAGTGACACTTCATTTGAGCACCTCTCACTAATCTCAGGTAGCGGTTACACTTAATGATTCTCCGGTGCCCTCATTCTGCTTAAGTAAATGGGAAAAGGGGAATGAGACAGACAAAGAGACAGAGGCACGGAGGAAAAAAAGCAAGAGAGAGAGAGGTGAGAGATGTAGCACTTAGCAGGGAAACAGTGCCATCTTTTGATACTGGTGAGGGAAGATGCAGTGCAGCAAAGATACACATTTAAGAAGCACCTGAAACACATTTGTGAATTTCTACAAAATCTCATCCGAAGCTCATTTATTGTCAGGCCCCTTTTCTGAAAACAAATTTGAGAGGAATGCACAGAAATCACATTCGTCAGCTATAATGGAGAAGAAAGAAAAGCAGCTGCATATGGCAGAATGAAAATGAGTCACCAGTGAATCTTTTTTAATTGATCAGTCTCTTAGCTAAGGAAAGGCAGAGGGGGAAGGAAAACAAACAGTCTAGAAATGTTGATTTGGAACAGACACTTCAGAGAACAGATTAGACTATCTAATTATCATCTTTGCCTTTGGATGACGCCTTTGATGTGAATGTGACTGCAGAGTCTTTCCCTTCACTCTGTAAATAATGAGAATTCTAATTAAGGGATGGAATAATTGCTGGGCTCATGGCCTTGGTTTGCTTGTTATTAGGGGCACATGAATCCTGAGGGATGGACAGCGGGCATTTAGAAGGGCAATGTAGAGGGATGTTGCTGTTTTTTGGGGGGGTTTCTTTCAAGGAATTAAGAGTGTTGGCTGATTTACTGGCAACAAGGCTTTCATGTTGTCAGTACCCATGGAAAGGGATGTCAGTCATCTTAGTTACTGAATAAAAAGGATGTTGCTGTAGTTTTTCAACAAGTAGATTATGGCTGTGTATGAGCTGTATTTGCACTGTGACTAGGTTTTACCCGAGTGATAGGAACTCTGTAGTGGAGTTGCTGGTTGCTATACAACAGTCAAGAGAGAGTAATTGGAGTCACACACACAAAGAGAAAGAATGAATGTGTTAAACTAAATGAATTAATTTCAAATCAGTTTATGCTTATGATCTCGTACCACCTGCAGATGTTTAAATATCTGGAACTTTTCACAAGCCAGTTCATGATAAAACGTGTTAAATTAGTCAAGAAATATGGGGAAAAAAGTAAACACCAGTCCAGTAGAAAGTTTAAGTTCAGTACTACCTTGTAATAATTACTATAATTTAAACAAACAGAAAGCAATACTATAATGTAGATCAGAAAATGTAGGTGTTATAAGCAAATTAATAAACAACAAAATGTTTTTTCTCAGAATGAGCCAGTAGAGAAATAATTTGTATTCATTCCCTGTGTTACAGTCCATTCTGCATTTGTTAGCCTGGATGTTTCTAAAATCCAGAAACCAGAGATCTGAGGCTCAAACCTGTGATGCCATCAGCATTTGAAGCCTGGAGCTACTAATTTGCATCACTTTGCATAGTAGAAACCAGCAATTTTGTCTACCCAATGGAATTTTTACTTTTAACTAACATAAGCGTTATTCTACAGCAGTAATACGAGCACAAAAACATACTCTTGTTCTACTAATGTCAGCCTTGTTGTTACTGATATCACTAGTATCTTCTGTGTTTTTTCAGCTTTAATTATTTGAATTACTGGTTTAAACTATTGTTCTAGGTTTTGGTAAGTTAGAAGGCTAACGATGTGAAATACAGATGCCCCAAATACAATATAACCAAGCTATACTTTGCATTTGCCTAATATGAAGATTCATTACGGAACAGTCTATCTAAACATTGTTATTCAAAATATAGCTGTTGCAGTTGCCCTGTACATGGATAGAATTCTTCTACAAGAACTAAGTATGTTTCTTATGAACTCAGATAATTAATGAACCAGCCCATATTCATGTCAGCTCTACAGTATGGAAACATAATCATTATGCATGTAGTAGTGTCCAGTTTTGAAGTCTTTTGAGACTGTCTAGCACAATGTGCTGTACTGTATGATAGTTTGTTATAAGTTCCGCACGCATACACATCACTGTGTTTTATTCATGTAGTCTCATTGGTCATCACTCATTAAACAAGCAATCAACACTCCCTGATGCCCATGTCCTGCTGCTTTAACAAGTTGTTTTATGTTTCTCCACAGCTAAGCACAGTGCCTGTTGTTTTCAGATACCACCTCTGAATTCATTACTGTTAGGGGTATAATACTGTAATGTAATGCACATTATTGTACATATAGATTAAATCTAACAACAATTTCAAATCAGTTCTGCCGTCTGTGAGCTGATGGAATCAAACTGAAGGAATCAACACAAGCTATGGAAGTATAACCTGCTTATGACCTTTTTCAGCTACAAAAATTAATGTTAATAATGTACACAATAAGTGTGACTTTTTGTGATGGTGGTGGTGGTGGTGGTAATAATGCTGCACCATCTGTGCTACAACATCTTCACCTAAGTTCCTCTGGCAGTCCTTAATTAAAAAAACAAAAACGTTGCAGGCAACTGTTTTAACCAGCTGCACCAGTTATGTGGTTAACTGACCAACCAAAAAAGACACTAGCACAATTACATTTTCACATTTGATAGCAAAGCTAAAATGGTATAGTCTGTTTGAAATAAGCTTTAGTTTAAAGGTTTAAATTTGTTTAATTGCATTTTGTGCATGTTGCTTCTGGTGTAAAATGTACAAAAACAAACCATTTAGAGTTGCTTTTAATGACTGTTTTCTATATTTTATCAGACCAAATATAAAAGCTTGTTAAAGATAACATTACCAATTCAGCCAAGCTTTTACCAACCATCAGATCAGTTTTAATGCAGCTTGCTCAGAATTAAAAAATGTCTGGAAGTCTCACTACAATATGTTACATCAGAGTTCCAGGTTTTATTATAATTTGAGTTTTGCTGTGTGGTTGTAGGAAACAATTTAGAAATCCAACACCGTGCGTGTGCTGCAAGTTTTTATTTGGGCTGCCAACTGAAACAGGCTACACGTATGTGCTGCCACTTTTATGTTTCTCAAACAATCCAGTGACAACTCGGGCAGTTGTCACCTTTGAAGTGGATCATCATAAAGAGAGAATGTGTCCTCATGGAATAAATGTTGTCATGCACGATGGCTTTACTCCTTATTACTGAGCAGGAAGTCAGTGACAACTGTCAAAACTTGGGGTGATGAGGTGGACATGGTGCAACTCTGCCCAGGGGTGCATATCAACAAACTGGACAGCACTAATAAAACATTGTTTTGAGGTGGCAAGATACAGTTTTTTTAAAAATATCACTTCCATCAGTGGTGACCAGCACAATGCTCGTTGCAGTGGTGCATAAAAGAGAAAACAGCACAGCAAAAGATGCAGGCAGGATCTCATGTTCAATGTGTCGTCCAGGTGATGGTTATTCCCAAAATTGCCACTGAACAGCAATTTTTGGGATCTACTCAACGTGAAAAAATGTTCTGTTGTCTAAACTTTGTTGCCCTGGACACTGCAGGACAAACTGGGACAAAACTACATGTTCTCAATAACATTTCCAACTCTGTCTGTGGTTTGAATTTGAATCTACTTCATGACTCCAGGGTATAGCATGAAGATCTCTTGGTGGTTGTTTTTTCCACCCACAAACTCACTAGTTTCTAAATGGCCCTTTAGTCTCCACAACTTAGGATGGTGTTGAAGAAGATTGTTATCTGCATCTAGAGGATCTGGACTAATCATAAATTTATAGTCACTAATTGCTGCCCTTTGTCTCATTTTCTGATAATAATGTTTCTATAAGCAGTTAACAGTCTACATTTTGCAAAATGCCAACTTTGTAAATGTACTGTATGATACTCCTATTGTAGAGTTTCTGCAAAGGTAAGAGTTTGCATTACAAACAGTATAACCCATTATCTACTAGCATCAGAGGAAGTGGAAATGTAGTTGAGTTTTACAGTAGTCCTCATGATGTGAGACTTTTTGTACATGCATAGCTTCGTTTTGGTTGATGCAAACAACGTTTGCCTAATACTATTTTTTTCTGTTAGGGAGTTTTTTTTTTTAGTTGGAATACACAGTGATACATGTTTTATACATTTATTAGGTGTTTATTAGAGTATTTCTTTATGTACAGACAGTCTAGATATGACCAGCAGCACAAAAAGGGGTAATTATACTGTAATTCTCCATATAAACTGTAAAACGTACAAAATTAAAAAATTATAGGAACAAGCATTTTTGTGGTGTATTCACGTTACATTTTGTTAGTAAGGCATTGATACCATTACAGTACAAGTAGAGGTGATAGATCTTTTCTGCTCTTTTCAACATATTTTTTTTCCTTTTTCTTTGTAAAAGGCATATTTCCTTTTTAATACTGAGGGATAGGAGATTTAAGTTTTTTATTTAATTTGAATATGTCTTACATGTGTTTGTTTGTTATTAGCATTACATGGCTGAAAGGCCTTTTACGTAGTTTGCCACCAGGTCAGATTTTTGAATGGTAGATTGGGAAGTATGTTCTTCCTGTGTCTGCGTGGGTTTTTTCCAGGTATTCCGTCTTCCTCCCACCGTCCAAGACATGCACTTAGGTTAATTTATGACTTTAAATTGCTCATAGGTGTGAATGTGAGTGTGAATGGTTGTCTGTCTCTATATGTCAGCTGTATGATAGATTAGCGACCTGTCCTCCTGCCCAGTGACAGCTAGAATAGGCTCCAGCATGCCCGCGACCCTTAAGACGAAAAGTGGTTAGGATAATGGATGGATGAATGAATCCAACATGGCCTACTAGGTACACAAATCTAGATGTGGCTCACCGTCATGAACTGAGGGTGACTGGCAATCTATTAATTTTACAGGAGGATGATATTTAAATTGGAAACAATAAATTTAGTAAAAGTAGACTTCACCTTGTAAATTTTTTGGAATTTAAGAAGTATTAAGAAGTAAATACATGAGCCTTGATTTCCCAGACATTTTTCTGGAATCCTCCAGAAACTGAGTAAGTGCAGTAATTTTATGAATCTGTGTATCAAAATGTTAGTAATGGTACAAACATATATACATAACATAACAGATAATTTGATGAGGATACTACAAAGTTACAGTCTAAATGATTAGAAAGGCTGGTCAGATATTACTGATATCTTGCCGCAGGTTGGTATGAAATCATCAAGGGGCTATAATGTTTTTAAGGACATTAAGTAATTTTAGAAAGAAATTTTAATTGCATTTTGAAGATGGTGGCTACATCCTTGATAGGATTAGCTACCAAACCCTCAAAAGATTCATTTGTCTCTCTGTCAGCGATCCTCTAGGATATGAGGCCCATGATTGGATAAAAGTGGACAAAATGTTACACGGCCTGTTGCCATTACCAATCCAACACTGACAGATCTATTTTTAATTCAAGTAATGAGGAAGGAAGTTGGTTAATTCCATCTTGATCCTACTGGCCTGGTGGGGGTTTCATCCTGAAGAGGAAAGTGTGACGTCTAATGCCTTCTTTAATGTGGAGTTTAAATATGTCTTTTCAATAAGACCTTTACGAAAAATGTAAAGATGAAAAAGAATGACTATCATCCTGTCGTCGTTTGCATGATATTTGCATGTGCATGATATTTCATAGAGTAGAAAGGTTAGACTACTGCAGAAAAATTTTGACAATATAAACCAAATGCTTGTCTACGTACAATAACAAAATACTTTATCTCCATATTGTAATTTTTCTGAAAAAAAAAATCAGAGAATTTTTTAAACTATTATACTATACTTTTATAACTTTTTATGGATTAAATAACCATACAACAGTGTTTGCTTTTTCCTAATATAGCAAATCATCCTTAAAGATATTTTAGTTTTGCTATAAAGCAGCGCTGCTGATTTATTTGCACACAGCGGCATAAAATACACATAAGATAGAAGACTTACCACAATATAAACAGTAAAATCACTACTGGCAAATCTGTATTGTGCCACAGTATGTATTGTCACATTATGCAACACTGTCCGCAGTGAGTGGTCTTTCACAATTTTTCCCTTTATGGCACTGCTTTGTAGGGACTAGCCAGTTGCATACATGTTTTGTTCTTTTGTGTGGGTGGTATTTTATAAACTGGGTGAAGTAACTGTACCCCCTTTTACAATGCCCATTCAAGGCAGAACTGTTTTGCCAATTTGTGTGTGTGGCGTTTTGATCATGTGTTATTTCTAAGACCATCCATTTGGGTTGTTTTTTTCTGGGAGAGTTTTCGACACACATTGGTGAAGAAACAGCATTTACATCATGATTCAGACCCAGAGGATGTGGTGCACTGTGTACAACATGTTAAAGATTATGGTCATATTCTGATTCGATCAAGCAAAGTTTGGTTTCAGCAACCAGACGTAAGGCTGTGCTAGAGGAGAAATAGGGAGACTCCTAAAGGACCAAGTGTTTAGGTAAAAGTAATTAAAGAAGGTGCTCAGCTACATAACCAGTCTTGTGTTTTACATAAGGAGTGTCCTTGTTTCTCATCCAACATCTTAGCACACACAGCATTCAATCATTAAGATGTTGTACTACACAACACTGTTTGAGTCAAAATCATGTCAAAACTAACAATGTCATATCTACACAAGAGATCAAACTGATATGTTCACTCAATGATGGCGCTAGATGAAAAGTTAAGGCATCACATATCACAAGATCTAGCAATTTATCCTGTGGAGGACATGCATGTCTTTACCAGTTTTTGTGACCATCTGTCCAATAGTTGTGAGTGAGAAATTTCACTTTTGAAAAATGTCAACCTCATGGTAATTTGGGATTTATCCTCTGAGGATAATCAGAGTCTATTCACAATTTGAAGGAAATCAGTCTTGCAGTTGCCAAGATATTTCAATCTGCATGGTCAACAATCTGATGGACTGATGTTACTATCACTAGAGCAATGCTGTTACCATGGTTAAAAAGGGAAGCATGCTCTTATGAAGTGTCAGAAAAGAAACGTAAAGCTGCAGAGACAGAAAGAAACACAGACATTATGCATGGTGTCTCCACCCTGCAGGGTGGCAAAGGATATCAAAGGTTGGCTAGACTGCACTGGGCAGCTGCTGTGTTGTAAAGATGTGCCGCCCTGCCAGACACACAGATGTAGAGTAATGAGTCATTGTGTACTGGAATTTTGTCAAAAGGCCTCATGTCTCTCTGCTCTGTCTCCCTCTCACTCACCTTCTCCCACTTTCTCTTGCTCTTTTCTCTTTGTGTTGTGTCTCATTCTACGTTGATGCTTCAATTAGACTTGAGTTTTACTTTAATGAGTGTCTTCCATGCATGCTCTTGTT
Organism: Sandelia bainsii; assembly: GCA_032362345.1. Lineage (NCBI taxonomy): Eukaryota > Metazoa > Chordata > Actinopteri > Anabantiformes > Anabantidae > Sandelia > Sandelia bainsii. The sequence continues at coordinate 13,477,206 of JAUMHL010000018.1, forward strand.
TACATTTGAAAAGCAGTGACATGGTGTTCAGATGAGGATTTGACTCTCACTTGTGACCACATGGTATAAAATAAAGTTTAATAAGGTCAGATTACACAAAGCAGCAGCAAAGGGCAAAATTTGTAAAGGTCACAGTCAGGGGTAGAGAGATCTCAGCATGCAGCTCAGTAGGGAAAAAAGGCAGAATAATATGACAGTGAGTAACAAAGAAGAACAAGAACACAAAGTCACTGAAAATGTTGCATTGATTTTAATTTATGTTCTTCCTTTGTGCCCTTTGTGCTCTAATTGTTTTAGAGATCAAAATTTTGTCTTTTTCTATAAGATAAGCATTGTTATGATTTTTTTTTTCATATTCATATAATATAATAGCTACATTTTAGTGAGACTACAAAGTAACATTCTAAGTATATAGATGCCAGTTGTGGCATTTATTGCTTTGTATATATGACACCAAGAGATACACTAACAATGTCTGAAAGCTGACATTTATACCTTCCTGCAGGGAATTACTTAAAAATACCATGTGAGTATACCTTGGAGGATATGATAGAATAAATATTTACCTATAATTATAACAAATACAAACAGATCTTATATTTAGATAAACACAAGCTGATGAATTATCTAATAACAGAGGACTTAGTCAAATTACTAAATTCTGCCTTATGTCTGTCTCATCCCCCTCCTCATGTTTGCTCCTGGAGCACTAAAGCAGGCGTTTTAGTTTGTGGCACTGTTGTGACCTGACTTTCTCCTAGGAGCAAAGAGATGGGTCTAATGGTATTCTTTTAATATACATCATTATTAATCATATATTATTTAAACTGTTGTATTTATATCTGTGTCACATCATAATTTTGTAGTGGCTTACTGGGGTTGCAAACATGCACATAATTATGCAAAGACTAGGTGTGACTTCCACCCAATGTACGAAACAGAAACTTCGCTGTTCGCGCTCACTGAACTCTTTCTGCTTCATGTATTCATGTGAAGCAACAACAGTGAACACAATGATATTCTACCCAGATATAACTATGAAACCATTCTAATTAAGTAAGTAAATAATCATGTGTATAAGGTGTGTAAGTGTAAAAAATATTTATTTATCTTTCTGATTTTCTGAATTTGAATGTAACACCAGTTTACATACTTTTCAAATGTGGCCCCCTTCTTGTAATGTGAGACAATCTCTGACCCCCAATTCGAAAATGTCCAGATACACACCTCTCTATGAGCACTAATTTTGAATGTTACTCTTTGCCGCAGATGCCACTACCTCTATTCTTCATCTATCACCATCTGCATTCTTGCAAACAGTAAAAATCAGTACACGTTTGCAGTTATTACTTAAATAGTAATGCTGAGCATTCTACACAGTTAAATGTGATTTATCCATGTAGATAAGAGATAACAGAGCCCCTAGACTCCATTACAATGGACATGTGATACTTATTTTCCTGGAGTGAAAACGGGCCTCCATTTACTGTAACTAACTGAATTCAAGATGAAACAATCTTTTTAAAACCAATTTGAAGTGCACTGGGAGAAGACTTTTGATAGTAAGTTAGACTTTAAGTGAGGCTTTATTGGGTCTTTTAGAAAGTTCATATTGTTGTCATTAAGCAGAAATGTGCCCAAATTCTGCCACAGTTATTTTACTGCACAGTTTTCAAACTTACCTAACACAAGGTACTGTGATTTCATTAGAAATACTCTGATTTTATTAGATTATGAATGACATTTGTTAATAAATTAAGTAATTTATCAAGTGCCTAATGCTTAACATTCACTTGTTCTCTCAGTTATTAGTGTGTGTTTTAAATAATTGTATTGAACATTGTTAGGTTTTGGACAGTTTGCTGTGTCCAAGCAAATAAACAACAATAAACTATAAGTTTTTTATGAAATATCTTTATAATCATGCAAATATGTAAGTAACATGATTTTTAGCTTAGCCATTGCTTCCACCCCAATCCCACCACCTACCCACACCCCACATACGCATATATCATCTCTTCCCACCCAACAACAGCTTCAGTTGGAGTTGCAGCACAAGACTGCAGCCAAACATGTTCCAGACTAAGAGACAATGCAATTCGTTATCAGCAGCTACAGTGCCATCCGCCGGCTGGCTGGGCTAATGTGTGGCTGGGTGTGGAAGAGAGATAGGGCGCTCTGATAGAGCCCAGGGCTAAAGAAGAGCATTGTGTGTTTCTAAACCACAGACCCTCAGCGTTGTCTTAGTTATGCATCAGAGAACTGGATGCATCTTCTTAAATTGCCCAATTTCAACTCCCCAATTCCCTCACGGTCTCTCACATTCTGCCAGTTCTAATATTTAGTCAAACATGCAAAGCTATGTGTACACGCTTAAATAGTTGAAACTGGTGGTTGCTGGCGTACATCCTAATAACAGGTCCAGTTTTTTTCCAGGTGTATTAATGTGAAAAGATGGACCTAATGGACCAGTGGCTAATGTGGAAAATGGCTGATTGTTGGTAAGGTCCAAGAGAAAAAAAAATCAAAGCAAGTGACACGAATAAAATGGTCCTGATGATTCAGGGGTGGAATAGGGAAAGTTGAAAAGGATTAGATTGATTTGATCACTCAGCAAACCACAGAAAGACAGACTGGGAGAGGAAATTGCTCCAAAACGTAAGTGTAAAAGTATTTTAGGGCCCAAGCAAATCATCGGAGAGTGTGACTGACTTTGAGTTATCACCTCTTTTATTATATATAAATTGATCACATTATTTTCCATCTACAGTGGTGTGAAAAAGTGTTTTCCCCCTTTCTGATTTTTTACTTTTTTGCATATTTGTCACACTTAAAAGGTTCAGAACATCAAACAAATTTAAATATTAGACAAAGATAACCCAGGTAAACATAAAATGCAGTTTTTAAGTGATGATTTAGTTATTAAGGAAAAAAAAACTATCCAAACCTACATGGCCCTATGTGAAAAAGTAATTACCCCCTAAACCTAATAACTGTTTGGGCCACCCTTGACGGCAACAACTGCAATCAAGCGTTTGCGATAACAGGTAATGAGTCTTTCACATCGCTGTGGAGAAATTTTGGTCCACTCTTCTTTGCAGAATTGTTTTAATTCAGCCACAT
>JAUMHL010000018.1:13480428-13502906 GCA_032362345.1 Sandelia bainsii
TTTTTTCCTTAATAAATAAAATCATCACTTAAAAACTGCATTTTATGTTTACTTGGGTTATCTTTGTCTAATATTTAAGTTTGTTTGACGATCTGAACCTTTTAAGTGTGACAAATATGCAAAAAAGTAAAAAATCAGGAAGGGGGAAAACACTTTTTCACACCACTCTATCTTCATACATTCATCTCTGGTGAAAGTGGTTGTCCAAAGCACATAATGGACAGATTAGGAGAAAACCTCTGTTCTGGCAACACTCAATATTTCCCCATTAGTGCGGTGGCCTCTGGGATTAGACCTCTGCCACACATTAAAGATGTCAATACTGCTAATATTGTTTTTGGAGGTCCTTCACCTTCTTAGAGCTACAGCTTGTGTAACCAAAACTGTTTGATAAGATCTATTGAACAGTGCAGACACTAGCAGGAGACCTATACGGTCTATTTGAGAATAGACAACTGAAATAAGATGACTAAAGTAATTCTAAAGAATTGAATGAATAATAGAGTCTTGATTTATCATGCTTGTCAATATTTGATTCAGTACACAATAGAATAATTCAATACAAAGTGGCATCAGAAAGTATTCAGACCCTTTCACTTTTTGCACACTTTACTGTGTTACAGATTTGTTTTTAATATAATAACATTGCCATTTTTACCTTGTTATCAGTGAGCACCTAGTACATATTAAATGGAAACATATTTATAGACATTTTTGCAACTGTATAAAAAAACAGAAAAATAGAATCTGTTCTTTACAAAAAAAATAGTGCTATGTATAAACCCTTTAGCAGCAGCTACAGTACAATCCCTGAAATGTTTGCAAACCCTGACTTAGGTGGTTTTATCGCATTCTTCCTGTGGGATCCTCTCAAGCTCATCAGATTGGCTGGAAAGTGCCTGTGAAACAGAAAATTTAACAGAAAATTCAGAATTTCCCAGCTCCATTTCATGTTTATTGTACAGGAACTACCAACCGTGTTTCCAGGTAACACATGTAGATATGTCCAAGCTATTACCAGGTTATTACTTAGGCACTCAAATTTTTACAAATGAATTTAAACCCTTTCTCTGATCTTTGCCTCACCACACAAGCTTGGTTGCAGTCCTGACATGCAGTGGGAATTGTGGGACCTTACACACTTTCTTAACTATGTCTAGTCAAATTGATTTGACCTCAGACTCCAGTCGGACTTCAGTGAAGTTCTAGACATATCTCAAAGATCATTAGAGCTGCACAATTGGAGTGCCACAGCAAAGGGTCTGGTAACTATTGTAAATAAGAGATTTCAGTTTTGAATTATACTGAGTATAGACTGAATAGCAAAAAATGGTAACTTTATCCATTTAAAATTAATCATACAGCATAATAAAGTGTGAAAAAAGTGGAGGCTCTCATTACTTTCTGAAGCAAATGTGCATAGCAAATACCAAAATCCACTATTCTTATAATTTTAAAAGACACTAAATGTTTTTTCCAAATACATAATATAAATAATAAGATAGATTTTAAAAGTATTACTATGCACATTTTGTTTTCTGTTTGTGAAGTTTTACTCACTGTTGGACTGTTGATGACAGTTGGATTATGTATGTAACTTGGACACACATATAAATAAATAAAAACTGCAATGATTCCATATCACCACAAGAGAGCACCATTGCACTTATTCAGAACAATACAGTATAAATACTGGAATTATGCACCCACATTTAACTTATGAACATCATATCCTATCATACAATAAACTAAAACAAATTTAACAGAGTTCCTGTATAATGTAGACAAATGTGTGAAATGAAAAATTAAAATGAATCAATTTTAAATAACTCATTTTATTATCTGGACTCAAATTTAAAACTAAAATGCCTTAAATTTGACTTTCAGTCTTGATTCCAAGTTCAGGTGAGCACTGTGGGTTTCTGTCATGGATTTCCAACAAGATGGCCTAGCATATGAATGTTTTTGTACAATGCTGGTTAATGAATAACCATACACTGGAGCCCTCAGCACTGTTCTGTATATAATTCCAGTGACAAATGAAAACATATACTCATGCGTGTGTGAGAACATCCTCTCGGTGCAGCAGTGCTGAGGTCATATCCATTGGGATAACCCGACAGTGTGTGGACAGGATGAGGAATAGAGCCCTACTCTCTGAGTTAGATAAATACCTCCATCCGCCTTACCAGAGCATCCACTGGGGACAACACAAAGACCAAATTCAGCAATACATAAACATCAATAATTAAGCAGCCTCACACAGTGTGAGACGGTGAAGGGAGGTCTGGACAGTGCACTGGGTTAGCTCTGAAGTGATCCCAAATGCTGCTAATGTCTCTGAAGCTTATCACACAGGACAAAATGGACGAAGAAATTTTTTCTTTCAGCTAAATGACACAAATGTAATGCACTGAAATTTATGTTCCTTTGTCTTAGTTTTATTTTATTAATTTATTTATTCCCTCTCCATCTTTCTCTTGCTTCTCTTTGCTACAGTTTTTTCATAGATTTCTTTCAGATGACTGGACATACTGGTTCAAACGTGTGCTATGAACAAGTACACCCCGTGACCCAACCTGGCTTAGCCTGTGCCTTATCATTTATTTATGAGAGACACTATCAGTGCAATGGTGAACTAAACAACAGTGATGTCATTGCATTTCTTTCGGCTTGTTGACTGAATGTTACGATCCCTTTGACCACCAGCGACAGTAGCTTGGTGAGTAGAAATTAAAACAATAATAAATATTTTTAAACTTTTAAAACCTGTCTCAAGAATACAATGACAGGAAAGTCAAAGAGAAAACAGGCAGTTTTATTTTGGAAGGAAAGGGGGCTTTGGTATCATGTTCCTGTAGGGGCTTTGGGACGAGTGGAGGTCTAGGATTTCTTCCAGCGTCACTTTGTCCTTGTGGAGTTTCTATCCTTTGCTTTTTTCCCCTCCACTGTCTCTTTTGTACATTCAATTTCCCCACCAAGAAGCAATTATTTCTGTGACTCTATTCAACATGAGTTTGTGCAGCTTGCGAGTCTCCACTGTGTAATTTATAAATAGGCCACTAGGGGGAGAGGTAGAGCTGACACAGGAGATAAAACGATGTTGAGAATTAAAAAAAGGAAGTGGGAGCACTTGAAAGAGAGAAGGGGGTAGACAGTTTAACTGAGACAGAGAACATATTTGAGAACGGAACAACCTGATATAGCAGGCAACATACAAAGAAGAGAAATGTAGTCTTAAATGCAGAAACAAAATAAGTAGCCAAGAGAGACAGAGTAAAAAAAATCTTTGTTTGTCTGTAGTTTTTTGTATGCGGGTGTGAGAGACTAACCTGTGTTCCCTCCCAGTCATCCTTTGCATCTGAGCTCAGCAGTGTATTTCTATTCATGGGGCATGGAGAGAGCAGTGACCTAAGGGAGACCCTGTAATTATCCTCTGTGTCTGTGACAGGCCCGGATAATCAGTCTCACTGGGAATACTGGCAGAGATCTGTGGATGAGTGATTCTGAAAGACCTAATCCTCAATGAAGCACACTCATAGCTCTCACACTGAAGTACTCTCACATGATACCTTTTTTGACACACTCACAGGTCAGTGTGTGTAATCCCCCTCTCACTTTTTTTTCTGTCATTGTTTGTATTGTATTTCTTAGACTTAATCAGTAGCAGAGTTATGAAAATGTAGTGGTGTAACAAGGTAAAAGTTTAAAATTCTCATTCTTAGAATTCCATTAAATAAAAAAATGGAAATTGAATAAATTTTTTAATTTTTAATAATTATGTTAAATTGTAAATTGTAGTTCTTAATAATCTAATGGATAAATAGATTAATAAACTTAATAAACGTCTGTATGCGTAACTTTCCCAAACTAACTTCTTTTTCCAGCTTCTGTGTGTGACTAATCCAAATCATGTTGTAATGTTTGTTTGTTTTGTCGAGTCAATAGAGAGTATTTGATATTGCAGATCTACAAAAAGGCAGTTTGATAGCATTTATGATAAGCAAATAATAAGCTACGTGTCAAAATTACACTGAGTGTTGTGCTTCAGGTAGAAAACGGAAAACAGTAAAGCCTAACATGCACACTTACGCTTTGAAGTACACAAACACACACACAAACATCAGAACGTGCACACACAAACACAATAGTTCAACATCTCATAAATTTTTCAAAGGAGCTTCAGAAAGAAGTCAGTGTTTTGGCACAAGCCACAAACACACACACACACACGCACACACACTGGTAGAGAGCACAGACTTTTTTATACAGACAAATAATGCATGTAAAAAATGTTACTGGTATAATTTAATGTATGCTAAAAGTATGCATGCACTCATTTATGTTGACATTTGTGCTGTATATATCACAGGCTTACTGGAGATTAAGTTCTCCCATTTCTAGCTGCAAAGAGTTTCAGGTCAAAGTTTGTGAAGAAATAATGACACTCGGGTACACGCTTACAGAAATTGTTGATGACAGGGATACTTGTGCATCTGTGCCATGCAAGATGAGGGGAGTATCATTCCCACAGGGGGCCTGGGAATCAATTACTACTCTCCCAAGGTAGTGGATTGGCTACCAGGAAATGACAACATGCCAGACAGCCACACGGTCAGACTGTCATCATTTGATTCACACATAATCAACTCTTAATTGTATCACATTGGGCTGCAGGTACATGTAATTTGGAATAGAATGTGAATTCACAGGGGTTTTGGCAGGCAGAGTGATTGTGTCCCAGTGGTAATGAAGGAGAAGTGAATGCTTTAATGTCGTTGGCCTTGGTAGTCCTGAGCTCCTGACTGCACACAGTCACGGAGTCTCGGGAACCAGACTTTAGTGCTTTGACAGTTTGATTGACAGCTGACATGACTTGCTTCAGAGTTGCCAGTCAATCCATAACTGAAAGTAGCCCCAGTGCATGTGTCTTCCGATCAAGAAAAACTTCAAAGGATTTCTTTTTCTTTCGTATATAGTATTGTTGTCTTCTCTCAGAGTCATCAGCTCCATGTTGCAACTGTATCCTCTGGACACTGGAAGTTTGCAGAGTGGAACTATTGTTTGCAAAGTTTACAGAAAGAGATGTGATGTTCAAGTTTCACTACAACGCTGTAAGGTTATCGGGCTACTTAAATTACAAATTTAATTATGTGACACTCAGAGTGCTCTTACATCAGGTGAGATGCAATAAATCATCTCAGCCTCATGAACAGAAGATATAACTCAAAGTCTTTCTTTTGCATTGTCTGTACTTACGCCTGTGCTGTATCTGTGACATCAGACAGAAGGCAGCAGACTCCCTTGAGCATCAAAATGCAGACAGACTGAAAAAAATAATCACGACCGCTCTATTAATCTACTGTATTATGGCCCTTGATCAATATATATTTTGTTCTTGTTCAACAATAACCATTTATCAAGTCAACCTCACTAGCCTTTTAAGATGTCAAGAGGAAAAGTGAATTCTCTTTAATATGCAGCCATAAAACATTTGTATATAAATATATAAATGTAAAACATACATTAAAGAAATTACCTTTGCAGTAATTCTTAATGACATATCACCCTATTATTTGTTAAACCAGTTGGCAGCAGTAGTAAATTGGTGCAGTTATGGCACCTTTTGTGTTTGGATCCTGATGTGACAAAGCCGAAATTAAGAAAATGCCGAAATTATTCAAGTCTGTAGCAAACAGCCACCTGGACCCATTCTTGACCTTTGATTAAGTCTATTCAAATTCATGAAGCCTGGTTCATTAACAGAATAATCTGTTCACCTGTCAGGTACAAGTTATAATGTCATTAAACAAGGACAAAAACAAAATAAAAGCCAGAGGTTTGTCAGTTGAGGGAAAAGGAAACCTGGTTCTGCTTCAGTCTTGTTGAAGATGTATTCAGTGAAAGACTGATCAGTGATGTTTGTGACCATACAAAATAAAAGTGTATTTAACATAACATAATTAATAATATGTAAACAAACCTTCTAAAACCATGTTTACAGAAACCAGGATAATAAACTTGCGTTTAGTTCATGTGAGTGTTTGTACAGAAAGGTAGTGGGCTATTGTTGTCTTTGATTTTGTGCACAGATTGTACCTGTAATATGTGTATTCTTTGTGTATTAACTTCCCCTGATTCCCCAGTTATGTTTTTTTATTCACTTTTTATTTTCTACATGATTTAGAACTTTTTTTCTTGTCACTGATAATGTGGACAAGGTCCGGCTTTGACCATTTTAAAATATTTGTAGTGCTTGTGTTATTCAATTAACTCAAAGTTGCTCATTCAATAGGAAAAAAAAAAAAAGCCACACGGTGAGTCTTTGAATCTAACAACCTTTCTAGCTTTTAGGCCATTTCAGTATATAAATTCAATAAACCTTTTTTCAGCAGTTTACCACGCCCCGTAGGTATACTCGCCAAGTCTTGTTCACACAAATGTGGCAGCACTTCACACATTTGCAGACGGAACAGACTAATAGAAATGCTGAAATGAAAATAACAAGCAATAGTTATAAAGCTACAGTATATGCAATTCTCTGACAACTATGGTTTTTCTTTGTCATGAAACATATTGCAAAGCAGTTTTTACATTGAATGTTGCTCATGGTAGTACAGGCATTTGTCTTTTTCACTGTTATTGCTTTGACCATTGTCAGCTTCTACAAAAACTGTACTAAACAAAACAAAACATTATACAACTTTTACTGAATGATTGTAATTTGGTATACATGAACATGAACATAAAAAGCATTCTGAAAAAGGTTTCCCATTTCTCGTGTAGCCTTTATTTTTACATCTAACCAGTTTGCACTTTAGTAGAGTAGACAGACACCTTGGTTTAAAGGATTCGTGGCAGTGAATGAATAAAAAAACAAATACATTTCAACCATAAGTTTTCCCTTCAGTTAAAAGATGAATTTAATGTAAACAATTCATTTTACTGTATTTTTTCTAACATTTGAAGCGATGCAAAAATATGAACTAGAATTCAGTTCCTCTGATACTGATAAAGCAAACAAGCAGCAACACAGACACACAAGTACAAATATACAATACCCAAAACAGGAAGTCAGGGCAGCTAATGGCAACTCAGAAGCCAAAGGCCATAGCAGCTACAGGTGCACCTCATTCTTTAGTGCCTGACTGAGATGGATCTCAGCAATTTCTGTTGCTAGCGTTGCAGTAAGTTGAATCTAAATAATTCAAGACCTGGCACGATTTTCAAATTGCTTTTATTTTGAACAGAATAGAAAACAGGCAGTGAAAAAAGTGCAGTGCTGTGAGTTTGGAAAGATTTCCATGTCAGAGAAAAAAATAAAAAAACGATGCATGGTAAATTATTTCATACATCTCTTCTCATTTCTGTAATATACTACACACTGTAGATTCAGTTTTCACAGAATGCAGTGCCATTTTTAAGAAACTGTGCCTTTATTGCAGATGAGTTTTTTTCCTCGTTTCAAAGAACGTTGTAGCAGCTTCAACATTAGTCAGCATTTGTACAGTCCATAGCTGCAGCTTCTGAGAAACAAATTTACAAAGCAAGCTGTTTCTCAGCAAACTCTTCCACTTAACAGCTCTCCCCCTTTCTTTCTTTTTCCTGTGTTTTTTTGCAAAGTAAACAAATATCATTTCGAGTGATTCCTCACAATCCACCCCTCTGCCTCTGTAGTGTATCTGAGCTTGCCTCTCTGTGCTTGTCAGAAGACGTCCTTTAATCGCTCAGTGCCGGCATGTGATGTTCAAGGCCTGCTCCTCCTTCCAGCCATCTCTTCTCTTTATCTGTCAATCATGAGAGCTTGAAAAAATAAAGCCCCGATGCCTTTATTTCAAGAGGTGCCTGATCAATATCATCAATCCATCTCCCTCCCCTGCTCGCACCCCCCACATGTTTTTTTCTCTTCATCTCTCCCCCTTGTTCTCTTTCTATACTTCTCTCAGTTGCTCTCTCCCTCTCTCTCTCTCTCTCTCTCTCCTACTCTCTCTCTCTCTCTCGCTCGCTGCAGCTGTATCCATTTCCTCCTGGCAAAAAGGGACTTTATGAATAAATGATACTGAATTGCTGAAGGTTCAGATACTAAATAATGAATTTCACCACCAAAAACACAACAACTTCTCCAATCATAAAATAGCTCTCCCCTTCCATATTGATTGTGCTTGTGCAACCAGATGCAGAGAGCACAGTCTGCATCCGTGCAAGGTAGAAGAACATACAGGGGTAAATGTATAAAATGATAGGGAGCCACCTGCTTTTTTAGCTTTAGATATCTGATAAGGGAGGCTAACATGTGGGTGCCTATGGTGGGTACACTTTCTCTGAGCTCCTCTCTCTTTGCTGAAGCACACAGAGCGGAGTTGGTGTGAGGGAGGTGGAGGAGAGAAGAAAAAAATCTGAAAACTTTCCTTCACGGGACATTTAAAGTAAGTGCGGTCATCTATTCTGTGCTACAGCAATGGGCGATGTGCTGCGATGTGTGTGAGTGTGTGAGTGTGTGTGAGTGTTTGTGAAAGAATCGTCTTGTTGTGTGATTATGTGTGAGTGTGTGTGTCTGTGTTGAAGCTGGCTTTAAGGAGAGAGTATTGGCTGGTGAGGCCATGATTTTTTTTTTTTTCCCTCAGGTCATAGTTGGCTGAGGTGCAGCTGTAATAGTGAGAGTAGCTTCACACTGCTGAAATTATATTTTGATTAGCCATCTCATTGTTTTCCTACAATAATAATAATAACGACGAGAAAACAGCTCACAGGGGCAACAGCATGTAAATGGGAATATGTCTCGGGGGGGGGGGGGGGGAATGGAGTTATTTTAAGAGAGGTTTTCAAATATTGTGTCCTATTTTCACCTTTGCATGCACTCCAATGCCTCCTAATATAAAAATACATTTATTACATGCTAAGGGAGAGCAGTTTGGTTGTAAAGATCTGTACATGTGTGTGGTTGTGTGTATGGATGCACAGAGGAGCAAACATATGAAATTTACATTACTTCATGGTGAAAATTATCAGAAAAGATCATGAGTGAAATTCAGAATTAATATATACGTTGTACTAATCTCTATCTCTGTTTGTTCAAAATGAATAAATGAAATTAAAATATCTGTAACATAAGGAGGAACTCAGTTTAATTTAATCCAGTTAAACTCAATAGAATTCAATAAAATTAAATCAGTTATATTTTGGTTAAATCATGGTTATGAAGAAAGAAAACAAATTTAGATTTGAAATTTGTTGAGAATTATAAATATACTACAATGATATGTAATATTATTCTAAAATAATATAATAAATTAAACAAAAAGAGTAAAACCTAAGTGATAAATGCCAACTAATTCTTCTTTCTTTCTTTCTATATTTTCTTATGTTTGTATACATCTTTCTATTTTCTAGTATTTGGATGTCATTTGGTATTAACACATATTTATTTATTCCACTTGTCCAATGTATTATTCAGTTAAATGCATATACTGCTATGTTACACTGTATGGAGGCACATACTGTAGTAATGCAGCAAGTCATTGGGGTGAGAAATAAATAATTGATATCCCAATGAATATGCAAATGAGAAAGAGAAAGCGAGTGAGAGTCAGGGAGGAAGGAGTATGGTGTGTTCCTGGTGCAAGGAGCTAAACAAAAGGCCTGTGTGTTTTCCATCATCCAATTAAGAAATATTACAGCCACCACGTTGGGACTGCAACCGTTTAGAGTTGTTTGGGGTCCAGCATTCATGTAGCTTTGTGTTGTGCTTTTGGGAAAGCCTTTGAAGTAATTGTGTTCTATATTTCCCCAGATAGGGATTTTATTTTTACATGGTGAGATATAGTTTAATTCAATAGACAATAATTCAAGCAAGGGTGGGAATTTATTTTAATGAAGTTGGGTCTATTAGTAACAGATGGATGTTGCATTCACAAATGCACAATTCATTTAAGTAGCGTGTATAGTCATCAAGAATATATAATTACAGGGCAAAGTCTGAATGTGGAAATATTTTTGCATTCTCTGTCTCTTCGTTTTACACATGCGAACACACACACGTCATATCGTATTGCTTTTCCCGGTTTGCATTAGCCTTATAACCTGCTAACTCTGAGAGGCTCGAGCTTGTGCAGCAGGAGCATAACAACCTTTCAGTGCAGAGCTCTGAGAGAAAAATTAAAATTTGATGTTAATCAAGCACACTGAGAGCTGGAGATGACAGGTGCTTTCTACTCTACTTAGCCCAGTCTCTTTCCATTTGGCATCATCGCTGAGCTTCAGCTCAAAGTTGCCCTTCTTAGTCCCGTCAAATGGAACTTGCCAATCAATCATTCAATGATTTAGCAGCATTTGTAGTTCTGACCAAAGTGCATGACTGTGACTGATTCTGGCTATGTGAATAATTTAACTGATTAATGAGAAAACCGGTAAGAGGAAAATGCAAGCTGTGAATTTTGTGAGCTACTGACATGGATAATGTTAAATGTGTTTCAGTCAGCGTGTACATAGTGTATAGACAATTTAAACCAAATAACCACACATTTTCTTTTCATTATTTTTGTAGATATGACAATATACTGTATCCATATGACAATGATATGACAGATATGTCAAAACTCATGAATCATATCTTTTCTAATTCCATTCCTGTGATCCACTGGTCCTTCTAACTTATGTTCAGATTATGGGGTCTTGTCAACCCACACACACAACCACATACACACTCATAACACCCCCAGGGACCTGGCTCCCAGACAGGAGTCACAAGGTTGAGTTGGTCATTATGGAGGTCCTTGACTAGGGCACAACACAAACTTATGATCCCTAACATTGGTCTCCTACACTCCCCAGTGAGTCATACATGGAAACAAAGTGTGTGCATGTGTGTGTGAGTGTGTTTGTGTGTGTGTGTGTGTGTGTGACAAGGCCATCTGCTACCTGCCCTCTCAAATCATACATGAGCAGCATGTTGTACTTATATCTAACTATATAACTTCAATAAAGGAGAAGCTGTTTCCCACAAACCCCATCATGTGATAATCCATACTGTCTGAACTTCTTGTGCGTTTGTCAGTGATTTATGATGACTGAATACTAGACCAGAAAAAGCTTTAAAAGATGGAGATTCACTAAATTTTATAGCCATTTTAAATCTTATTTCCTTGCTTCCTGTGCAAGATCTGAAAGTGAAAAAAAAGATTTCTCCTCCACTCTGTCGAGCCCCTGAATTATTAGGGGCATCAATATCTTTAGCATATTGCCAAGGGCTTCCAGACAGTATCTGCTTTCATTATTAGTGTCAGCTCAATTATAGCTCACACCCAACTGTTTCTCAACATCTAATAGCATCAATCGACAGGAATGGTTGACGAGCCAGCGCTTGCACACATGCACACACATGCACACGCATAACCGATACTTTACTCTATGTGTGCACGTGCGTTTGCACCTCCCTTCCATCTCTGTGTTCTGTCATCTTGCTAATGTACATGGCTGAGAGGAAGCACAGAGCTCATAATGGAGGCCATGTTCTTAGTGGCGATGAGCAGCTGATGCAGCCTGGCCCATTTTCATCAAATATTAATGGCATGGAAAAATACACCCGGACTGAGGCCTCGTCCACAGCCAAACTGGAGAGGCTGGGGGAAAGAGCAATGGGGAGAAAGTGCAGTGAGTGTGTTTAGAAGTACTGTCTGATGGCCATAATTAGGGGCCGCTCCAATTAAAAATTCAAAAGCCCCACTTTATTTGAGCGCATGAATCTTCCACTCACTGCAGCATTTATTTCCCTTTTACAAAGTATTTTACTTTACAATGTCAATTGAACTGGGCTTTTCTCCCTCTGCACTCCTTCTTCTGCCTCGTGCTTTCAATTTCTCACTCACTGCCTCTCAAGTCAGGGAGCTGTTAAAAGAAGAAAAGACAATTTAAACACAAACACTACAGACTAAGACAATTTAAACATGCACAGCTCATTTTTCAGGAAACTCAGTTTAGGCAAATGATTGTCAGCCATTAAAAGAAAAAGAAAGGAAATATCACACAGTGCAGACACAAACAATGAATTATAACTGGCAATAATGGCTCCTGCACTTACAGGAGGAATACACTTGATTTCCCCAGGATATGTTGGGTTTAATCCTGATAATAACAAAAAAGAATTTACAGACTGATTATTTTTCATGCAGGTTAGAGTTAGACTGACCCAGCCCCAAATTATTTATAATAACAGCCTTTGTATTTTCTTTCATCGCTTAGTTTCTGCTCAGTTTAAGCTGAAAACAGTCACTGACAGCACACAGTAAAGCCCTTGGCACAGAACAAAGCAGATAAAATGTGAGATTTCTGCCCTGTGCTTTGTTTGATTACACAAACAATCGCTTCACGTTTTGTGTCAGCATCACAAGGAGAAATGAGCGATAAAGAGCTGTGTGAAAAGAACTAGGCTTTGGGGAGCTAGGTTTCCTTTTTTACCTTGCTCCCTATGCCCTCTTTTTTTCCTCTCTATCACCCTCACTCTTACTCTCTTTTTTTGTCACCATTCTGTCTTCTTTCCATTTTCTTCTTTTTGTTCCTTATATTTTTTCCTCCTGTCTCAGACATACACACACACACACAGACATGACACACATTGGAGAAGTCTATTCCTCTTTTGAATAACACCTCTTTTATTAGTTTGGGTCTTTTCTCTGTTGTCCGCTTTAAACAGAGAGGGGAGATGGGATTCTAAAGAGCTGCCGGGGGCTCAGTTTGCACAGCACTTTGATGTCACTGAGATGCTGTAAGAGCAAACACACACATACCAGAGGTACACACTCGCTAGACACTGCTACATAACCAGACAGCATGCACTTCCTCCCCTATACACACATACATAAACATGCATACTGTACAGATGCACTTGTGGCTGCAGCACCAAACATGGATGTTCACACTTTTCCTTCTTTTTTACTGTTACTGTCGGCCTTGTGATTATCTTTCTGGCCCATGACAACATTTCATACTTTATCAGTGCTTTTTCATGAAAAAGGTGTACAGTGTTTGAAAAACATCTCTCTGAACTCATTACATTACCACTTGACAGCGTGGTAATCATGATCACTTCATCACAATTTTTGGATTTCCTTGTGGAGAATAAATTGGCAGCTTAAATTCTCATCTGTTATCCTGATAGGTTAAAGAGATTCTATTTATCTTTTCACACAGAGGTCAAGAGCCCTGGGAAACGGAGAGAACAATCAGAAGTAGGGCCACATCTTCATTATGTCCAAATGAGGTTGGGAAAGATTGGACAAATACAACACATGCCCATTCAGCACTTCATATTCATGACCCTATTAAAGTGGTCTGGAGTCATTTTCAGAGCAAATTTGATCAGATTTACACATAGTGTTGACACTGATACGTGTTATTTAATCTTGGACAAAATGAAAGAGGTTAGAGAAATTAACACATATGGTAATGTGCTCAAAGTGTCAGACACAGTGATTTTTATTTAAAACTGAGCTGCCTGTATAGCTGTGCTTCTTTTGCTTAGTGTTATATAACCTGCCTCATTCCTCTCTAAGTACCAGCGTGAGAAGCAGAGTTTCATTCCTGTGTGTGTGTGTGTGTGTGTGTGGTTGCACAGCCTCCAACGAACCCTGACTAACAAGCATGTGTTAATTATGTAGGAGATCACAGGCAGGTCATCCAGCACTCTGCCACAAAAAAAAAGGAAAGATGCATTACTGGAGGGCATATCCAGGGTGGGGATGGGTGCAACACCATCCTATGCCACCACCTCTATCTCCCTGCCCAGCATCCTCTTTATTCAACATCTGCCTCATCATCATCCTCTTCATTTGTTCTCCTTTAAAAACTTGTTCCTTAAAAAACATCTTCCCCTACATCAAAGTTTTTATGTCATTAGCATTGCTCATTTGTTATAAAGCACATATTAAATGAAAACACAGGAAGGACTTTTACATTACAACTCATTTAAAAACATTTTGCATTGGCGTACACACAATTCATTAAACCACTGTAGCCACCAAAGTAAAGTTCTGTGAGATGTGTCAGTGTCACATTATTAAAGCAGTTTAGTAGTAATCCTCTGTCACACTAGAACAGAATTACAATGGTAGATCCAATTTTAATGAGGAAGTCAGTTTGTGTTGAATGTTTGGGAGATTCTCAGTGGACCAATACAATCTGCAAAGCAGGGTCACATGACCAGGAGACTCTTAGAGGACCACCACATTTAGTTAGACAATGTGCAAGAGGTTGATCACAAGTTCCACACATTTCAAAATAATTTGCAAAGCAAATGCTAGAATCATATAATTGTTTTTTTTATCCCATTTATGTGTGTGTAGAGTCAACAGGAGATTAGCCTGCTTGATGCTAGAGTGCATGCAAAATGTATATTTAACATTACTTTAGTTTTGAAAATCTTTTTTTCTACATATTGATTCATAGTGGTCATTACCGTCTATATGCATTTTAATGCCTCTGTGGCCTAACCACTATTGGCTGTACTCTTACCATGTCACAATGGGCACATTTAACCTGGAATTGATTATTGAAAATTACGTTTGAATTTTTAATAAAAATTACAAAAATTCTGTGATAATACTAGGAGAGTTGAAAATAATGTACACCAATCAGTCACAACAATAAAACAATGAGGTGGTTTTAATTGTCACAATTTTGGAGGGCCTAGAGGATTCGACTCAACAAAACCTTTAAATCCTAACAGACAAAAACGGCTAAATTTGAACAGGGGTGTTGTTTCCCTTGACAAGACTCCAATAAACCATAATCCTGAGTCACCCTAACACCTAGATTCAGCCTATCATTTGGTTTGTAACCCCTCACCATGTTTTCTTCCTCTCCCTCCTGCTGCTCATTCGTCCCTCCCTCCTTCTTCCTCTCTCTCACACACTCCTCTACCCTAACCCCCTACCTCCTACCCCACCCCCAGGCCTTGCCCCAGAGCACATTGATTCTGCTGTATACCTAATTACTGCTCATAATCTATTCATTTCACCACCGCCAAAGAGGGCAGCAGCTGTCACACAACACACCACCAGGGGACTGGTGGAGGGATACTGGGGCTGGAAACTGTGGTGAGGGTGAGGATTAAAACTTGGAGGAAAGACTGATGGCTTGATGACAGCAGCAATAACAAGAAAGCTTCATGCTGAACATGTTTTGCTCCAATTCTAAAAAAAATATATAAGATTTGACGTGTGATATAGGTGGTTATAGATTTCTTTTTGGGTTGTTTTTTTGTTCTGTTTTGTTTTTGTTTTTGCAATGCAGAGTTATGCTTCATGCCTCATTGCTCTCAGACACCAACTGAGCAGGATTCTGCTGGTGGAGGTAAAATGTGTCATTTGGAAGTTAGATGCAAAAGGGCAAACACATCCAGTCATCTCTTGTTGGATGTATTTATCACAGTGAGATTGCAATGAATAACACAGTAGGTTGGAGTCAGGCCCTGCAATGTGCTTTTGCTGACATTTAGCGTTCAAGTTTCAAGTCTAAACCCTGAGTATGTGCTTCAGTCATATATGTGAATTTGTGCATTTATGAGGTACACTGTTCATGATATACGCCGATGACACAAAAATTTGGTTCTCTTTCTATCTACTGTAATTCTTATAAACTGCTAAGGTTAAGAATTAAAATTAATTAAAGAATTTATTAATGTTTCTTTGAATAACTTTCATTTAACATCTTAAAGCTGGTGATTTGTGTAGTGGTATTGATCCCTTTAATCTAAATGTTTAAATGTTTTCACTTCTTTTAATGACACAGTGAGGTGAGAACATTTAAACATTTATACTTAGAAATATTAACTTATACCATAGTTTCTTGTTTTTGTGTTGCTGTAAAAGTGAAAGTTAATCTGAGAAGTTATACTGATCTACATACAAATGTTGTATTTAAATATAAGAAGATATTTTTGTAGCACAGCTACAATGGAATTTGAAAGCAGATGATGTTCAGGTTTGTAACATCACTTGTAGACATTATACAGGTGGAGAAACTGCTTAATTTCATCAGTGTTACCACTGAAATCATTACCTCTCCAGTTACATAGTGTTAGAGGCATTCTGGGAAATATAGGAAATCATTAAGAGAAAAGAGAAATGTGGTTAGAAAAATGGGCACCAAATATGAATTTAAAATTTCATCACAAAACATGTGTCAGAGATTTAAGGTGTAATAAAAAGGGGGAAAAACAAAAGTAGTCAAAATAGCCAGTTTATACCGCTGACTCCAGAGGGTTAAGTCTGTCTGCAGAAAGCAGTTGATGACATTTCAAAAAGAACAGAGAACAGAGAGTCAATCCTTGCTGCACCTGTTCAGCAGAGAATCTGTGTTTTAATTTGCTACCCTATAATACCAATTATTAAACATATACTATTGAATTCAAAAATTTAAATGCAATAGTATATTTTTATTTTTTATATCTACGTTTTGTCTTAAAATTCAAATACACATGTGTAAAATGGTCCTAAACCCAAGCCTATATCTCCCTGCAAGGCTTTCTAACTGCAGCTTCTATGAATGTGTCAGTGGTATCACGTTTCAACAGGTGTGCGGTACCTGGCAGTTCACACAGCATGTTTGAACCTATGTTTGAACATATTCCCCATACCTTAAAAGTGCTGCTCTATCATACATGTCACAGTATGACTTGTAATACTGAGCGCTGCAAAAGTCACAAGGCAATATGGTGAACATACCCACAGAAATGCACCTCTCAGCCCGCCCAGGGGTAATCAGCATCTGTTTGTTTAATCTGCTTAATCTGCTGGTGAGCTCCACTGGGCGTGCCTAATTAGCAAAATTAATTTGTTAAGACATTAGCGTTGTAAGAGATGGCCAAATGAAGCTGCACTGTTTTATGCAAATGGTCCTGTGGATTTGGCTGGCTCTGTTACCTCAATTAGACCCTTCTTTGATATCTGCCTTTTTTTTCATTCTGTGTCCCTTCTCTTTCCTCCCCTTTCATCTTTCCTTTCTCCTCATTATCACCGTCAGATTTCACTAATCATGAAATACTGCTATTGTATGACAGCAAAGATGGGGCATAGAGGGGAGAGGGAGGAACAAGGCTCTGAAACTGCTAATCATAACAAAAAAAACTGGGTATCTGGGTTTTCAATCAGGGCGCACACTCTAGAGCATCCACCACCACTGTATCATCACCACTACCGGCACTGTGTGTGGTGTTTATGTGTGAGCAGGAGCATTTCTTCGAGTATATTGGTGGGGTAATTAGTCTCTAGTATATCGCACCCCTCACAAGCCTGTTTAAGGGTTAATGAGGCTCCAGCAGCTTCTCCGCATGGGTTAGGGGGGTTATGTATGTGGGTCGGTGCTGGTAGAGGCCTAGCTTCAATGAGAAACCACCCATAGGACTTCCCTTTGAAGTGTCAGAGGGTCCCCCCTTGTTCCGGGTGTCTCCTGTTTCATTTGTCTGAGTGGCAGCATAAAATATAGATGAGCTGCCAGACGACACAATCTCTGCACCCCTCCACCAAAATACCCCTCCCTTACACATCAATCCACCCCCACCCTTAACATTATTCACAGATTAACCAACGTCCCCCTGTCACCCGATAATGACCTCCCTTTCTCCTCCTAATCTATCTTTAGAGAATGACAGTGATATAAAATATGTTTTATTTTTGATTTGTTTTAACATCACAGCAACAATAAACAAACTAATTACCATCAGTGGACAAGTTAATGCAAACTTTTGTATAAGATAATGTAGCCACAGACAACGTTTATAATGTGTATTTGCTAGTTTTGCCCTAAGGTGGGGTTTTGTAATGAGTGGTAATGCAATAGAAGTGTGAGTGGTACTGCAGCCTTGGGGATTTGTAGTTGTGGACTCAACTATATTTCATCTTTCACGGTCCCAGTGGGATGTCCAGTAGTCCATCTGAACACCATTTCTAGTGGGAAGTAAGCCTCTGTCAGCTGTGACCATGGACAATAAGGGCCATGCAACTGTCTCCTAAATTATAACCGTGACAAGTTAGAAAGAAAATGTTACATTTACAAGCAGTGTAGGTATTAACCTGGATTCAAGAAACTATGTGTTTTCTTTTTGTTTTGAGTTGGATAACTCAAACCAAGGAACTTAAATTTGTTTTGTCTCTGAATTGAAATTTTTTTATTTTTTTTATTTTTTTTATAAACCTTTTCATTCTTCAAATAATGTATGGTGGACATTTCGATTGAGATACAGCATAACTAGTTCTCTTGCACATTTTTTGTTTGGCAGTTACACTGACAAACTGTGAATTTAACTATTAATGTTAAACCTGAATATTACATTTCTCCTTATGAGAACCTGATGAAAAGTGAAAACAATAAATGTTTCAATAAATGGTATCAAAATGTAGTCAACAAGTTGACTGCTACACAGTTCAAAATAGTGCAATTCAATGTAACACTGAATTGAAAGTCAATTTTAGCCGCATATCACCTCTAATAAGAAAACACGCAGTTTCTATATTACAAATTCAACTTACAACAACTAGCTGTTCATATTTTATCTGTTTAAAACCTTGCACAGCAGGATTCAGCCAGAGTCCCCTGGCACTAATGGTTTTGCTTGTCTTTATTTTGGAGACCTGCATCAATCAAGAAAAAGTTAGAGAAGAGCATTAATATGCCTTCAATGATGACAAAATGCATTAGAGTCGGGAGGCACCACATTTTATTACAGACTACAGGGACCTCTAATTTCATTCCAGTCCACTTTGTGGAAACGACAAAATGTTATTACATTCAGCGGGTGTATCAAACATTCCATAGCCACTATTTATTTTCATTTTATTTGCTTAAGTAACACAGGGGCATCTGCAGGTAATTGTTTTAAGTTTGAGAGAGTCTCTGTACATAATAAATCATCTTTTTCTCCTCTGATCTCCTGGGAACCTTGACACTGGCCAACTTTAAATGGTTTCCTTGGAACAACTTCACTTTTCTCCAGTCACTTTATAAAACTTTCTAATCCCAATTATTTTTGTCGGAGCAGGGAGATTGCTTTGACCTCTGTCTTACTTCATGTTTTCTTCAAAAGTGGAAATAGATAACTGAGTGGCCTGCCTGTCGACGAGGTCTGTTCTAATTACTGGATGCATTCTTCATGTGAAGCAGGAACATTTTACTATACAAGATTAAAGACAGCATATAGATATTAGAAATTTTAATAGTCATCCTTGAGCAACAGTGGTTGCTTTGTTCTGTGTAATTTATGACAGCTTTTTAAAGGCATCAGGTAATTTTTATGTAGTTTGGGTATGAAACAATGTGATGAAGTCACATAATAATTAATTCTTTTGAGTCATGTCTTATCAGTGAATACAGAAAAGAAATTAGTCTTGATAAGGTTGGTTATTTTTCTTTGACAAATGCTCAGGAAACAGAGATATACTGCTGCTTGACAGAAGCACACTGAGCAGCAATTACAAACAAGATAACAATTTTGCTTCTGCACTTGAACTTTGAGGAGAGTATAAGAGCTGACAGGAGGGCTGGGGATAACAAGGAGGAGGGGACAGCATTTCTAATCTCAAAATTATTATATCTGGACTACTGACTCTTCAGATTGCTTTTCCTAATCATTGCACCCTGTGTATGTTTGATCTACATGATGAACAGATGATTAGTTTTTCATGAAACCATTCAAGCAAAACGCTCCAGCGTAAGCTGTGGCGAGACGCTGTTGATTTAGCTGTTTGAGAAGCTGCAGGCACCTCCGTCTACCACACATCAGCCTGAGCAGGAGCCCACATGGGAGTAGGGAGGGGTCAGGCAGGGTCAAGTCTATGGGTAATGATATATCACCTGCCATATATTTAAGGTTTTGCTAATTCTCTCAATTATGACCATTCCTTTGCCCTGTTGGCCTTGGAAGCAATGAGGCGACAAAATCAATCTGAGCAGGTATATACATTTTTGGCAGAGAAATGACACCATCCGGATGTTGCAAATCACAGGCGGACAGTCCAGATGATCCCCAGTGTTGGCTTGCATACGTGATAATGTCACTGTCTGACAGGACATGGGTGTAATATGAACTGAAACTTACCAAAAATGACAAAAACATAGGAAAATATATATACATATGTTATTAAAATGAAAAATAACTTGTAAGGATTTGTGGCTTTTCTGTGTCTTTTTAATTTGGGAGTTTGGGGCAAAAAAGGCTTTCTGACCACATCCAGGTAGGCTTTAGGAAATTGTAACAGGCATGTTTCACTGTTTTCTGACATTTTAGAAAATTATGAAAGTCAAAAAGCCAATGGGATTTTTCTATTGACTTTCAGATTATTGCAGAAAATAAGCTCTGTGACAAACAAAAATTCATCATACTTACATTTTTTGCTCCGCAATACATAAATGATTTTGAACCTTAAATACCTAATAAATAATCATCAGAAGTAAAAAGCTTTTATAAGGCTACAAACAAACTACACCATGGTTGCATGACTTCAGCGTCACCACCACTAAATTTCCAACGTCTAATTTGATTTAGCGTGCTTACCTCTTACTACAACTGCAATTACAACTACAGTTGGAAAGACGGCGAAAGACTGAGAATAGTTTTCAGCTGTTCAAGTGTAAGCACAACAAAGCTGTAAAGGTGGACTAGTGAGTGGACAAGTATCAGTGTTCAGCATGATAATGTTCAACCTCTGCAATCATTTTGCCACTGTTAGCAATGGCCCTTTTCAAGACACATGAAAGCTTAAAAATGTAGAAAATTGTATAATCATATATCCTCATATTCAGAGAAAGTCCATTATAATACAATAACTACCAAGTCCAAAAATGATATGAGCTGATATAGTATACTGCATAAGTTTAAATAAGGTTTCACAAAGGTAATTCTGACTGTAAAACTGTTTGCATTAAAATGTACCAAAGTTTTTATTTTTTGTTAACACAGCCTTAGGGAGTATAAGGCACAGTTGGTGTTGTTTCTAAAACTGGCATAAGATGTCTATCACTACATAATAAATCATTCTTAATGTTAGGAAGAGACTGGACAGAGAGATGTTTTTTGGAAGCATGGAAAATTTCCATTAGAGTGTTCTGAATGAGCTCTATATTTTTAAAATCTGTTGTGTAATACCTGAATGGCATAAAGCGCAATAACTCTCCTCAGATATACCCCGTAACCTCTGTATATGATGCTCCAACGCTCAGCATCTCAGCATAACAGGGTGACGTCTGTGCGAGTAGAGCGAGGGGGATGAAAAGAAGGTAAAATGGCTTATTTAACCAACAGAGAGCAAGGAACTGCAGGGGGGTTCAGTTCTCCATCGGTAACTTTGTTCTGCTTGGATGAAGTAGAGAGGAGACAGGAAGTGTTTGTTGCAAACAGAGCAGTGTGGTACATACGCAGCAGGCAGACCACAGATGAAAACTGTGCATCCTATTTTGTTTTCATGCTGATTAACTTCTGAGACACACAAACTGCTGATGCAGCATATCATTTAAGCCTGACTATGCTTTAAGCCTTTGTTAAGTGTGATGGTTTAATGACTGGGATAGTTCTTCGCAAAGAACTTAACATGATTCAGCAATACTATGAACTTCATTTTTATTGCAGCTAACTTACTGGCACAAAAGCTTTAGGAACTGTGCAAAAATTATTAGGCAGGAAAAGAGTCAGTGAATAAAGAGGGGAGGGTTATGTTTTTGTCTCTCATTGCTGAAGAGAGGACTCTATGTATTTTTGGAGGAGCAGGGAAGTATTTTAAATTTTTTCTACACCTGATTTATATTTTATTTCAGTCTTCTCTTCAGCTGCACAGAACCTCTGCTCAGTCAGTCATTTAGTCACTTAGTTACAGTGGTAACAGTTGCTCAGTTAGAGGTTCCTGGATCAAAAATAAAGTGGCCAGAATATTTAGTAAATGCGATGCTCTTATTTTTACCATCAGTTCAAATGTGCAGTCTGGTGAAAATCAATAATTCATTAACATATTAACTGCAATGTTTTATGATTGAAATGCTGTAGCTGCATCAGTTGAACACTGTTAAATTATTTTGAGACTGGATGGTTCTGTGTTTTCTATGTCAAGAGTAGTGTCCATCACTGAAGTCTCCAGTGTCCACTTACTGAACAAACCACAGTCTGTTGCTGCTGCACAGTAATCTCTTATTTCCCATGTCTAACTCCCATTACCCACTGCACTTTATGAAACATCTGTTGACTGTCACTGTTTTCTGTTAATTGCAGAATAATAAGCGTGATCATTCAGATCAAATAGCTTCCACATCCTTCCACCACTCTTCACAGCACTGAACAGCATACACAACATTGCTCTTCTTATGTATCCAGAGACCGGATACCTAAACATAAGAAGAGCAATGTAGTGTTCGCTGTTCAGTGCTGTGAAGAGTGCTCCGAGCTGTACATTGGAGAAACCAAACAGCCGCTACACAGGAGGATGGCCCAGCACAGAAGGAGC
>JAUMHL010000018.1:13511669-13548786 GCA_032362345.1 Sandelia bainsii
TTGTTTTCCCCCCCCCCCCCCCCCCATACACGTACACACGCACTTGGTGAACTTGCTCCACCCAGCTTTATTATTTCGTGGATGATTTCAGTCCCGTTTGATTGCATTCAGGCTGGGTGCGTGCAGAGGTAGCTGGATACAAATTTGACACCCTGCCGATCGGGAGCTGCCGGCTGTTTAATCAACAGTGATGAATATTTGATGGCGTGGCGGCGGGCAAACGGTGGCCGACACTCTCCTCATTATCGAAGTCCATGTGTACAGAGGAAGATATTCAATATCTACCGATGGGGACCTGGCCTCTCTCAGCCACATGAAATGCCCTCACAGGTCCTGAACGAAAAACTAGATGTTATGTAGGCTATGTGGTGCTATAAAAAGTTTCATTTATGGAGAATTGGTGAGGGGGAAATCATTACATGAGCAATAACAGAGAATATGGGTCTACTGTAATTTAGATGATTTTAGTGGTTAAAAGTTAGCATTAATGGTGTAATATAAACAGAATCATTTAACGATATGCGGTACAACATACAGTATAGTTTAAACGTGTTCTATAATTTATTCTGATGGATGCACTTCAGTAAGGGAGTACATCTAACAAACTAAAAATTAGAAAAAAAAATAGTTTACATGTTTAGGAAAAAAACTCATTAACATCATGACCATCATGGTGAGATAACAGTTCGGGGTTGCACCAGGAAGGCGGTGCGGTCCAGTACCAAGGTCAGCGACACTGAAAACAAACACCTGCTGTTATGTGTCTGTATGCAGTATCTGTGGCATCAAAAAACATAACGACAGTTAAGAACAACATACAGTATAGTTTGATGTTCAGTAACGTTGGTGTTCAATCTGGGGCATGAAAAAAGAACAATTACCCTATTTATGTTTTATATAGGAAACAGCAGTAGGAGTAGGTAAATATATAGACTACTTAAATTATCAAGATAATATCGGTTCTTCAGTGCACTTGTATCTTATACACAGTAGCATTAGCTTTCACGACTAGCATTTGGTTGTTTTATGTAAACATATGACATGAAGTGTTTAAAAATAAAAATATATATAAGTAATGACTGCAATTAGATTTTTACACTACATGACATTAAATTACAGTTTTGTATTCAGTATTTGTTGAGGAACCACAAAAAGGATGGACACAAAACCTAAATTCAACTTGTCTATTTGATTTTATACTGACGTTGAATCTCCTTATATGGAGTCTGTCTTTCCTATTGTTTCCGGTCGCGTGCCCCTCTTTTTTTAACCGCGCGCCTTCTGTCTGCAGCACGTGCAGGGAAATAGGTTCAATATAAGGGTTCAAAGAGCACTCCGCCCGGGGCCATGGTGGCTCTTAAGAGACACGACTTGGGAAATAAATGACATTAAGATAGTGGAGCTGGTTTTGCATGAAGTGGCATTTAGGTGGCAATGCGTGATTTTGACTGAGGTGAAACATCCCGCAACGAACCAGTGCAGACAATGACGAGTGTTTTGATGTTTTAGTGCGACATTTTATCAATATGGATGTCAAACGGTGCAGGGGCCACGCAGCTAGAGGGTTAAAAGATTGCTTTGTGTCGGAAATGTCGTCCACAGTTTCCCCACGCTCTACAAGGACAAATTAGGATTCACTAAAGTACTACCCCTTAAGAAAAATGTGATGATTGGACTTCTGTTACAGTACAGACGGAAGGTTGTTATTTCACACGTTAAACGTTCTAGCTGGTTGTCTTTGTCAATAAATTTTGTATTTATAAAGCTGAAATTTAAACTGGAACAGTGGTGGACTAGTCTTAATGTGGTTGAAGTAGTGAATAAACATGTTAATGGAGGATTTCACTCTAAGTGACATACTACAGTTAGTATTTAACTGACTGTGCAGACTTTAGTGAAATTCTATAAAATATCCAAAATGTCAGTGAGGCTTTATACAGACTTGAGCTGTTCAACTCATTTGGATGATGCTGTACTCTTATTAAATATGCTCTCACTGGTATCTCATTTTGTTTCCAAATTCAAAGTATGTGGCACCGTCCAACCTGCTTTGCAACTGGATTTCACCTCCCTCAATTTCTTCCTCAAATCACAACAAAGTGATGACTCTTGGTTTAGCTCATTCTATTTTAATAATCTTAGTGCTGAACGTACAATCACTGAATTGGTTTGAAAGAACGACACAGAGGTTTGTGTGATCTGGGGAAAATATTTTACAGCATTTGTCACGTTTTCAATGGTTTTTCGTCTTCTTTCAGTTGTCCTCTAAACTGCAAAAAACTTTTAATGTCTTCCAGCTATACGTTTTTGTTAACAGATGCGACAGTAAGGAGATGTGTGCTGGCAGACTTTGATCTGTTTATATGTGTGTTCCATTCAAATATGAATCTAAATTGTGATTTTTATGCAGGCTACCTGCATATCCAACCATGCCCATTTTTATCTGTCAGTAGCTACATGACAAGAGGTCAGCCCCTCAAGATCAAATATTTTTCTTACTAAATGACGGATTTATTAGACAAATAAGTTGTTCGTCTGACTCTGAACCCTCTGTGATTGAAATATACCCCTGTGTCAACAGCATCGCTTCTCAAACCGAGTCCCGGGCGATGGAGGGCTGCCACAGCGGATTACTGAGCAAATATAAGTGGGAAATGAGTGCAGATCTGGGGGATCTACGCATCCACATCCCCGGTTTGACATTTCCGTCCACAGGCCAACCTTCCTGTGCATTGTTAAATCAACGGAGCCCTCACTGGGAGCTCTCATTTTAGTTTTAAGACACTGGAGAAGTAGATCAATGTCAAAAACAAGGACATGAGCCAATACAGAAAACGGAATCAACCATGTATATGTGCGCTCTCCATTTCTTGTTTTACTTCAGCTTGTAGTGTTATAATTATAATGATCTAATCCATCTTAACCTGGGTGCCCAACAGCTGCGATTAGGGCTCCCTTCCCTTCCCTCTCTCCCGCTCAGAGCTATGGTTAAAAGTCGTCCGCTCGTAAATCTAAGAGCCTGCCTTACCATAACGTGTGCTGAAATCATTATTTGGCGACGTGGGGTCAGAGACTCTCTCATCTCGTCTGTCAGGAATCCAATTTCCTTTTATTTACATTCATGGTATAGACTAATTACTGCCTGACTATAGTAGCCTGAAGGAATTAAGTTATGACATCCATTGGTAGATTTCATGATTAATCCATCGCGGCCTATGCCAGCATACGCAGGAAGAAGGAGGAGATCGGTGCAGCAGTGGAGATTTGACCGAAAACTGTGTTGTTACATAATAATAATAATAATAATAATGTTTCTATGTGATCAATTTATGGTCGTATTAATTGCTGCCAGGTTCAAACACCCACAGGATCAAGTGATGGAGCAAGAGGGCTCGGTGAGTGGTGAGTGGGTTTGGGAGGGGGTTCACCTAAATGCTCTAGACATAAATATAGAGTGAAGGCCCTTTCAGGCCTACCTACGATCAGGCGATGGTGCGGCCCACTATTGATAGAGCTTTAAGGGTTATGATATCGGTGTTACTGATGAAATACCCCCTGATTAATAGAGGACTCTGTCGTAACGGGCTGACATATGGTAGGCGAGGCAGCTGGGGATGGTACCTCAGGCATCCCTTACGGCCATTAGCATATTAGAGGCTATTGTGCAGGCAGACAGTCCGACTTCATCCAGAGCCCCTGTGCAGAGAGACAGCACCCCTGAGCTGTTTGATAGAGGCTTTCAATAATGCATTACTCTTCTATCCGCCAACGGAGCTGTTCGTGGTGCTGAAATTATTGCCATGTGGCGCGTGTGGTGCCGCGCGTGGACTGTGCTCAGTGCCAGCGGTGTTTGTGCTACTCCCGGAAGCTTTGAAGTTATAGATGGATAGATGGATAGATAAACAACAACTATTAAATTAAGGAACAATCATTCATTTTTCTGCTAAATGCTGCAGCTGTGAGAATTCCTAAAACACATGAAAAGGTTCGTTTAGAACTTGCGATGTTAATCATCTAAATCAAGCAAACTGCGATGACGAATTGATCATATAAGAGCTTCTCCACATCAGTTTGTGCTGTGATAAAATATAATGAAAAAAGAACATCTGAGGAAAATATTCTGGGTTTTCGAGAGTGAGGAGATAAAGTGTCTTTGGATGTACACAACAAATGTTTCTTTACGCTTTCCTTCCAACAACCTTTATGTTACAGTTATAATTTCAGCTATATTTTCATTGAGAATATAAAGCAGACGTAACTCCACGTTTAACTATTTCAATAGACTATAACTAAGTATTAAAACATACTTTGGATCCTAACACTATTTAGATCTATGCTAAAGATAACTGTTGTTACTGATAAATAAAACCACCCAAATCGAACTAAAATGATTTTACTCACGTTAAAGAATCGCTCATTCTTCTCTCCTGGTAGCCAAAAGCTAAAGGAAAGTAATAAGAAGAAGCTTTCTCTGCTGTTTAACAGCGACTTCCTTCATCCGCCTGTTTCCCCTGAAATCCCCGATAGCTGTCTGAAAATATTGCATTTTATATCAGCAAATCACGATTAATATTGCATTACCTGCATTTCAAATTTAGTTTTTTATAAA
The DNA here is from genome assembly GCA_032362345.1 of Sandelia bainsii. Lineage (NCBI taxonomy): Eukaryota > Metazoa > Chordata > Actinopteri > Anabantiformes > Anabantidae > Sandelia > Sandelia bainsii. The sequence goes on from JAUMHL010000018.1 coordinate 13,516,279, forward strand.
CGTAGCGGAAAGTTAAGCACACCCAAAAAATATTAAGAGTGAACAGAATTTTCGGAGAAGGGGCAGAAGGCGCTCAGTGGTTATTTTAAATAAACAAATCAACTTTTCTTCTCCTTTTCTTTAATTCTCCCTCTCTCTCTCTGTTTCTCTCTCTGGTGTGAAGAGGAGCCGCTTTAATGTTGATGTTGAGTTATTCTGACTCTGCTGTGAAACATCATTAACACGGTTTATTGTTAGGCCTGCGTCAACATAATAAAATGCAGTAACTTTATCTTAGGTAATAATTCCAGAAATGCAATTAATATTTTATTTGACAGTCTGTTTTGTTGTAATTAAGCGTTTTATGTGTGCAAATATCCAAATGTATGGGCAAGTAATATACAATAAATTGTTATTATATAAATTTACTTCTTGTGTAAAATTCGAACATTTACATTTACACTTTGGGGGAAGGTGTAATTATTAATTAATAGGTTTTTACCCAAAAAATAGGTTACCCAAAAAAGTAATAAGAAGTGTCACAAAGAGTGTGACAAGGGCCTGCAGTATACACTACTTTACTGATAGGCTTCATGGTCCCAAATTATTAAAGTCTACTTAACCACAATAAACTTCCAAGTATTCTAACATTATTTCTGAATCTCGATGATTGACAAGAGAGGTGATAAAATGTAGTCGGTTTAAATAATATGCTACAAAACTTAGATCTAAAATAAAAAGTCTCAATGTATCACAAACTGTTATCATCACAATTCGTCAAGTTATTACACCAATATTTGAGTTAAAACGTTGATAATTATGTTCAGTCTATAGGCCCAAATACAACCAGAACATAGTTTTCTTTCTTCAATTTATTAGAAGATTGCTGGAACACACCTCCCTGTTGAATTTGGCTTACAGGATGAAGAGTACCAATGAAATTAAGAGGACAACAGGGAAGAGTGGAGAAGTTGTGAGGGGGGAAAGGAGACAGTGGGACATTTTCCATGATGCACATGTCGCCGCAGTTTTGTAAACATACTTGTGCACAAAGTAAAATATTACTTACACAACGTTTCCGTAACAATTAACACGACAAACAACGCAGTGATCTTAATGTGAAAACAGGCATTTAACAGTGACTTACACCATCCACAACATAAGGTCTATCTTATCAGCTCTGCTGTTTGCAGTGATCTTTTCCCAATGCATAGAGTGTTTGCACTGCAAACTGAAATTTCGTTTCATTGTGATCTCTCCTTGATATAGCAGGCAAGACTTTCTCGCCCTCTGAAACTTTTCCTTTTGATGCCAATGGTGTCGACAGACTCTAGAATTTATTTCCAAACACAAGAGCTCACTTCTTATACGTGATAAAGTGAAGTCTGTATATACAAAAACCATTTCGACATAACCGATCTATAAACCTAAAGGGTCTTTTGTGCAAATTCAAAATAAATATATCTATAGATGTGACCGCCAATAGAGACTTAATTAATTACTGCCCGTGAATTAAGATTTCATGCAGGCCTCAATTTTTTTTCGTTAGTCAAAAAAGTTTGCAACTAAATAGCAGCCTCCAATTAAGAATAATTTAACAGATGAATAAATGAACAGATTCATGAATTATTATAGCAACATACGACAAAAATCAAACCGAAAACACAGTTCAACAATCAATGAGGTAATTCGTAAATGGCTATACTTCAAATAATAGGCCTATTAGGAGAAAATAACTCGCTATAATGTCAGGCAAATTACCTCTTTCCACGTGTTTTAAAAGGCAATTTCGACGTCGCTAAACTTTTTCCCTCGTAACAACTGAGCGAAATTTGTGTAATCTGTTATTTGCATACTTCACATTCACCGATAACGTGAAAATAAACAAGATATATGAAGCCTCATAAACTGGGTATCTAAAGCCCATTGTGCACCAACGTGTAAAATCGCTGGAGACAAAAGACTGAAAATGGTGTCTTAGAGTCCCTTGGTCCCCAAATTCAGTCACACAAGTTTGTTTGTTTTTTTCTTTCTTTGCCCATCAGTGGGCAGCGGAAAATTTCAACCTCTTCTGCTTCTGTCTTTGGTTACAAAACCACACTCGCACCACATTTTTTTTCAGGTCCAACTTTTCAGCAATAGCTGCTATTTTCTCGGATGACGGTCGAGGCTGTACGGCGAAGTAAGCCTCCAAAGACCTCTTTTCTGGGGCTGCTATCGAGGTCCTCTTGCGTTTCTTTTCCCCTCCGTTGAAAATGTCAGGTTTGCTCATTTTTTCCCTCTGGGCCCCCTCGGCCTCCTCCAGCCAGGCCTGGAGGATGGGTTTGAGCGCAATCATGTTGTTGTGGGAGAGAGTTAACGACTCGAATCGACAAATTGTACTTTGGCTCAGTGATCCCACGCCGGGGATTTTTAGATTAGCCAGAGCGCCGCCTACGTCCGCCTGGGTCACCCCCAGCTTGATCCTTCGCTGCTTGAAGCGCTCCGCGAAAGCTTCCAGCTCCCGTGGGTCTGTGTCCGAGTCATTGATGGAGGGGAGTCCGGTGTTAGTGAGCCCTGGGCCGCCTTGACTTCCCCCGTGGTGCCCCGGTAAGAGCCCGTGGTGGGTGAGAGGCGAGTTCATACTCATAGCCTGGTGGGAGAGGTGACTCAAGCCGTGCATGTGAGAGTGTGGGTGGCCAGAGGAGGTGGAGATGAGCCCTCCGCCGCCACCTCCACCACCTCCGCCACCTCCTCCGCCGGCCCCGTCGTGCCCGCTTGTCATCAGGGTGAGGGACTGCGAGCTGATGTGGTCCATAATGTCCGGGGGCTCCAGGTTCTGGTGGTGGTGGTGGTGATGGTGATGATGATGGTGGGCCAGTGGTACAGTGGATGTCGACGAGCATGGCACTGTGCTCATCGTGTGGTAAGTGGCGTCGGGTTTGAACGGGTGCGTCTTGCCCTGGGACACGGCGATGTCCACGGCCGCCAAAGCCTCAGCCCTGGCCAGCAACGTCTCATCCAGGCTCGCAAATATGTTACTCTGTAGCTGCAAGGGAGAAAATTAAAAGGGAGAGGACGGGAGAAGGAAGGGGTGCGAAATGAGTAAAAAAAAAAAAAAGGGGGGGAAAGAAGAAGACGGGAGAAAAAAGAAAAGACATAAATAAATGGATCTGTCAGTCGGGACTTTTGGCGACACATAACACAGTCGGATTATTCCTTCAGAAGCGGCAAGTCATAAAAATTAATACAAAACCAGTAAAGCCGGGCTTTGCATGAGCATGCTTTCAAAAAGATCACAGACTCTTCGAGTGATTGCCGTGGAATACATGAAAAAAACATTAAGTGCGCGTCTTGGCTGAATATGCCTTGGAGCACCCCTTGTTATTGCGCACAGACAGCGTTCAGCGCTACATGCAGCCTAGGCACGAAAAAAGGACAAAGTCGAAGTTTTGGGGGGATGATTTACCTGTGGAGTTTGTAGACATGCTCTTCTTATAGCTTCCGAGCTGGAATGCAGACTGGTGTACTTGTGCTCGGGTAAAGAGGGATGCATGGCGAAGTGCGGCTGTTTGCTGTTCATGGACATCATCTTGGCGAGCTTCTCCAATTAAAGTGCACGAGAAAGAAGGGTGAACAGCTACAAGAGCTGGAAAATAGTCATAGATACACACTGATCCTTTGCCTATCCAGTAATGATGCGGTGTAGTTCGCTGTGTAGTGCGCCGAGTGCAGCCTTGAGTCCGGAGATCACAGAGATGCCTGCAGACTCTCAGACGCACTTATCTGTCTACTGTTTCCCACTGCTGGGGATGAGAGAGGCTCTTACACCTGAGCGCCTCAGATCTCGTCAAGCCCGTGCTCGGCTGCTCTCGCGAGACATAAACTGCCTGAACAGGCTGACAGATAAAAACTGCTCACAGGGCAGGCAGTAACATCTGGAGACTAGACGCCTGTTTTTAGGGCTCACTTCTCTCCATCCTGCCACACAAATGCCCGTCCATACGTTTTTAGGCCCTGTTCTTTACGTAAACCACTGACTTTGCGCTGTTCATCCCAGCAGCGATTCATTTTAGATTACTTTAGCAGCATGTTACAGATGATCCCACTATAATAGAAATAAAATCAAACATAAAGGACATTGTTTTGTATGGAAATATGCAAAAAATAATATTAGTATTTAGTATGTATTAAATATGTTCAGTATAGGCCTATTTATTATCAACGTAAAGTACATGTACAGCTAATTGTAAAAGTATTCTCACATTTATATGTTTGTCATCTATCAGTTATCCACACCAGTAACAAATACTTAAATGTGCAGTTACACGGTTTGCCAGCTGTTCTTGGCCCACTGTCTCTCATCTTAACCCTTGGAAGTAATGAGGCCGCCGCCTTATCATTAAAGCCCATCATCGCCAGACGAGTACTAAACAAATTGATTTAATACACCGTCGTAACCTTGTACACAGTCTTTACCTAAATTAATTAATCCCAATGAATTAACACTTCATTTCTTCAAACCCACGACGGTTACCCAATTAAAATTTCATGCAGCGATTAGAGGTATGTGAAATATACATGATACGGTTAAATTTGCATAATAAATAAGGCGCTTTCTGCTGCAATGGAATTGCTGCGCGTGTGAGGTCCCTGCTTTATGTAGTTGTAGGATACAACGTGCTTTTATCTGCATGAACAGGCCATCCTTTTTTAGCTTTTATCGGCCACAAATTAGTAATTGTTAGTTTAATGTAAATCATCACGGAAAGCTATACTAAAGAGACGAATGATTAAAAACTTAAAGCTAACATGTAAAATTCACCACAGGATATTAGGCCAGTATAATCCATCGTAGCCCCTGTAAATCATCGAGACACGGGGGGTTTAGGTGATGTCTATCACTGCAAGAGATAAAATGCACGAGGAAATTAAGCTTCATACACTGTAAATTCACAATTTTATTTCCTGCAGTTTTAAATTCAAATTATTGTTTTTCATGATAGTCATGCTCATTTGTTTTCGGTATTGCATGCCGTCATAAAAAGATTACCAGGAAGACCATGTTTACTAAACAGCCTAAAATGACTAACACATATAAATAAGCTGAAAGCAATTCACTACAAAATAACAGCACATGTGTTTGTTCAGTCATGGCACATCCAGTTTTTCCACAGTGTAAACTTACCAGTGCACTAGACAGAAACTAACAAACCTGTCATATTTTGTGCTTTAATCTGTAAACATTCACAATACACAAAATCAGAATGTCAGATTATTAGTAACACCCAAGCATCACATTCACAAACGTATTATGGAGCAACATGGAGTTAACATTTCGAGCCATGTGTGATTATCAAGTCTGACCAAAACACACACCAGTGCACAGTGTAGTGAGAACACACAGGTTCCGTTTAAAAACCTTCACATCAGCTTTGAAAGTTTTGTGGGACTGTTTGTGTTAAAGGGACTGTGAGACTTTCTCTTTGTTGGATGGCTGACGTTTGGTGCATGGCTCTCTCTTGTTGTGTTCACAGGTTTACCAGTGCAGCTGGAGAAGGAGGAGGTGCAGGGGTTTACACAGTCATGGTCTTGGCTTGCTGGACTGAGAGAGCCAGAGGGACCTGCCTTATTATCTTCCAGCGGATCAAACAGCAAATCAAAAGACAGTTCTTCAGTGTGAGAGGGCCCCCCATACCCTGCACAGCCAGGGACATGGGCACCACTCTCCCTATCTGACACCAGTGAAGCAAAACTTTCGTCTGTTGAGCTTGGTGGGTGGTTCGTCTGGTCACATTGCATCACAGGTTTGCCACCATGGCTTGACGAGACATCAGGGCAGGCTTGTGGTTCTGGGATGAGAGTGTTGTCCAATTCTGTGGGAGGGGAGGAAGCCAGGGAGAGCTGTGACCCCCGGCTACTGGAACTTTCTCCATCCAGCATCATGGAGTCCAACTCTGAGATTTTGTCCAGGTAAGCTGCATCCATGGAGGCCTCACTGGACACCTGGAAACTATCGGTCTCATCACCTACAGGATTAGTGGATGTGGATCCTTTAACTGAGCTTTCTTCACTTGGACCTGGACATGATTGGTCAGTAGAGTTAGCTCTTTGCCAACCAGCCAAGAAGATAGACTTTGAGGGTCCCATGTCAGTATTTGGAGGCAGGTCTTTGGGACATTTGTCAAGGCTGCTGAATTGGTTTTCCATGTTGCTGATACTATTCTCAGGACTAGGAAATTCCTCAAAATCAAGCCTTCTCAGATAAGACATAGGTTTAAATGCAACCTTCTTTTCACGGATGCCAGGGCTTCTCAGAGTCAAAGACCGGAAGGCAGAAGATGGAGTGGTGGGCACAAAATCAGAGGTGCTTTCGAAATCCTCATTTTTCTGATCTCTGGTGAGATTCTTATTAAACTCTTTGGTGTCCGCAGATGGCATGAACACCAAATTGCAATTTCTAGAAACTGTTCGACATTCTGCCTCTGGATTACTGCAGATTAACTGCCTCTCGGTGTCACTCAAGCTTCTCATCATCATGTTGATTTTCTGTTGCTGTGTGAGAGCTTCTGATCCAGCCTTGCTTGTTCCACAAGCTTCTTGCACATCAAGACATTTCTTCTCAGACTTTCTGACCTGAGACTCCAGGTCTTCAATGTACTGGTCACTGCGCTCCAGAGCCCTCTTCAAGTGGTCTACATCACGCTCATACTGCTGGATTTTAGCTTCTAGTGCTGCCACTGTGTAACGACCAAACCTGAGGGAGAGCACATTGTATGTCTAAGTTGTACAAGAATCATTATGACACAAAATCTAAATAAAAATGGTCTTTGTCTTGTAGTGTAGAAAGTAACTGTAACTGATTTAAAAGAGGCACAGCCAAATCATACAAGAATTACACACTTGTGGCAAGTCACTGCCTTTATTTTCAGACATTTTCATTAGAAAAATCGTGCATTAAAACTGAACTATCTCTACCAGTGCCTAAAATATCTGATTTTGCCTAAAATATCATTTTGTCCATACCGTTTTACGCAATGCACTGACGTAGAAACTTGTGCACAGGGTAGCTGAATGGTTACAATGCATGCCACAAAACCGCAATGTCTCCAGTTTAAATCTGGCTGGAGGCCTTTGTTGCAAATCATATCCTCTTTCCACCCACTTCCTGTCTGCCTCTTCACTGCTCAATATCAAATTAAGGTGACAATGCCAAAAAAGATATTAAAAAGAAACTTGTGAAAAATATTTAATTGTTTGTGCTTTTATAAGTAATGCAGGTCAAACACTGTCAGAGGTCTTTGTCATTAACACAAGAAAGATACTTACTTCTGAGGAGATCTGCTCGCCACCTCTGCTTTCAATCTCATATTTTCTTGTACAAGATCAATATTTTGAGATCGCAATGCCTTATTTGCCTGAGGGTGGTAAAGTAACATTTGCATTATATTACAAATTATTCCCACTGCAGAGGTACCAACAAAATCAGTCATAATATTAATGCCAGAGACATTAAGTAAGCACATCTTTCAATATTTCTGTTGGTAATAAGGCATGTAAAAAGATACAGTGGCATGATATTAACTTTATTGACAATCACATTATATTCTGCTAACCCTAACTAGACACTTTATTGGGTACACCTGTACAATCTAAATCAATCCAAAGCAACAACTCTGCCATGAATTCTACCTTTACAAGGTTATGATTTCTCAGTTTTGACTGAAACTGTCAGACAAGTAATAATTCTACTACAGTATATGTTTAGTATCATAGTGGGTGATGGAGTCATGCTGCAATATATTATGAGGCGTTTCTAATGTTTTGGCCACCCTCTAAAATGCACTCCAGTATAACTCCACCACCCAATATAATCTCAACAATAAACATATAGTAGAATTATGACCTTTCTGACAGTGTCAACAAAAACGGAGACATTATAAACTTGTAAAAATAGCATTCATGGCAGAAAAGCTGTATGGGATTACATTAGATTGTGTATCTAATAAAGTGGCCAGTGAGAGTAGATAATGAGTACAGGACAGATAGTAAATAGACATAAAAGTTTCTGAGCACAAGACTTGTACCAGCTATATGCACAGTGCTTTGTACTTCACCCTGTACACTGACCTTTCTATTGTAGACACCGTAAAATCTGCTTTGAGGATCAATACACTTAACATAAATGTAATTTACTGATAATTACATACCTCCTTTATCTTAGCCATGTCCTGCTTTATTTTATCACAAACATCTGTGGCAGCTCGCAGCTTGCTGGCCCATTCTTCCAGGATATAGGGTTCAACCTTTTTGTCACCACTTTTCACAGTGTTAATGCTGCAAGGATCCAAAGCAGTCTTCAGTTGTGCCTCCAAACTGAGATTTTTGGTTTTGAGGTCTTCATTTTCTTTGATGAGCCCTTCAATTTCTTCCTGTTAAAATTATGAAAGTGAAAACAGGGTTTAACAATTAAACATCAACATAATCATAAGCTAACTTTTGCTTTTTTTAGTGAGCTGAAAAAGACACTAAACCGCAATCCAAAATAATTATTTTATTTGATTCTTCTTAAGAGCATGAAACCACATTTTATGATGGACTGATACCTCATACTCCCGTAAAAGCAGTTCTCCTCTGGTTTTTCTGAGACATTTCTTCATGGAAGTGCTATCACTGTGATCACTATCATTGGTACCCCCTGCAACAGAAATACATGAGGGAAAAATAAGACACACAAAGGAGACACATTAGGCAACAAAACACACATTTAAGTAATGCTCCAAGTACAGTCACTCAGTTTTGATGTGGGTTCACTGGCGTATTAAATATATTACTATAGATCTGCTACCCTAAGCATGAAACATATCAACATAGCTTTGAAAATGTGTTAAAACAGTGTTATTTGATGTGAAAAACATAGCTCTTACAGCCGTGTCTTTGTAGCCTTCCCATAAGCAGAGTTCTAATATTTGGGGAAATATACTCATCAGCATTCTTATCCACATTTGCATGAGTGATTGGTTCACAAATACAACTTCTAGTTGTGTTTGTAAATAAAGCTCTACAAACATTTCTGCTCTCAAAATTGACACCTGTGTTTTGCAAGAAAGGTTCTAAAGGGGGGGACAGAAACACCCACATCTAAATCCAATTAGCCAGAGCTGCAAGCCTGCACGTCAGTGTGGAATGTCTTTGGTCATTTGCAATGAGATCCAATCTGAACAGGTAAAAAACACTGGACGAAACCTTAACTTTGTGTTAAATACAAAGATTGACAGCATCAAACAACTTTCATACATGGAAATAGGTAATGTACTCTTTTTTAATTAATTTTAAATATACTTTTTCTTTTATGTTCTTTGGTAACTATGTCTATATAGCTGTGCTGAACATCAAAGAGCTTTTCAAAAGCACAACTACATTTTGTTAATTAATCACATGGACACACATACAAAATCCATATATAGTATGTGTCTGACGTCTGAGCCAACCCAATCCAATCCCATCCCGTTCTGTTTTCCGCAGTCAGAGGCAGTTGGGTAAGTCTATAATGAAAACAATTAGTTGCATTCTTAGTTTGAAGGATTGAGAAATGCTATTTTTGGTCTAAAATAAGTTCTTAGAAGTTTGCTACATTGCAATAATAGGCCACAATTGTCAGAGAACTGTGTCAAGCATGAACCAAACCACTGTGAAATGGATAAATAACAAATAACTTTAATAATTGAATGTTTCTCGTTTCCACTTGAAACAATTGCTGAGCTACAACAAAAACAGGAAGTGACCTATTTAACATGCATAAGTTACTTTAAAAATATGAGAGAAAATCTTATTTCAATTACTAAGGCCTGTTGATAAAAGAAATTTCACAACAACATGATGACTCAACTGTGAGATGCTGCAGGCAGATGAAGCCACACATTACCTCTTTACTCCCGTTTTGTGCGTTTTCATCTGTTTGCATGGAGTCAGTTACTCACCGATTATTTCTCTGCAGGGATTCTCCGCTGTGATGGGGACTCTGCAGGTGGGACACTGGCTAGCTTTCTTTAACCACATTTCTATGCAGGATGAACAGAACACGTGGTAGTTGGCACAAATCACCGGCTGTCTGACCTGTACAGAGCCAAACATCAGCACATTGTTTGTTAACTTTAGCAGTACATGGACAATAGGAAGCAGTTAGTTTGAGTTAGTTAGCAACGGTCGCTAACGTCAGCCCCATAAACTGGTAACACAACATTAAGGTTACTAGGCAGCGGTTGACTCCATCTAAACCGATCTCCTTTGTTTAACGGCAGACTGACTTTAACAATTTTAAATCAGAATGGCACTTACCTTTCCAAGACATATCTGACATGAGATTGGTAAAGTCAGAGAAAGGGTTGATGTCTGATAACTAAGAGCCATGGTTTGAAAGAATACAAGGCGTGTACACCACACTGCCGCTGAAAAAGTACAAATTTCCCACCATGAACCGCAGCACCGCGCGCCGAGCCTCAAAACTACGGAGCGCCAAAAAGACCAAAAAGACTCTGGTAGCAAACGCGCAAAACAGATGTTATGGTAGATTTCAGTGTACATCCGTTATGGTTATCAAAGTGAAAAAGTAGGCCAGACAGGAATTAAAGTAACTAATAGTACCATGACATTTAAATGTACATTTGAAAGACATTTCATAGGTTATCTCTTGAGAGAAAAAGAAGAAAAAACCTTATGTTTTCTTCTTGTTCTTCTTGCTAAGTTTTATTCTCCACCAACCCCCAGAATATCATATTATCATGTTGTTGTTTTTTGCTTTATCTTAACATTTTTTTAGACTAATTTCTGCTACTGCTGGCATATTCCATACAGGTGATTTTCTCAACAAAATGTAGTCTATCTTGTGTTTAAAAACTTGTTTTGTGTGTGTGTCAATTTCAAAGCTGTGTTTCTCAGTTGGGAACCGAAAATTTGGTTAAGATGAATCCTTTGGCCCCTCCTAAATTATGATGACCTAGGCAATTCTTTGGAATACTTTCTGGGTCTCTGGGCAAGACTCCAGTGTCTTACGCGATCTTCAGGGAAACTAATATCAGTTTTTTTGTTGAAAGTTGATTTATTAGTGACGTATTTCTCTAAATCACCTTGTTACATTAAGAGAACCAACAACAGCTTTCTACCATTCTCTGATATCTCATCCTCTATTTTTATTAATTAATTATTTTTCATTTTCAGTATTAAGCCACACAGAAATTCAAGTTAACCCTTATAAACTTGTGTTTTATTTTATGTTCAAATAGCTATCAGCAACAATGTCTTTTCCACTAGTAAGTTATCTATCTTCGGGAACAGCTGAGTCCATTTTAAGTGTGCCAGTGAATATAGAAGTGAAAAATGGTGCACTAGAAAGTGTTACATTTCCAGTACAAATAACATGACATTTCCAGAGCAAAGGTCATCTCTTTGTAGTTGATGGCCAAGACAGCTGTATTTTCCATCAGAATTTATGGCTACCTGCCATCCAGAAGTAGGTAGAGCTTAGACAGTTTACTCAAAAATAAATGTTAAACATGTAACAGGGAAAAACAGTCCTGGAAAAGTTTACAAAGATTTAATGTGGTAAAAATAAATAAATATTACTTGCAGATATACAGCATGATACAGGTGCTTCTATCTGGGTTAAAATTATCTGCTCTTTGAGTATGAGAAAGGGATTTACTGAGGTTTCACTTATATGCAATAATATGAATATATATGCGTAATAGGTCAGTGTTCTCCCAACAACAGCTGAGAAGTCCTTAACATTTTTAGCTTTCTTTGTTTATTATACAGTATGCATTGTTTGTGATGTTTTCTTAAAATGTTCAATTGCAGTACCGTATCTTTATTGCAATATCAGATAGAAAAGAATATGCATATATGCAAAATGACTGCTTACAGGACATTCAGTCATTTAAGGTAACACTTTACTGATCCCCTGAGGGGGGAATTTAGGTCCCACAGCAGTAAACTTTAAAAAAGAGTAAAACTATATCAAAAGTCAACTCAAAAACATCGGAACATAAATTTAGAATATAGTACAAAAATACAGACACAAGAAATATTTGTAACAATAAAAATAACAAAGATTGCAATGTAATGTTTTGCAAGCCTGCATCTCAGATAAATGATGTAATTTATAAATAATAATATACTGAGTGATCTAGTATTAGAATAATTTCCAATCCAAATATTTCAAATTACATTTCCACCACAGTTTAGCCCTCCAGAGCCATTACTCATATCTAAACCAACATGTCCTTTTCTTCATTGTGTCTCAAACCAGGACATCTTCTCAGGATCTAATAAGGTTAGAATTGACTGACTGCAGAATATGCTTGTACACTGATTTCAATTTGAAAACACCACTAGTACTTGTTTGACTGTTTTCAACGCAATATTAAATGGATCACAGACCACCACCACTTGTTTAACTCATTTTCTAGCAGTTTTATGAGAAGGTTTGGAGTAAATGTACAAGACTAATATGTTAAAATGGGCTAGAGAGTTAAATGTAGTATCACTTTAAATAACATTATTTAATGTTACTTTTAGTATCACTGTATAATGAGAAATTTTGAAACAGCAGGTATATATAAACAAGGATACATTCAAATATTTTTAGTAACCATTGCTGATTAGACTAAAAAAAGTGGATGTTTTTGCATTTCAAGCTTCCTTTCAATCCCACATTCATCTCAATAACGCAAATGACTTCAAAGAACAAGATGCTGTCAGAGATACCTCCCAGTGTGCCACACTACAAATTTTAGCTGAAGTGGTTCATGAATTTGTTACTGGAAAACTTACCCAAAAATAACCAAAAACAAAATGGAAGGAAAGAAATACACATTTTCAACAAGTCCCATTGTCCCTCTGAAACTGCATTGCTTTGCAACAAGCCAGCCATTAATTTGTGACAGTCAATTAATCACAGCTGGTACAGACGGCTGCATCTATTGATCTTGTCCCAGTAGTTATTTTTCATTCCTAAATGACACCGATTGCCAGATTTGACCAGCATGTGTAATGGATAGTAAAGAACCAATGACCCGAGTGTCAGTGTTGTCACTGGTCGGGATCTGGATACCCTCCCCCATCACGCCCAAATAGCATTTTTACCATTTAGCATGGAAAGGTTTAGACTGCCCTAAGAGCACAGCAGCGAAATAGTGTGCTCTGGTGCTCAGATGACCTTTTCTGTTTAAGGCTTAATCTCTGACAAATGCTTGCTTTAATTAGCTTGATACCCCCTGCCTAGACTGCCACCCCACCCAGCTTCTCTCTCTCTGTCTCTACTTTTCTCTGCCTTCCTCAGTGTGCCTTTTGGAAATTCACAAACATATCAATGTGATCTAAATGAAAAATGTAGGATTTCTTACTCAAACGTACATATACCTTATACATGTACACGCACATTATGAGAATGTAATTTTAATTAATAGCAGGGTTATGCCTTAAATGTTCTATTGTTCAAAAGGGAAACATGTCTAGTTTAGAGAAGGTGATGTTTGAAAAACAGTACAAAAATATTTAGACATATCCATTCATCATCAATTTTCTTGTCTTGAAATAATGATTATCCAAATTTGAATCTGACAAAAGAGAGCAAAGCACAGAGAAAGATGTAATGATGAGAGTCTATAAGAAGGAATAGATTAGCCAGTACACATTAGGAGGTTTGAGATAACATACAGGTTACCTGCATCTATTGATTAGCCTCTATCAAAGACAGTGGCGTATGTGTAAATTCAAGAAAATACAGGATGAATAGTGGCTCCAGAAAGTCTTGGAAATCTTTTCAGTAAAAAGTGAACCTTTAATTCAATACCTTGCACACATGGATTTGGGCTATTTAACGCATTGGCATAAGTGCCATCAGGTTGGATAGGAAGTGTTTGTGAACTGCCATTTTTATGCGGTTTAATGTCGGGGTTATGTCCACTTAACTTTTTGGCTGGGCCAATCATGGACAGTCAGAGACTAGTCCCAAATCCTCTCTGGTGTTGTCTTTGCTGCTTGCTTCAGTTGTGCTGAATGGTGAACCGTTAGGCCAGTCTCAGATCTCATGCACTCATGCACAGAGCAGGTTCAAGGATCTGTCTGTATTTACCTGCATTCATCCTTCCCTCAATTCTGGCAAGCCTGACCAACCAAGTTCCTGCTGCTGACAAGTCCTTCACATCAGGGATGCTGCCACCACCATGCTTCACCATAGGGATCGTATTAGCCAGTATTCCTCCATCCAACAGAAGTATTAATCTGCCTTTGCCAGATGGTGAGCAAGGCCTGGTGTTTACCAGACACAGTGCTTGAAGTTCCATCAAAGAGTTTAATTTTGTCTTATCAGACCAGATAATGTTTGAGAAACTCAAACTGTGTGCCTTTCTAAACAATATTCATTGTATCATTCATATTTAATAATCAAAAGCCAGCTAATCAAAGATAATTAAAGTAAAGAGGATCCACCTGACCACAATTTGAGTCTAAACTTTTATAAATGAGAGAGTTTTTTATTTTAAATGAAGTTGCAAAACTTTGTAAAAACACGCTTTAACTTTGTCAGTTATGGGTTATTGATTATAGATTCACAAGCAAAAAAAATGCCAATTAATTTAAAATTTAATTTATAACACAATTAAAAAATGGAAACTGAAACTATCTGGATGTGTCATAAAGTCACTATATATGCTTCAAACAAGTACATGAACTGGAAGGTACCATAGTACTCAGTTGGTAGAGCAGTTATCTATGAACCACAGGGTTCGATTCCCGGTTCCTCCTGGCTGCATGTCTAGATGTCCTTGGACAAGACACCGAAACCCCGTAGTAGCGCTGACATGTACTTCATGGCAGCTCTCCAACACAATTTTCCCAAGAGAGTCAATTAAGTATGTCATAATTTTTATTTTATCTTAATAGCTTTAACTGAAGCATTAAATTGAAGAAATAAATAAATGTAAATTCTTTAAGATGCTCATAAGAAAAGAAAATGTCTTCTGAAGTTTGAATATTAAGAAGTAAATTGGGCAAATACTGCTGATCACTGTCCAACACTGCTTAAATTAAATTCTCTCAAAGGCTCAGGTTCTCCTACAGACTGCAGCAGATCATGGCCATTTCTTCCACTGCAGCAAACACAAGTAAAACAGATGCATGGCTACAAATCCCTGTTTTATTGGAAAGGGGCCTAATTATTAGGATGTAAGTCAGGCAGTGACTGGAGGGCCATCTCCTTGATGCGGGCCTAGTTTATATTTATCCCCTCTTCTACAGCTACAGCAGCAGTGCCACCATCACTACCAGCAGTGTGTGCCGCTTTTATTACATCGCCTACAGGCAGGTTCAGCCCTGTCACAATCACACACACGCACACTTACACACACACAAATATCCACACAGCCTGCAGGACTGGCAGCCAGTTGAGTCCTCTCCGCAGCAGAGTTACCCAGCATCCCCATGCAGCCCCACATGGGCCCCTGGGACAGTAAGGGAGGGAGCGGGTATTATGGTAATACTATAGCCTGCTGCTCCCTTCCCCTCTCCTGCAGCACAGCTGGGAAAGACCATCATTACAAGTATTGTAGCAATCTGTTTAAGAGGAACACATTGGAGAGGTTGGGTGACAGAGAGAGGATGAGTGCTGCATACATAGATCACATAAAATATGATTAAAATGTGTGTGAGGGGACCAGGAATAAAATGCAAAACTTGTTATGAACACCTTATATCAAGTCTACTGTCAAAATGGCCAGCTGTAAATCTCTATTTTTCCCTTTTTACTTTTTTATTTTATTAAAGGTTTCTTGTGTTGAGCTGGTCATAGCTCAAGACAAGGGGCCTGTGGTACATACGGAATAAATAGGACATAAAGTACTTGAATCTCTAATGCCTCATATAGCTTTACCAATCTATATTGTACTGTGTCACATGTTGGAAATCCATTAGAAAGTGACAGAAATCAAATGGCCTTGTAATAATGCAACTGTGCTTCTCTTATGGTCAAATTATCCTGATTTCATGCAAAAACAATTCTAATCAATTATTTTTAGACACAAATGAAATCCAGGAAATGTATCTATGATTTCTTTATGGTAATTGATAAAAAAGATGTGTCGTTCAGTGAGAAGAATTCCCACAACATGCCTCAATGCTGCTTTAAATGTCTGTTTTGCAATAGATTAATGAATATATATCAAGAAGTCAGAAGTCAGACTAAACAGCCTACTCCACTATTCTGGTAACAGATTAGACATTTGACATAGAGCAGTCAATCATTCACTTTTAGGCTGCTCAAAGCCATCCATTTACTTGTCTTGATTTGGAGATTTGAAGACTGTGATTCAGAGCCTTCCTCAGACTCCATCATCCTCACAGTATTTTTAGGAAACAGAGATCCATTACATCCTTTTTTCCATCCTGTGCCTTCCTTCTCATTCTATTTTCAGCTCAGTTTTGAACGGAAAGTTCGATTGATAAAGCACAGAATCTATAACAGTATGCACAGAGGTGAAGGGTTATTGAATATTCTGCAGATGAACTATTAAAAATGCATATTATCTCATTATTTCTGCTGCCAAATAACTGGAAACTATATATGCCACAAGACAGAAAGTGATTCTCTTCTTTTTTTTTTTTTCTTGACCTGACAGAGGTCACGTGAAGAGGAGAAAAGCAGTTTAAAAACTGCTAGAGTGCATTAATGTCCCTGAAACCTAAACTCCTATTGGATCTGAAGGGCATTAGGGAAGGTGAGTGTGTTACTAACTAACAAGAGTAGTGTGTATAACATCATGTTGGTGAAAACACAATGATGTTTAACAGCTCTAAAAAATTATACTAAAGAAGAGTTGGTGAAATAATGTTTCACCACCCTCCCCACCAACTCCTCACCCTTACCACACACACAAACCAGGAGGCCTTATTAATTATTTGTAGCCACTTGACTTCATATTGTGCTGCCAGTGGCTTGGTCAAAGATTATAATTACCACTTCCCTGTTTGTATCATTTTCCATCTCCTGTGCTTTTAGTGCAGTATTACTTCTCTTGTCCCTCTCTCTCCCTCTCTTCCTCCCTCTCTCTCATATACACAAGACCAAAAGTGCAGGCACATCATTTATTGATAAGACAAAAAGAATGTAATGAAATTATCAATGTTCTTGAATTAATTATGAACATGATTAAGAAAGCTAAAATCTCAGGAGCCGGTCTCTCATTACCCATTCACTCTTAGGGATTGCTTTCATTCAGGGAAGGAGAGGCGAAAAAGCCTTGCAGCAGAGCCCACTCCTGCTCAGCCCTTCTCCCTGTGTGCCTGTCCCCTTGTCTCTGCTGCCGGGCTGATTGACCAACCCCTCCGACAGACAGGCTGCCAGCCCACCTGGACAGCTCTCTTGCACCCATCCATGCTTGTTACCGTGATGTAGCTGAGCAGAGCTGGCTGCCTCGTGGCCTCTGACGTTTGTGTGGAAAAGAGAGGATGTGCTCAATCTTCCTGTTCTACACCTGCATTCAACCTCTGGGGTGTTGACCCTCCTAAAAAAGAGACACTTGCGGTAAGTGAAACTTCTCAGACTTTTAATTACAGTAGACCTAAACTACCTGTCAGTTGCACTTGTCTAACAGTCTTTTCTCCTATTTCTATCTGTTAAGTGCTAAAAAAGCTACACTTTTTTTTACTACATTAAAATATTATTAGGGTAAACATTGTCTTAATATTAATTAAAGGACAATCTGAAATGTTACTGATAATAGTACGTTCCTTAGGTTGTAGTATCATCAGTGGGACATAAATTATTGCTGTTTGATGAGAAAAAAACTAAACTGGTGTCAAACTGCGTACAATGCTCTGGTAAAAAAATAAATATAAGAAGTAAAAAAATATATACAAGCAGGGAATATCCTCTTCTGATTAGTCCATTTGTTTATGTTCAATTTTGTTGCCCCACTGATGATTATTCACTGACTCAGTAATGAAGTCATTTAAAAACCTGATTATTTCTGTTGTGTAATTCTTTACACATATGAAGTGAATTGTCCCACCTGTATCACAGGCAGAGTTGCATCTTCTTTTACTCTGAATTTTGCAGTGATGAGAACAAAAAATGTATATCAGCCATTCACAGCCTATTTCAAATTGTAATTTGACTTGTAATATAATATATAATATAATAGTATATAGAGAATATAAATAATTAAAAAATAACAAGCATCTGCAGTGATCCATATTCATGCTGTAAGATATTTGTGATTTATTTTTACTATGTCACCTGAGAAATATATTACTTCTGATAAATATGTATAATGCCCATTTTGTAGCATGTAACATTATATTTAAATGTGAGAACCAGCCCACGTTAGACTAATTTCAGTGACAGTTATCCATTTATATTCAGTGGGAGCAATAGAAATGCTCAGCAAAAGATTCATATCTTTGGTTCAGTCTGACGTTCTTATGCTCAGTCACATGGGACAATATATGGGGCAATACTCCCCAAAGTATTGGGAGTTTCAAACAAAGTCTCAAACCCACTGTCTCTTTCCTATTCACACCATCTCTCTTTATAACTTTCTTTCTAGCTTTCTCTACACGTACACACACTCAAACACAAGTCTACACACACACACTTAATCATGCTGGAGATACAGAAATACAAACCTACGCATTTCTCCCAATACAAACAGAATGTACACACTCCATGTGGACATGTATACTGTATTCACACTAACATGTCTACTGTGTTTTACTGCTTGCCAAACTTCATGTTATTTTTAAGAAATACACATTTGAATAATAATTATTTAAGTAATTTAAATTATTATTATAATTTTGATAAAATAGAAAAGAGCACATGTATTGATCTCACACCTTTGTTTAAATTATATTGTGAGGTTTTGTGTTAAATTAAAAGCAGTACCTAGAGCCGATTTTCAAATGCATGATTTCTGCCACAGTATCAAGAGAAAACAAGAGAGGAAGAGAGAAAGATCTCAGGGGTTAATGGCAATCCTCCTCTCCTAGGGATTGATCCAAGTATTGGATCGCACATAAAGCTGCAGTTACTGGATATTACCCTGCCACTATCGGCCTGCAGTGATGGCCTGGATAAGAAGTGCTTACCAAAGAGGATGCTCCTCCAGGGCAGATACGGTTTCCCAGCCCTCTGGGAACAACAACCACATGCCTGCTGCTTGCTCAGGAACTTTCTACTTCATCGAGTAAATCCAGAGGCCTTATCAAGTTACTGGCCTACTGAACTGCTCAAAAAATGTTTAAACCTGCTAAGATTTTCAGCTGCGTATGGGCAGGGCAGTCATTAAGTGGCACCTGCTTTTCATAGATAAGAGTGTTGATTATTTGTTATTTGTTTGGCTTGTGTTTTATGTTAGATGAAGTGGGGTTATCTCAGATTTACTCCTGAGCAGAATGCAGTTTTATAGATTTTTAATTGGTAAGATTGCAAAGTTACTGAGTTATTCTTAACAGAATCATTAAGTTTACTTTTAACTTTATGCAGACTTAACTGTACTTGTCTTGATTATTGGGAATTATTGGGATTGCTTAAAACCGTTTAAATGGGCAAGCTTCAAGTAATTGTCCTCAAACCAGTCCTGTCTGCATTTTCTGTTGTGGTTTTAGTTCACATTTGTATAGGGGTTAGCTGATTCCAGGGTTGTGCCAAGGTGGGAAGCTCTACACATGAGCATCTGCTGTATGTCTCTCTGTGGTATTACCCATGAAGCACCTGGCTTATGCCACACGCCAGCAACCAGAGCCCAGATGGCAGCTAAGCAGGCTAATTATTTCAATACAAAACTCTGATGTCCCACACCAGCACTCTGGGGCCACTTTGGCATTCTGCGTTTCTCTCTCTAGCTCTGCCGAAGAGGATATCTGCCATGGAGATATAAAGATGTCAAGTGAGTAATCATGGTCATAGACAGGCCCCGGTACAGTGCTTGGCATCCAGATGTAAAGCTGGTCATATGTGGTCTCCTTTAGAGAAACAGAGGCATTTGGCACTGGTAGGACAGTATATTCATAGTCTTTGCCCTTGGTGCCCATTGGTGCAGATGCATGCTCATTATATTCCAGAGTTGACAATAACATAAATTTTTGTAAGCATTGTTTTGGATCCTCTCACGAATATAACCACCAGAAAATTGCTGATTCAGAGTATCAACAAGATTTCATAGCGGTGTAAGCAAGAACAGTGTGAACAAAACACGAGAAGTGGTGTAAGTAGTATATTGATGAACAAGTAGCTATTCATCCTCATGTGTGTTTTTAGACACTGATTGATGTGTAAGGTACAGTATTTGAGAAGGCATGGGCTTCTCGCTCAGATTCCTCATTCATCCATTAATTCTGTGTGTCCTCTTGTGGCCATACAGAGGTATTGTGAGGTCTCCAGATCAGGATCATTCACTCACCTCCTCTGTAACACTCCTGTTAGATTTTACACATCATTTATACTGTATGTCCTTGTTTCAACTACGGCAGCTTTTTCAGCTCATAAAGTTAATCTTGGTAGTATATGGCAGACAAGTTCAGCATAATTGTTTCACAGTTCAAGAACGTCAGATGACAATTACACACTTGAAACTACCAGAGCAATGGTGCATTTTAAACAAAGGCTTTTTGCCTGGTGGTCCGGTAATTGAACAGTATCATTATCTAACATCAGAGGCTGCAGTTTCTCTGTACATCTTCTCTGAGGTTGATGAAGTGCTGCCATTAGAACCATTTCCTGCATCCACAGTTGCAGAATTGGTTGTGCTTGATGAAGCTGGCACATAGAGTAAGGTGCAGGCCCCACAGCGATAACCTACTGACTCCAACGTTAAAGACTCCACCAATGGGAAGGACGACCACCATCCTGATCTATTGCTTCTTGTCAGAGAAAAGTACTGCTGGCTGCAGCCTGTGTATTTTTTGTAGTGCTGGTAAATCTGGCCTCCAAAGGGACACACAGCAAATGATTTGATGCTTAAGTATTTACACACACACACAACTTGACATGGCATTAATTTCCTAACTTCAAATCTATAATATTTTGAAGTTACTTGCAAACAGGAGCAAACATGCTCAGAATTGTTGAGTATGCTTCCTTGAACATAAAATTTTAATGAATCTACACATTTAAGGAGCTCTCTAACATTTATTTAAGTAAACTGTAAGCTGTATTTTTGAAAACATATTTAAGGCTGTCAAAGATTTTTACTTTTAAAACTAACCTGAGGTTCATGTTCATTGTAGTCAACAGAATAAGTAAAAAGTAGGCAGCCATTTACACATAAACTGGAACCTATTGTTGTGTTTTTTGCCTCAAACTCCGAGACAAATTAGCTGAAATAAAGCAATAAAGACTCTAATTTGTCCCAGTACAGTTCTACCTCATCCTTTTACCCTCCTCCTCTTCTTTTCCCTCTCCCTAAAGTGTATCCCATCTGCTTTGGGGACCTCTCCCCAGCATGGAGGAACAGGATAAGCACACCATTTCCCTGTCAATACTTTGCTATTAGCCTCTGCAGATCCATATATCACTGGGCTGTATGCCATGATCTGGTGTAGGGTGTTCTCCTTATCTGAATGGCCGAGGTTGAGGTTCTCCTGTCTACCCTGCCCTTTGATTTATCCAGCCAGTAGGTTAATGAGAGAAGGAGCCTGCCTCTTTACTCTTATCCTGAGGGGATAAAAATGTGTGCATGAAAAGGGGTGGAGTGGAGTAGGGAGGGGCACAGTATGGTGTCCTAAAATGTTGTGAACATTACTCCAGAGTTATCAGCAGTAAATATAGACAAGTAAGCAATGCTTAAATTGTCATATTGTAGATGTTTAAAGGCCTGTTTTGAGTAATTGTTGGTTTGAACTGGTCAAAGTGAAATCTTAGAAAAGCTGAAAGGAGTAATATATTACAGTATATATTATTCTGGACATTTCTTTGGCCTGGTGCAGTGTTGCACAAAGCATATTTCATGCTGTGTCTGACATATCTAACTGTCAGACACAACAGCGTTAATTTTTCTGTATTTAGTAAGTAAAACAGTTTCCCAAAATGTCCAACCGTTTCTTTAAAATACTGATTTACATTTTCTTAAGAAGCAGAAAATGAGAAATTCACCACAGCACAGACACTTTATTGTTGTGTGATCTAACAAACATATATGGCAGCTTTTACTGGTGGGAAGCTGGTCATGTGCTTGTCATGTCATGTCCTTGTAGCTGCAATAATTAATTTAAGTTAATTGGGGCACCTGCAAGGAGGAAATGGAATCTGGGGAACAGCTAAAACTCCTGAGAAAGTCACTGGTATTTAAAAACTGTACAAGAGGCTGGTGACACCTGTGTATCAGATCTACACCCTCTGCACGTCAACAGTTAAGTTGCTCAAATTGTGGAGAAAAGTGGCAAAAGCAGTCTTTCCCTTTGGGTCGCGCAAGCAAGCCCCTCAACACTTCAATTTTACTGTATCCTGTGTTTCTTCATATTTATAAAACAATTGTGACAAGAGAATTGTAAATGATGATGAAAGGCAGTCCTAAAAAGACACTTCCCCGGATCAGTGAGTTACATTGCCTGTTACATCAGTGAGTTTATGACCTGCAGATATTTGGCCTCAATCCAAGAAGAAACTGTCTAATGAGCGAGCTGTGTCAGTGTCTCTTGCAGCTCCCTCTCAGCAGTCTGCCTGTACACTGTGCAGTGTGTGTGTGTGTGTGTGTGTGTGTGTGTGAAAGCAACAGAAATGCTCCATGTTGAAGATATTTAGCTGTGGGATAGAGAAGGAACACAGGAACTCACATACAAGCACAACAGGGGAAGACAAACCTCTGCCAGATAAATGTCCTACTTAGCTATCACACTGTAGTGCATTTCAACAAGAAATCAGACCCCTCCCCATGCTTGCTTTTCACACACAAACACTTTTCATGAAAATATCTAGCATATGGTTGTATGCTTCTAGCTTGTATCCCAAGGCCAGTTTCCCAGCTGGTACCCTGAGAGAACTGAGAGAAGGGGGAGACAAACACAGGGAGAGTGAAAGGAAAATGAGATGCAGAGATAAAGAGAGAAATAAACGGGGAAGAACAAGAGATAGTCGTAGAGGTAAAGAGAAGAGAGAAGGTGGTCACATGCTTCACATCCCTCATCAGCCTATGACAGATGTATTTTAGGTTCAGACTGCTAAGTACCTGATAATTAGTTTGCCTGTGAGGCTTCAGTCACTGTGTATCTGTAATCACTAACTAGGCCCTATAGGGGATGACAGCTTTTCTCTGTGATTTATACAGTACAGGCTCTTGCAATGCATAACACTAAAAACACAGGCATGAGAGCATCTCTGACTGAGACCTAGTGGCAGAGCTGTTTTTCCTAAATATACCAGATATTGATGGGACTGAGGGTTCAGTATTGAAATTGGAAATACATGTAGTAGTTTAACCAAAAGAAAAAGTTGGTCACAGGAAGTTTTCTAGTAAGTAGTAACCTTGGGGAGATTTCTTTTGCCAAACTTGGCCATGTATGTTTTCAAGACCTGCATGTAAAGTATAACCTCCAGTCAATAGCTGGCATTGTTTTTGTTTCAGTGGGTCATATAAATATACTCACTGTCTTTGTATTGAGCAGTCGAGATACTCCTGGATGCTATCTTTTCCTCAAGGACATCTCAGTCACAGTTTGCTCAGACTCTGCAAAGTACTGACCTTGAGTCTATCTATTAAGTGACACAGTGAGACTATAGGAGAGGTTACCCAATAGTTATGTCATCATCACATACTGCATGTTTTAC
Source organism: Sandelia bainsii (assembly GCA_032362345.1). NCBI lineage: Eukaryota > Metazoa > Chordata > Actinopteri > Anabantiformes > Anabantidae > Sandelia > Sandelia bainsii. The sequence continues at coordinate 13,540,055 of JAUMHL010000018.1, forward strand.
CAAAGTATAATGATAGAAAACTAAAAACAGGAATTTAAGATTGATTGGTAAGGTTGATTATTTTATATTCAGCAGAAATGTTATCCTTTGTCTGAAACAGGATATTTTAACATTTTAAACCTGTTCAACATCAAAGACCAGAGACATTTGAAGGAGAGAAATCCACTATATTTAGATGAATCTGGTCTTTATGCAACTTTAACTGTTGCAGATTAGATTTAGAGACAACAGGATATGAAAGGGGTCATATTTACAAAAAACAATCCTGGAAGAAGCCATTTTACAGACCAATGGATATGATTTTTGTGATTGCTTCTCTGCATTGTCTTTTAACAGTCAATAAATTGCAAAGCAAACTTGCATTCAGTCTTGAAAGGGTTAACATGATGCTCATGCGCCACCACCTCAACATCCATCATGTTTCTCTGTAACCAGATCATAGCTTCAATCACAGAGAAGATTAGATAGTAGTCTATTAATCTCCCATATTAAGCAGATCCATTTGTGGACGCAAACGGCCCAGAGAGGCCATCCTTTCACTTGTTGTCTCTAAATCTGATTAGCTAGCATAACGACATGTTGCTGAGGGTCACAGGAGATATAGATTGGGCTTGCCTGCCTCTCCACTCTCACTGGCTGGGGTGTTGCAAGAATGAACAATTTTATGTTCAAGGACTCCTGAGGATTCCTGTTCTAGTCACCTAGTATATTGAACACACAAGATAATGGGTGGTGGTGGTGGGGTTCATATGGAGTATTTTCATTTGCAAAACACAGAGCAGTATGTTTTTGTTGAATTTTAGCAGAGCGTCGTCACTCTCAACATTTTACATACACTGCGATTTTGGAAAAAAAACATAATATTTATTTATTTAAGTAAAGCAAATCTGGTTAGCATCTGGTCAGGTCTCATCATTTGCAATTCTAAGAGCAGAGTAAGGACATATTTCATTAATAAAAAAAACATGGCACATTGTCTGAGCAGCCTGGATGGACAGACTGGCTTCCCAGATGGAGGTCTAAATAAAAGAGTGGAAGTCTAGTCTGTGAATCTCTGCTGTGATGATGAATGTCTGTCCTGTCAGAAATGCCAGCAACAGTGTGAGCTGTGGAGCAGCAGTGGAAGTGGAATTATTCAGATCCTCTATTTATGAAAAAGTTGCAGTACCACAGTGTAAGAATACTTCTTAATCAATCAGGAGTAGAAATACTCATTGCACAAATTTATTATGTGTATTATTTTTATTACTTATATATTAATTTTTAGACTGATTATTTTAACATTCATATAGACCATTCAAATGTTTGATCTGCATCATATTGTCTAATTTGATCATTTTTGTATAAATGTTGTGCAAACTAACCAGTAACTACATACAGTTATTACAATGATGTAAGGTAGTAGAGTAGAAGTATAAAACCGCATAAAATAGAATAGAACTTGCTTTTTTTTCTGTATCGTATACATATGCATATTCTTGTATATATGCATATTGTGCAACATTAAGAACAACATATGCCAGAAAATCTAATCACAAAAAAATTTATCTGAATAACTGCTTAGTAGCACTTGAACTCACATTTTAGTGATTTCTGTGCATACCAACATACATTCAGGTAAATTATCATCTGTGTGTCAATATATTGTTAAAAAACTGTAAATGGACAGTGGATGCACAGAAAAACTTCTTTAGGGTCACAGATTGTTCTGTGACCCATTCAAAGGTTATAGAGTCAGTGAGGAGGATGAGGATGAAGAATATGCAGATGATGTCATTGGTCTTTATTTAGCCTCCTTACCCCAGCACACACTGAATGAGAGCTTGCTGTACGTTCAGGTATCTGGTTTCTGGTTTCTCTCTTTGACTTGGCCCGGACAAGAAGGAGAAATATCCGGTTACAGCGGGGAGCAGCGAGCGTGGGGACAGATCTCTTTACTTGGGGGAAGTTAATTGATTAGGAGAAAAGCTGGTGAGGGGAGAAAGGAAGAAAAGTGGTGGAAGGGGCAAAGAGACTGAGACTGGGAGGGTATTGATCATGTGACTGCTCCTGCCATAACCTCCAACATGCCTCTGTGCTTTTATTGCACCATTATGCCAAATAGGATTGTTTCTTGTAAAAACAACTGAGAAAAAGAACATATGCTCAATGAGAGGGCAATCTATGGCAATGAATCGTAAAGATTTGGTTTACTCATTAACATCAGTTTTTACCTTTTCCATTAACACTTTGGCCTCAGTGAAGGTTATGTCGCAGAATATGTTACTCTGGACTAAGTGAGGCTGTCAGTGGTATCTATATTTAAATGATTATTTTTGAATATATGTATATAGATATATATTCAAAAATAATAATCTGAAACACATATTACAAGCTTTTTGATACTATACTGCACTAATTATACTGTACTTATTACATCCTAAAGTCACAAAACTAGCTGAAAAATCACATAATAAATAAATGTTGTGCAACTTGTTTATTCTCTTGTAGCATATACTAGTTGTCTTAGCATGTTTATATTGTTGTTTCCTTCATGGTCAGGTCTTGTAATACATATTTACATGTATTAAATAAGAAAGAACATTATATTTTGCATTTACATTTCCTTTAAACTAGTGCCACTAAGTTAATTTGCAAAAATGAAGCATAAGACTTCATTTTTGCAGCATCTGTGAACATGTGCAAATGCCGATTGCTACTGGCACAAACAAACAGAAATAAGCCCAGTCAAACACATTATATTTGTTAGAGGAGACAGAGAATGAGATGGATAGCAGTAGAGTGCAGTCTACATGCCATCCTCTCTTGTATTGAAAAGACCACATTAATTATTTAATGGCAGGGCTGCTAGCTATTATTACAGAAAAACTGCATCTGGGTGCTTTCCTCACATTTGTATGTCAATACACACCTTGCCCTTGTGGGCTCACCAACCACTGTGGAGCTCACATCTTAAAACAAGGGCACGCTGAGTGGGTCATACTCACAACGTGTGGTGCAGAACTCATTCTCTGCGTTGAAGCATCCAGTTAACAGGTTAACCAGATGAGATACAGTATGACTAAATAAGAGAAAGAGAAACTAAGTAGGGCTGCACATACATTGCTCTGTACATAATCCTTGTGTATGTCTGAGAGAGAGATACAGGCGGACAGTATAGAACAAGAGCAAATGCCTACCTGAAAGAACAAGAGGGGCTGGAGGTGAGAAGTAGTGGTTGCTCAGATTTGTTTGCCGTGTCATTTTTAGTTCTCCTCTCCTCAGTGTCGATCCTTAATGCCTAGATGGACATTTTTCTGTTGTTCACTCTGAGGTTATGGTTTTAGATTGAGGGCAAAGCTTGGAGCCTGCTGTTTGTTTTGAAGGAATCCATTGTCAATACAGATGCAGCAGGGTTGGGTTGTTTGCAGAGTTAATAGTAGTTTGATGATGTCATTCTCAGTGACCTGAAGAGAAATTGACCCCTGTTGTGTGAGTATTTCTAAAATGCCACCTGCACAATTATGGTTGGAGTGTTCCTCGAATGTTGTATGTAGCGTTTGTTTTATCTGAGACAGGCATGCTCACACACACAGTGGCCCACATGTGAATACACACATAGAGAATGTGTACTGTAGTTTAATTTGCTGACCCCTACCTCCACATCATCTAAAAACATGTTCGTTGAATGTCAGTAGAAATTAGGTTCCCCATGGTGGTGATGCATATAATTTATTCATCATGAGTAACTTTCAGAATTTCACAGTGAACTTTTAACAGATCTCGACCCTTCTCCTGATTCGGTGTTTTTGTTTTGTTTCTATTATTTTCTACATTAATACTAAAACTATCAAAACTATGAAATAACATATAAGAAAGCTTTGCACACTCTTGATATTCTCTCAACCAGCTTCATAGGTAGTCACCTGGAAAGTGTCTCCAGGAGTGTTGAAAGAGTTTCCACATATGCTGAGCACTTGTTGGCTGCTTTCCCTTCATTGCAGCCAAACCATCTCAGCTAGATGATTGTCGAGACCCTGTCATCTGATGAAGCACTTTTTGGTCAAATAACTCTAATGTAGCCTGAAAAACAAATGGTGGTCCCATTAAGCATAGTATGTCAAAGTAGACATGATGGTTATGTGCGCCTTGAATTTTGGATAAATTGCCAATTGTGTCACCAAGAAAGCACCCCCACACCATCACATCTCCTCTTCCATGCCTCACAGTGGGAACCACACCATCCTTCACTCTCTCTTGTCTCACAAAGACTTGGCGGTTGAAACCAAAAATCATAAATTTGGACTCATCAGATCATAGTATAATTCATGCTCAGATTTCTCCTGCTCTGTTGTCTGTTCCACATGTTTTTTGACCAGCAGCACTTTTTTCTACTTATCAGTCTTCCTCAGTAGTGGTTTGTTTTCAGCAGTTTGACCATGAAGGCCTGATTCATGCAGTCAACAACTGATGTTGAAATATGTCTGTTAATTGAGCCCTGGAAAGCAGTGTTGTGGATTCTCACGCAAGGTCCTGTTAATTTCTGAGGCAGGTAGATTTAATTAACTTATCCTCTGAAATGTGATTCTTGTTATATTATATACATATTATATACATATTACAGTCAAAAAGGACTATTTGCTGCATCCTAACATCTCAGCATAACATGATGATGATGGTCTCTAATTCAAAATCAAATCAAATTAAATTTTATTTATATAGACCAATTTCCAAATCACAAATTTGCCTCAGTGTGCTTTACAATCTATACAACAATGACAATATGTACTTGGACCCTCAAATTGGATAAGGAATAACTGTACCCAAAAAAAACTTTGACATGAAAAAAAGAAAGAAATCTTGGAAAGAGCAACAACAGGAAGGACAGACGATGTCTTACACATGACAATATGTTGTGTGGACAGAACAGAACAGTAGATTTTCTAGAGAGCAACCACTGAATGAGTATGTATGTATTTTTGCCACAGTATGCAGGAAAAGCTTGAAAAAAAGATGTTTTCAACAGGAGAGTTCTTTAGATGTCTCTGTTTTTATACCTGAATGACAAAAATAGGCTTTGCTTGGATTTACAAAAAACAAAGATACTGGCACAGAGGCCTCCATGATGGGCTGAAATTAAATGCTGACTGATTAAGTATTAAAAAACATAATTTTGTTGTTGTTTTTTATGAGTTAAATCCTAAAATTGTTGCTGATTTTTTCAGAGGAAAATAAAAAAAGAGATAAAGGAAATGGAGGAGTAAAAAAGGAAAGCAAAAAAGCAAATCCTATAGAGAGATGTATAATTCATGCTCAAAACATACTGTACCAGGCATTTATGTGTGTGTGTGTGTGTGTGTGCGTGTGTGTGCACATGCGTGCTTCCTTCTGAATAGTGTTTTATGTTGTAGGATGATCACTGTGTATGGTGAATCTCTTTCTTCATGTGTTTAGGGTTCTGGTAGCCAAGAAGGTGGATTTCGCTTTGCCAAGACCTGAGTCACAGTGGGATTCTCTTTTCCTTCACGTTACATGTCACATTATTTCACAGGTGAACTGTGACTTCCGCTGTGTGAATATTGTATTCATTCAGTCAGTCACCGAAAGGGCAATCTGTGATATCATCAGGAGAAGCTGCCTGGACCTGAAGCCAGGAAATAAGAATGTAGTTTTAATGAATGTTTATTTGTTGTTTGTTTTTGGAGGAGTTTAAATTAATCAAAATTGTTGTCTACATAGACAATGTGTATAAAAATGGGTTTAGTGCAAAATTACTAACTACTAACATCATTAACTAATTAATAACAACAATAATAATAATAATAATAAGAAGAAGAATGTTTTCAATTTGGTTTAGTGCATGTAATGGCAAAAGTCTTTCAAAACTATCTCTGCATGTCACATGTTTATTTAATGCAATATCACCAACACTGATATACTGTAACTGCAATACAACCATCAGTCAATATATTGGCTCAGCTGAATTACTGGTCTAGCTTTAAAATTTTCTACTGTTTTATAATATGTGTTACTGTTTGACTTTGTGCCATCTCGTCTAAAGAAGTTAACAAACTAAGCATATATACGTAATAGCCCTTTAGCCTCAACTTCAAAGTAGCCTACTTGCTGAAGCAAACATAAATAAAGCTGTCTTAAATAATTGTTCTCGTGAAAACCGAGCTGTTTTCTGGCCAGAGCTTCAGATGGTTTCAGCTGGGGACGAGGAGTCTTCTAAAAGAGCAGATAGGTGTCAGGAAAACGTTAGATAATTGCAGCTTTTTAAAATTACTTTTTCCTCTTGTTCCCCAATAATCTTTCAAGATTTTTCTTTAAACTACTTTGTGACCAGGCGCCAGGTCCAATGAGAATGGAAGACTGACCTATATGCTCAAAAAACATCTGAACTTGCATCTAAAAGAGTTTCATATAACCACAGTGCTGTCCCCTTTCAGCAACAAAATGTGCTACTGCTTGGAAAAATGTTATAATAGGTTTTAAAGTTACATTTTTCATTCAGCATTACTTTTACACATATGATGTTACAGATCAGCATAAAGGATGACAAACTACCTGAGTGAAGGAGACAAACAACCTCAGTCTATTAACACAGGCAATTTTTTTCCTATTTGTTCCTGAAAATACAGTTTAAGGTCATAATAGTTGACAAGTACAACACAAGCATTAATTTTTACAATGTTCTGTGTTTACTGAGTTAAATGTTGTTTTAAAGTATGTATATACCAGCTGTATTATGTGCAGAGCAAACCGCTGTAAGTGGCATGGTTGTAGTCATCACTCGATCATGAATTATATAAAATGAAGATTCCCATGTGTGAAATGGCATTGTTCACAGTTTGTGTCACGTCACTGCATGTTCAATTAGGCAAAACAAAGCCTTTTCAATATTTCAGTGCGCAGGGACTGGCAGAGTGAGGAGACATTGCTGCACTGTTGTTATGCCTCCTGTTGTCTCTTCCTCTCCTATGTGACGTCCTGTCCTCCTCTCTTGTTCTCTGAAGTGCTCACTGCTCTCCTCTTAGATTACACCACCCCAAAAAACACCGCCTCAGAAACCTCTCTCTAACTCAACATCTCCATGTCAGACCCGTTTTCACACAATGAAGTCAACTAGAATTGACTCCCAACCATCCCTGTTCCCCATTTATCACTTCTCCATCTGTCTTGTACCACAGGCTACATTAGCTTCAGCATGCAACCCTTTTAAGCTCCCTCCACTGGGTTTGAATAGTGTGTGCTAAAATGCAGTGTTAATCAAACTCCACATCAGGGTTTTGGTCTCAGAGGTTCAGTAAAAAAGCTGCACTACAGAAATGATTAACAGGAGGGCTGTTGAACAGATGTGGAAACAGAGACACAAGAGGAACAAAGAAATTTAGTCCATCATATCTGTTTACCTTTCAGTCTTATTTGTACTGAAATGTAATTGTGACTGCACTATGTGTACATTTTACACAATGATCATGTGCTGTTCATTTGCATATTTAAACAGTAATAACAGAAAACAAAGAAAACCCATTGAATGAGAAGGTATTTAACTTTTGAGTACTATATTGGTTGTTGTTTTTTGCACAGTATCAGTTCTAAAATAAGACAAATGATGGATTTGTTTTCACCTCAATGACAAAAATAGGTTTTGCTTGGATTTACACTCACAGACCCAGAAAGACAGATACTGAGAGAGAGAGTGAATGTAGGCATGTAGATGATTTTGTTGTCTAAACCAAACACAGACACAGGACTATGGATGCAGACCACACTCTCTGGTGAGACAGTTCTGCACTTTGTACACCCGCCATCCACACCAGCCACCTCCTCGTGATTCCTGTTATCCTTCATTGATTCAAAAACAACTCTGACTGTATTCCAGGCCAGCGATTCATTTCATCAGATCATCAAGCATTTATCATATTGTTCAGTTTTTGTACTTGGTGCTTGTGACCACAGAGGAGCTCTTTACTGCTCCCTACAATCCACTTTGTGTCCTTGTGCAGGAACTTGTCCGATTAGGCGTTGGCTAATTAGGTCTGACTAGCCAGGCTTTTAAGTCACAGGGCATCATGTATGAGGCCTGGTTAAATGTTGATACTGATGGGACTGATGGGACTTTCACTTCCTTCTTCCCAACCTGCAGGTCAAAATCTTAAAAAGGGACAGTAAAGGTTCTGAAATGATTATTGGAAAATACAAAACAGTATCAATATGAAATTACACACCACTGTTGTACAATGTTCTCCTGATGGTGGACTCATGAGCATTGACATTAGCCACTGCAAGAGAGTCCTTCAATTTCTTAAATGTTACACCGAGGCTCCTTGCAAAATTGTGGACAATTACACCTTTATTAGAGTTTTCTTTAACGATTGATATTTATTTATGATTCAAAAAATGATTCAAATTAAACAGAACTATATGCATTAGGGTAATATTGCTTTGTTCTAAGGGGTCACAAGTCAAACAAGTTGGGAACCACTGGTCTAACAGGTATTTGGAGGAATATTTCTGGTCAAACAAAACTCAGACTTAGAGTGTGATGGTTTCACCTTATTACTGTCATTTATCAGGAGGTGGCTACTGCTCACTACTCACAAAAAGTTAGGATGAACCTAAAATGCACTATAACCTTTACAGGTGAACTTAATGTGACCTTCCCTAAATTTTTGAATGCACATGTCCAACTGTTCAGTGTTTCAGTACTTTTTACACAACTTGCTGTTCTCTAACAAGGATCTTAA